>JAUMHR010000086.1:3071227-3093144 GCA_032361145.1 Enteromius fasciolatus
AAATTGCTGGATTGTGTAGTTCGAGCCAGGGGAGTCCGAGAATGATGGGGTGATCTGGAGAGTAAATGGTGAACAGCCGTATATTTTCAGAATGCAGTGGCCCAAGGAGGAGCTTCAGGTCCTGGGTTATATAGGTGACTTTTCCTGAGACTAGAGGTCGTCCGTCTAAGGCTGCCACAGCCACGCGGGTGCCACATGCAAGAAGAGGAATACACATGCGCTTAGCATAAGCCTCATCGATGAAATTCCCCTCAGCCCCAGAATCAATAAATGCCGTGGTATTAATTTCCTTGCCATTTATATCAAGAGTTACTGGTACAGTCATACAATGAGTTTCAAAGTCAGAACTCACCCGGGGTTGCATGGTTCTCAGTGGACGTACTGGGCAGTTGGACCGGATGTGACCCGCTTGACCACAGTATAGACAGAGGTTGTCTCGTATGCGTCGATCTCTTTCCTCATCAGCCAGATGAGTGCGTCCAATTTGCATGGGTTCAGGTGGATTGTAAGACGAGGTGGTAGGAAGTGACTGAGTAGCTGGCACAGGGTGTCCGCGACGTGAGCTCATAAGGTGATCGATGTGTATGGCCAGCTACATAAACTGCTCAAAGGTTTTCCCCTCATCCCTGCATGACAACTCAGTCTGAAACTCACGGGTTAAGCCTTTTCTATAAAGGGCCTTCAGGGGCTCAGAAGGCCATCCAGTCTGTGCTGCCAGAGTTTGGAACCGGAGGGTGTACTCAGCGGCTGATAAGGTTCCTTGTTTTAGGGCCAAAATCTCCTCACTCGGGTCTTTGCCACCGACGGAGTGATCAAATACCTCCCTAAACTGACGCAGAAAGGAAGTATAATTGAGGAAAGTCATTTGCTGTCCTTCCCAGAGAGCGGTAGCCCACTCCAGTGCTCTTCCTATGAGAAGGGAGGTGATTAACGACACTTTGCTGTCGTGTTCAGGGAAATCCTCGGCATGACGTGCGATGTATATGCTGCACTGCATTAGAAATCCCTTGCATCTCCCGGGGGCTCCGTCATATTTCTCCGGGAGAGACAGCCGCGCAGCGTGACTGGTGGTTCTGGGTGTGAGTGGTAGCATTAACGTTGCAGCGGCTTGAAGAGGTGCAGGAGGTTGCGTGAGCGCAGTAACAGTGGCGTTAAGTGACTGCACGGAGGTATTCAAAGCTTGCAGTGATTGTCCCATATCCTCCGTGAGGCGCGTTAACTTATCCAATTGCTGATGATGAGTTTGAAGCAACGCAGCTTGACGCCCCATCTCCATAGCCAGTTGGCAAACGGTGGCTGAATCTGAGTTAGGCGAAGTTTTCTGTGATGCAAGCTCAGCAGACGGTAGATCCATTTGCACACCGTTTATTAGACACAATCGTAAATCGTACAGGCAGGGTTCAAACAGGAGCAGACAGACACAATGCAGACAAAGAAAGACAGTACCGGGCCCAGGCAGAGTTCGGGGTATCAGGCAGAAATCAGAGAAGATAATCCAGGCGATGGTCGAGGTCACAGGCGAGAATCAAAGTCCGGGAAACAGTCCAAGTCAAAATCCAAATCCAATAAGTAATCCACAGAGGTAAACGCTCGGAGTTGTCACGAGAACAAAACTTTGCATTGAACGAGTCCAAACCGCTTCCTTAAATAGCAGAGAATATTTAAAACACCTTGAGCGGAAATCCCCGAGGTGCGTGGGTGAAAGAGGTCCGGGTGGGAACTAATATTCGGGAGATGGTTCCCGCTGATGACGGTCAGACAGAGCCACAGAGGAGCGCATTGCAACACAGTGTAATTAAATCATAAAACTCTCACATTATGCTGAACAATGTCGATAGATGGCAATGAAGCTTCTGATACCATTGTGTTCTCGGTAGAAACAGGAAGACTATAACGCTAGCTTAAAGAACGACTGATTATTAATTTTAATTAATAAATATAGCAATTTATAAATATTTGTAAATGCTAAAAATATTAGCTAGCACAAAATGCAAAAACTAGTTAAAAGGCTAGTTAATTTTATAAAAAAAACTAATTTAAACATTTCGAAATGTTCAAAAATTATTAATTAGTGTAAAATGCAATTTTACCCAGATTGATAAATTATGTAAATTTATTGTAGAGTTAGTTAGTGATACCTTATGTTACTTCAGAAACTTACAAACAATATCTAATAGATTCAATGCCACATAGTATGAAACAGATCACCGAATATGAACATTTGAGACATCTGGTAAATAAAATATAATTTTATCATGTCAGTGGGCTAGATATAAAAATTAAATGAAAAGCATCCTTATTTCAAGACGCGTGCAGGTAGCGAAGTTTTGTCATGCAGCTCACAGCTGTAACAAGGAAATTAAAATCAGAGTTTCCCACTGACTTCCTGGCAGGCCAATCAAACGCCTCCAACGTGCACACGACTGCGCTCCACCTCCCCGGATGACTGCGTCTCATCTGACGGCCACTAGGAACCGCATCACCAGCAGCACACCAAAAAAATAAATAAAATACAAATCAGCTTTATTTTGGAAATGTAGATATTGTAACAATGGGGGAGCGCTCACAGATTTTGTCAGTCTAAAGTTGCTTCACACACAACTGAGGTTAACAGCTCTGAAATATTAACCAGCCATGGCGATAGGCAAATCTCACTATGAGCAATCTGCTCGCTGTCATGCCGTGCTGTAAATAGGTTGTCTATTTGCCTCTAATTTGAAACTCATCTATTTCTGTAAACTGTGTTTTCAATAGCAAATTGGAAATATATTGCCTCTCTCTCTCTATCATGCCCTCCTCCTGTTTGTGAAGACAGGAAACTGCTGAGGCTATAACATTCTTTGCCTGTCAGGAATGACGCAGCTGGACACCGTGGCATTCTGGATTAAATAAGAAGAAGATTGGCCTAATTAAATGACAGCTTTCTCTCCTTTGATTTTTCTAGTTCATTTAGAAATGTGACACTAGACTACAGGCTACTGTTTGCGGGCATTGCCTTGTGTGCTTATGTTGATGCTGCTATAAAGATTTTCATAATTAAAAGTAGTTGCACTTGTTAAACTGAAGTTAGTCAGGCTACTCAAGAGTAGTTAGCTATGCAAAATACTCACAACAAAAGCTAGCGATACTATTTAGGGGGTAATATATTTGTAAATATTTTTTTTTCTTCTGTAAAAACTACAGTACAGTACATTATAGATGAAAAAAAGGCTTTGTGGCATGTGCACTTTTAAATGTTTTAATGTACTGTATCATGTATCAGCAGTACGTAAAATTTTATTTTGTGATTTTATTTCTCTCTTTTTATTTGATAATATTCTCTGTTTTATGCCTTTTTCCTGCCCTGTGGGAGATAGCAAATGTTTTCAGTCCTCCGCTGTATTTCTGCTGCTTTTGCCGAGGCGAGCAGGTAAAACGTTCAGCGTGATTTCTGTTTGTTTTACGAGGAGAGCTCAGACCGCCCGCTGAAGCTGAGAGCTCTCTTTAGAGGTGAGAGTGTGTGTGTGTGTGCAAGACACGGCTAGCGTTTCCACAGATCACCGTTGTTTTTGCACACGAGAGAGACCTAGAAGGCAGACATGTCCAGAGTGGGTGGAGTCAGGCAGTAAAACACAGACTGTGGTTGGCTCAAGTATGTCACATGATTGGTGAAGTGACAGTGATTGACATAGCAAACTGTGTCCAACCTTCATCCAGCTTAACAACAACACTTGCGTACCAAAAAAGCCCATATTTTGATTATTTATATATATATATATAGCCATCAATATGTTAAGTCCATTCTCATCAGCAAAGAAAAACTATAAATGCAAAAAGTGTATTTGCTAAAAAGTAAACATTTGGAATTACACTAGTAAAGCCTAAAACACACTTGAATGTCTTAAATCACTTCTGTAGTCTGTTATCAAACATTTTGATTGTGGAATAAAATAATCATGAATGGCAAGCATGAATACGAATTCTACACTAATAGCTTTAATTTAAATAGCTTTAAACTAGAATTAACTTCAAGCTTAAAAAAATAACTACACCTATTACAAATTAAGTAACAGTTAAATATAAAAACATCTTTATACGTAAAGACTGTAATGACAGCATGTTACTACAGTAAGTGGCTAATTTCTGATATGCAGTAGGACAGTTCTTTATCGCTCATTGAGATGTTTACCATCAATTTTATTAAATGTTTTAATGAAACACATCTTCACAGCTAACAAACACTGTACAAAGAAAATGTATATTAAGTATTTAATATGATTGTATACATGGCATTTATTTTAGCATCTCATGATTTGAGGGCATCATTTTTTAAGACTCCATGCCAAGTTTAAAGTATTTTCCACATTTATGCCATAATGAAAACATACTCGCATTCAACTGCATGCTATGTAGAGAGGCTTGTTTACATTATAAGCTACATATTGCTACTTTGAGAACACAGGAAAATAAAAATGACGCATGACACTGTCAGATTTGCCCTTTGTCTGTTAAACTCTCCATCTTCTGTAACTGCAGGAGGCTTATATGCTGGGGTCAAAGGTCATCGCTGGTACAGCACTCATTTTCTCCTTGTGTACGAATGATTTCCACACTTAAAAAGCTTGGCCTCACTTTTCATTTCATAATGATCATTAATGTCAACATGGTAAATTTTAAAGCAGGTGCAGACTGGAATATACTTCATGTGCACGCCATTTTCAAACGAGAGGAGTAGTTCCCATTGTGACATCAGCAATCGGTGTGTTGTCATAAAATAAAGTGCTTTTTTTTAGCAAGAAAATATCGCATTGTTGTTGGATCAATGAATAATTAGATTTAATGGAAAATAAATAGCAATGCTTTTATGTCTTTATTGTTACACAGTGGGTCGTCGTTGCGTTATGGACACATGCAACAGTCAACGCTCCCGGTTCTTTCTTGTGCTCTCAGAAACGAGCAGAAAAACAATCCCTGATATTGACACAGCATCACTCAACTGCAATCAAAACAAAAGGGCATATTTTGCCGCTATTTATCCAGACTATTGATTGTGGGTACAAAGTGATGCTTGGAAAAAAAAATATTGTGTGAAAGCAGAAGAGAATGGCTAAGAGCTATGAGGATTTTTGTCTCTATCCACACAGCATAAATAAACGGGGTCATAGTGAATAGAGGCCCCTCCAAGTTAATGAGAGCTTTGTGTGGCCGTGAGGTTTTACGGGCTTAATTCTTTTGCATATATTGCCAACATAAATATGGACTCGCACCATAGGAGGCCCTACAGAGAATCGTTAAGGCCGGCAGTAGATACAGCGAGCTGGGATGCTCAGGTTTTACTGCGGCTCGTTCAGATTTCTCTCAACCATTTCACCCCGTTTGTGGAGGAAAGAGGGGCTGTGGCATCAATGACCAGGTTAGAAACACACAACAGCACTGGCGCTAACATCTAGCTCAAGAATGAGCAAGTGATTTGGGGCTTCTGGAACAGTGATGTTTCAGCTGGGCTTTTCCAACACTTAAGCTGCTGGATACTGCAAGATCTTTTTTCCGCCGTACGTCCTGTGGTCTCTATTTAAAGTTTTCATTGAGTGTGACATGTAATTTACACCACCGAACAGATGTCTTCACTAAGACACCAGTCTGGACAATGAGTCTACTCCTTTCAAATCGGCGCGTTAGACCACGCACCAGTACACTGACGGGTTTGTTCTTGCAATATTTAATTAGCAAATACTCGATTATGCCTAGCTACAGAAACAGAGCTGCTTCTTGTGTCAGATTGGATATCAGTTTCTCTATCCATATGGTGTACAAAATACGTACTGTTTCCAGCTCATATGGACCAATGTTTTGTCATCACAGAGCTAAAAAAAAAAGTGGACGAGGAATTTACCAAGTACTGTATGTACCAAGTTATTTTTTTTTAGGAACCGTAGTTTCCCAACCATTGATTTCTCCATTCAAGCAATCAATAGTAAATGAAAAATTTAGTTGAAATGCAAAAAGGCAAACATAAAAATTATTTATGGAGTATATAAAACATTTTTTTTAAATAAATAATAAATTAAAACAGTGAAATATTTTTCACTGCAAAAGAAGATTTCTTTATCATTTTAATTTGCCCTCAGTCTTCATAAATAAATAAATAAATAATAAATAAATACATAATGTAAATCAAAAACAGCAGCACAAACACCAGGTATTAGCAGGGGATTTACAAAATGTATTACATTTGTTAGTGTAGTTTTACACTTTAAATGTATATTTATGAATGTATTTTTACTTAACGTTTACTACAAAAGCACAGCCTTACACAAAAACAGTAATATGGCAAAGCATTATTCATTCCCAGCATTCCTGCTGATTGTGGTATGTCTGTTTTCCATGAACCAACCGATAATGTACAAACACATTGAATTATCAAGATCCATGTCTCAGCTTAGACCGCCAAGGATAGCTGGAGCGATCTGGCTGGAAGAATCTAATTTGTGGAAACTTGGGCATCTACAACAATATTTATCTTCTTCCTTACGCACAGTAATGACTTTGGCAGGATGAATGAGACAGTTGTCTTCTTGCCTTCAGGTGAAGAACGACGGATAGAGCACAGAGTCCTGGCCTACAGCCAGCTCATGACAACATGGAAGTAAAACGCAGAGTCCCCGAGTCGACATATCACCACGCGAGAACAATTGAGCATTAGCATAATTAGCTAACATATTGTTAATTTTTTTTCTGTGCCGTTGTTGATGTTCCACAGCAACTAAACAAATTTAATTTCAGGGTGAGCTAACAGACTGCCTGAGCTATAGGAAACCTTCGGGGTGAGAAAAACTTTGAGAAGAATACGTCCTCTGTGGCTTTAACTCTTTTGCCTGATGGTGCTTGCTAATTATGGCACTTCCTGAGAATGAAAGTAATAGGCTGGTGTCAGTGCCTGAAGCTTATCAAGAAACATGCAGGCAGCCATAACTGGATGTTGCCTTTTTGTCACCATGTTCCTTTGAAGCAGAGGAAGAAAAAGTCTGAAACAAAACACGAAAAAAACCAAGACAGGACAATGAGCGAGATAAACGCCCGGCGAACCAAAGACGTGAGGTCCGATTGCAAATTAAGACGTCCGTTTCAGATATAATTAACCTTTTGATTCAGGACGAACTGTCTTGTAAACAAGCATAGCAATTAGCTAGTTGTTTTTGCTATCGGCTGATAGCGATGATTCTCATTAGCATGGCATGACCTCCTCTAATCTATGCGGACGCAGATATGCGACTTGGCCTGATCTGAAGTTTGCCTTTGCTTCATAGAGCATGCCATACGCTAGAGGTAGAGCGGGGGGTCTCTAATAAATACAAAACCAAGGAGTCCTTGATTCTGGTATGTCTTAGGGGAATTGCTCTTATCTGTGGAAAGAACCCGGTCTGTTGGTCCTCCTCAGTTTCTCCTGTTTTTTATGCATTAGCTTCACTAGGCAACTTTAGCAGCTCATTTACGCAGCTTGGCAAAAGCCATTGGGCGGCAGCTTGATCATGCACCACCAAGTTACCAGGTACCAGTCGCTCTGTTACACACTGGCTTGTGAAGATGTAAGTATTGTCGCACTGTTATTCTTAAATACGAATGAACATCTCATTTGGCAATGAGAGTTGTTCTTTGTTTAAAAAAAAAAAAGTGCAATTTAGGAGAAATTTACCAATGGAGCAGATAGACACAGTACAGACTTGAGTTAATGAGGCAGTACACACACACACACACATAGTGGAAACAATCAACAGGAACCTTTGGGAGCAACTGTTGGAAAAGTGGAGATAATATTACAATTAACATTTTTGTGCCATTTTTTTTTTATTAAACCTGAATAAACGAATGATGCGTGTTACCAGAATTAGAACATTTGACCCAAATGTACTTGTTTTATCAGAAAGAATAGATGCTTTTCACAAGGTCTTCTGTAAAGATCTTCCTGTAGAACCATCAAACATACACAGTATTGCAAATATTTATTATTAATACATATGCGTTCAGAATATCTAAAGAGTGAATTCTGAAATGCACCCCAGCTTTAGTTATATCTGCAAGTGAAACACTGAATACATTGTAGATATAAGGAGTGAAACTCTAAAGTTGGAAAAACCTACCAGCATAAGCAATACATCAACAAATGCTTTGGGTGACAAGCTGCAATTAACCGTGAAGACAGTAGACATTTGTATGCATTTCATATCTCATTAAATATAGTTATTTATTTTACAGGGAAGGGTGTTCGCAGAGGAAACCGAAGCTATTTAAACTGGGGTAAAAACCTAAAGCTTAACGATATGTCAAATGTACCAGGACTTACTACCAGGTAATGAATCATATATCTGGGAAACCAGAAACATCACGCAAGGCTCTGTGTCATGCATCGCGTCACTTTTGGATATTGAACAAATCACTTTGCCTCAACATATCAGATTAATCCTTGCAATAAAAAGAGATTTGTGACTGCAAGCAACAAAACCAGACAGAGAACAGGCACAGAATTAAAATACATGCACTTTAAATGTGCTGTATTCAGTCGTACTTTTTTTATGTGTTGTAAATGCTTAAGTCTAATTGAAATTCTATAATCATGGATATACATTAATCAGACTCCAGTTGTCCTAGCTGTTAAGTCCACACAAGACTGAGAAGAAAGAAACACAAGCAGAATATCACAGCAGTCAAACATTTGATTACACATTGTGCCACATTTGTTCGTTGTACTTCATTTACACAAAACCTGCTGTCCCTTGATTATAACTGCTAATGTAAACATGCTTAATGTATGTCTTTAACTATCCGAATTACTACTGCAACACTCTTTTTACAGTGTCCTTACATACTTTCTGTTGTAATAACAGTACATTATGCATACTTACAAGCAAAAATTTTAGAAACCCACATACATGTTGTTAAGTAATATTACTCTGTACTTATTTCTATAATGCAACAAACAAGGATACCTTAAAATAAAAATATGCTATGATTTATATGTTACTTTTTATGGAAAATAAAAGTAAACACTGAATAAACAGAAAGCAGATACACACACACAACAAAAATGATGATTAGCATGGAAGCAACAGTCAGGGAAAAGCGATGGGTTAAAATGTGAAATGCCTTGATGGATTAGTTTCTTAACAAGATGTTCATTTCTGGACTGGAGTGGTATGGTTACTTGTAGATTATCGAAATATTTTATTTTATTTAACACACTTACTAATTCTTACTGATTCAATGTGTAAAAATTCTATGCATAATCATACATAAAGGTGTCAGGATCATGATAAAAACTAAGTGCGTTCCATATTTTAAAACTTTTGTGAGCACACTAGGCCTGGAGGGGTTTGAACAGCCAAGGGAATTACAGTGTCTTCTCCCGCAACTGAATACGCCTGAGACTCAATACGAGCAAACTAGCCCTCTAAGGCATAACTAGACCTATGAGATAATCTTTCTTAGACTCTGATAGACAGGTGTAAATACTCCCTCGAGGACCTTCAAGTGAATTCACCAACCCCAGAGACCTACATCTGATGTCTGTAGAAACTCAGAGAGTGAACTTTGTCGCTACGCCCAGCTTGAATTCTGAGCACTGTAAAAGCAAAGGAGAAATGCCGTAAGATGAAGCAGAGAAACAGAAATGTGAGAATCATGGAAGACCAGCATGAGAGAAACGACTAGTAAATGTCACCTCTGTCAAACAAGGCTGCAGTTACGGTCTTGGCCCGCTCTGCGTGAAGCCCATATAAAAAAACCCAGTCATGCTGGCTAAAGAGGATTCCACATCCTTTGGATGGCCATCATGGCGATCTTCTCGTCATGGTGTTCCCACATCCACCTCTCGTTTTTCATCCAAACCTCAGCCCAAACCAACACCACAAAATGAGATATGATTGATCACTGCACCGCTACGATTATTTCATCTGTCTCCACGATTCCATTTTCAGATCATGTCATTAAGAGTGGCTCCAACAGGTCTCTCAAGACGTGCCAAAACAGATTCGGTTCAAGAGGCCGCGCGTTCACCTACTCTCCGTTGTGTACTTTGGTGTGTTTACAAGTTACCACAAATCCAAAAACTTGTGTCGGTGGTTTTTGAGTCTCCAAGTTATTCAGAACAAACAAACCAATTCCAGTTCTCTTGGATGGAAAGGTCTGAACAAAAGAAGGCCTCTAGGCGGTTATGGAACCATCTTGTACCGGTTAACATCAATAGGGTTCAGTTCATCTCCATGAGCTAACTAAATAAACAGCCCATGTGTTTGATCACAGATGTAATTCTATGTGTAACCTCAAAATATCCTACAATGGAGTGTTTGCCTTGGCCATGCGTGCTGTGTCTATTAAGCAAGACCATCACGACACTTCAAAGCCTCATAGGCCTTGTATTCCTGGACCTTGAACCTCCCTGAGATGTTTATCTGCCCTTCTGAGATCTTAAGAACCATATAGCCCTGGGCCAACTACGTGGTCTTCTATGTCTTAGACCGTCCCACATGCACTCTCGGCCCAAACACTCCATATGCAGGAGTTCATAACGAGTGTAGCCATTTTTACACGCTCCCGCTTTGAGACAAACCACTCTGTTGAGGACGAGAAGAAAACATTTCTGTCTTCCATAAAAGGTTTTGAAGAAAAGTAAAGAAAACATCCTCATCTTCTGGACTCCAACTAAGTTTCCAGATGTGCCCGGGGTCGAAGGTCGTAGATAAAAGTACCAGGATGTGGCAGAACCCTTACTAGAAGCGAGTTTCTAGAGTGAGCATTCCTCGCCAGAGGGGATCGGCGCGAGGAGGGTCGCGCTGTTTCTTCCCTCCGGCATGCCCAGCGAGCGGTCTCATTTTGCACTAGTGAGTTATTACACTGCAACTTCGTCCTCTCTACCTTTGCAGTGTTTACAGACGCCGGCTGGGCAAAATGTCAAGCCTGTTAAGCATCACTAAGGGTCGGAATAAAAGTTTGAAGGTTTCGCTCAAGAGGCCCTAGGATCCAGGGGTCCGACGGTGATGCTTTTTACCTCGGTGTAATGAAATCTGAGATTTCTGTACTAGCCTAGTGTGCTCACGTCATCGTCACTTTTGCGATAGTTTGTTTGTGGACCCGTGCTGCGGCGCGACGCTGGCGTCTTTTTAAGATGAGGGGAAGGTGATGAGTAATTTTATGATTGACTAATTCCACAGCCCTGTGCTTATTTTTGCTCCCCGCCATGTCATTTTCTTCCTCAGAATACAGATGATAGAGACATCACGCGTTGGGTAAAGACGGCCTTCCATTACCCTGAAGTGCACACATGCTAATACACAATATTAGGCTCATTTATAGAAAGCACTAATACGATTACTTCAAGTGTGTCAGAACCTTAATAAGTGTGGAAATTGCCCTGTCAAAGAGAGGGGGTCAATTACACGATTATGACGGAAAATCTTCCAGATTGTTTCTTTACATAAAGTAATCTGCTCGATTAACGGAGATGGAGGCAACTTCATTCTAATTTTGAAAAGTAGAGAAAATCGGAATGACAGCGACAACTTTATTTTTTTGTGAATTAGGATAATACCAAGATTTGGAGGATGGGCTAAGCTCACATGTTCATGTAGATAGCCCATCAATTTCATCACAAAGCTAACCTCCTAAAATAGTTTTGATCTTTTTTCCAAAACTGAACGTCTTCTGTAAATCTCTAAGTATATAATTTACTCCTAATTGGTTTTTAATTGGAACTTGCTGTAGATGTTGAACACAGGATTACAGCATACAAAGGGCATTATGTTCTTGTGAGCGTGTGTCAATGATGGCATGTGTGCTCTGTGAAGGCCTGCTGGTCATGGAGTTACTCAGGACTGAAGGAAGCTCAGTGAACCACTAGATGGAGTCAAACCCTAGTTAAGAGCAGCTGGGAGGTGGACATTACCCTTGTTGTGAAGGAGTGAACCGGTGCGTTTGTATAACTAACAACCTGACTGTGCAACCCCGACTGTTTAGACCACACTTGCCCTCTGCTAACCTGCTCCCTGTGTCATGTTCCAGAGAATTAATAAGCATAAGAGATGAATCTAATTGCTTGTTTATTACAAAGCATGAATTCCTGACAGCATATTTAATCAACTGAACAACGCGGATGCAATAACAAAATAATAATGAAGTTGAATTTTAATTTAAAATGTGCAGTTCACTTTAATTATATCTCCAGCACTAAAATAAAATAAATAATAATATAAATCAAATATATACTATACATAATTTATTTATTATTTATTATAAAATAAATTTTATTATTATTCTGAATAAAAAAATTGTTTAAAAAGCAACAAAAATTGTATAGAATGACAAAATTTTTTGTTTAATTGCAACAAGACATGAAAGTGTCTCTTTATTCATACATAATCCCAGACAATCCCGCACATCCCAGAGGGAAAAAGAAGAAGAACAGATGTCTTGGGCCTAACATGACATGTCATATACGTTCTGCAGTCAGGAGACAGGAACAATCTACTGCACGTATAGAAAGACGAGGACTACATGCTTGACTGCTTGATATGATAACCCCGATAGCATGTGCCATACCCTAATGGAATGAAAATTATAGCCGAAATGATGACGGTTGAAAAGTGACATGCTATTCTGTTCCGATGGCCTGTACTCAAAGTCTGTGTTTTTTATTTTGCTGGAGCCTCTACGCACATGTTCCAGGAAAAGCACTACAGTTGCAATTAGATTGTTTAAATACAGCCTTTCCCCTCGTTTGTGATAAATTACAGATCATTTGTGGTATAAAAAAGATACAACAGCACATTCATATTCCTCCATTTTTCCTAATAACATTGCTCATTTGAGTACATATTTGAGTCTTTACGCTCACCACATTATTTCGTACTTAAAGACAACACTTTCTTCTTGGAGAACGCACTTCGCTCTGTCAACAGATGTTTGACACAGGGAAAACAGCTAAAAATTACACACGACTCTTGATATAGCGCTCTCACGTGAATTGCACCATTTAGCATTTGCCGTTTGACAGGTAATTGACTTTACCCTCTGACAAAGTGAAACGTGTGTGTTGTCATAAATAATGCAGAGTTTAAGAAGCTCACATTTACACAGGCATGAATATTCATCGGTAAACAGAGTTGGAAGAAACAACACCCACCACTTAATGTATAGGGGCTGTTTTTTCTGTAATAAGATACAGTTTTAACTGGTAGCATTAGCTAGCATCAGTTACCCTAAAACAAAGATAAAATCAGTTTAATATTGTACCAGCTTCTTATACAATGCATTTCCTCTGAGGTCAACATGTATATCGATCCCAGACTCTGTTTTGCCATTTGCTAGCGTTATTGTCTAATATGACCTAAAAGCCCTAATTATGTAAAGCTTTAGACAGCTGAGCTGATTAAAAACTTGCCTTTTGAACATTAAATTATTCCAAGCCATCATTTTGTCAAGGATACAATTGTTTCGTTTGAGTTTTTTCCCCCTTCTCTCCCCCATCACCCTCAGATGGATGTAGGCCTAATTCTGCCGCCTTTTAGAGAAGCTCTTTAGTCTTGTGAAATATGATTAATCTGATTAGTCATTCAGGCCGGTCTGCCTTTATGCTTACATTAACTAGCACAAAGAGCCCCCCTACAGGTTAAAGTTTAAATGTGGATTAGCAGATAAAGCCAGCCCTGATTAGGTTACTAAGGGCCATGCAAGACGGAGAGAGAAAAAAAAATTAGATATGCTTCGCTACTAATTTCACAAACATCTTCATTTTATTTTTTTTCCCCTTTTATTCTGTTGTTTTACGCTTTAATTCAATCCAGTGACATTCACTTGGATATCAGTTTTAGACAAAAATCTTTCAGCAATTATGTAAATGGCTAAAGGGTTGCACACAATACTGTATGGAAATGGAAAACAGGAAGTAATGCTTTCATAATGGACAGATGGTAACAGTGCTGTAAAGTTACAGTGAGAGGGCAGCACTTCAGAAAACACCCAGATTTTGTGTTTACGTAATGCCTTTATTTGCTGTGATGGTGTCTGTGATTAAAAGCCCTTTTACAAAACGTAGACTACAAAAACAACCAACTTTACCAAATCGGCAAAAATAATTTAGGATATTTTTGTTGAATATAATTTTCTTCATTCATTCATTCATTCTGTAATAAAGCACTATTGTAATTTAGGAGCACATTTATACACATGAGGATAATTCATAAAACAAATTTATTTATTTATTTTTTTTTGCAGAAGTGTAAATGTTATGCTTGTGCTAAGATAGCGTAGAAATTAAAATGTCTTTCCTGCATACAAAATACTGAGGGCAAACAAATCCACAAAACAAGCAATTAAAATAATCGTTGATATGTGTGATGCATTTTAAAAGCTCTATTTCACCTAAGAAATGTGACAAAAGCATATCAGACGCAAGCCTTCAAAGGGCTGCTATGGCAAACCTAAACTCTCTTGAAGACTCCAGCGTGCAAAAACGAACAAAGGAATATGTGAGCGCTGACAATTAATAATAATAAAGCCGTGTAACAACACAGGCGTCTGTTGTGCCCAGCTCAGATAAGAGGGGATGTTAGTTTATCACCCTGGCCTGCGTTAGCCAAGGGTGGCAGAAAATTATTTGCCCAGTGGATTACGTTACAATCTCATTGGTGGTGGCACACCGGCTTGAGCGTTGGGAAGTAAAACCCACATACATAAATCTGAGCTTCCGCCTTTGGACTCACCTGGTAACTGCAGACCATCCAACCAGAGGAAGGATGTTGGGGAAAACCGGGCGGAGGGGGTGTTATGCAGCTTGATACAGAGCTCCAAGGTTTATTTTTTCCCCCCATCGCCCACCGAGGCCTGCTCCAATACCACCGTCTGGGACTTTGATGTGACCGTGTTTATTGTTGTCTATTCTTGCTCGTCCACCCTGTCGTTCTGACGTCCCTCTCCCGGGTACAGCGAGACAGCGATGGGATGAGAAAGAGAGCCCCATTTATTTCTGCTAATTTTCCTCTCTTTGTGATGGATGGCTTTCTTATTGTGCCATTTGGGCCTTTGAAAAATGTTCTACGAAGCAGAAGAAATTGGCAGTTTCCATATCATACAAATCTGCTGCCATTCAAATATCCAGCAATGAACTGTCTGAATACTCGGCTCTCTATCACTAAATCTTTATTCAATCGAGATACTACTACAAAAGGCATGTCCTTAAATAAAAAATGAAATAAAATATTGCATAAGTCTGGCAAGCGCTCAATTTTGTCTCACAGATGCAAGGTTTCAATGGCGCTGGCCATTTTGTATATTTGAAACACTTGAAGCCAGTAACTGAAACATCCAGTAGATCTGTAAGTTTCACATAGTTATGTCTGATATGAGAGACGTGCATTATAAACACACAAGCAAATAAAATAAATGCTAATGGACATACCTTTAGAAACATACCTTTTGTTCTTTGGCTTTAAGTTTGAATACAGTAGTTCACTCTAAGTATAATGATTAATGATGGTTTATGATATGCTGTCTTAGCCCTGTATTTTTGCCAGAGGTATTGGTAAAAATGAATTAATTTTCCCTTTTTTTATGAATAAATATGTAGTATAATAGTAAAAACAGTAGTAATTTAATTTCAAATGAAAACATACACACACTCACACACTATAGATTTTGTCTTATGAAAACTGTTAAATGTTTCTTGTCAACCGCATCTCTTCTCTGATCAAAATATTTATACGCAAAGTGTGTCGAAAACAAAAACCTACAAAAAGTTGCCCGGCAAACAAAGAAGGGGTGTCATGAAAAAAAAGAAGCGAAAAACTTTCATCTTAAAGGCTTTATTCTCTGAGTTCCCTTTTATCCTTTCTTTTCGGATTACTCCGTGTCTCGGAGGCTCTCAGAGGGCCCCAGTTCTTATTAAATTATTTCTGGGTGAAATGGACACAACTTGAATGCAATCATTAAACTTCGCTAGTTATAAGAATGCGTCAGAGCCTCCACGAGATGAAAAGTGACGCGGTTTCATGCTCCTCCAAAACATTTAATATGCCATGAAAAGATATGACATCAATCCTCGCAAAAACACAGAGGCGAAATGAATGATGCCATTGTGACTCTAAACATCAATCATGCCCAATACCCTGGAAAACAATGGAGTTTTGTTTGCATTTCAGAGGTGACAAACAACATTAGTGACTGGCTTAACATTGTCAATTCCATTACTCAAGACCTGAAGCAAATCAGAATTAAACTGTGGCCCAGTTGCTAGGCAGCTGAGTTCTCTTGACATGGTGGTTAGTTTTTCTTTCATTGCTTGACAAGAGCCAAGTGAAAAGAGTTTTGAAAAAGTTGCTAAAAGCGCAGAGAGGAGGGGGATAATTGGTGCCACTGGATTGTAAGGCGTCTCTTGTGTGGAAACAGACTGTGGAGAAAAGAGAGAGAGGGAACCCATCGCACGATAATAAAAAATCAACTCTTGTACACAAACTTGACCTGGACACTTTCATGGCCTTCAATAACTCAGAGGCCTGTCTCACTTCCACAAATACCATGAAAGTCCTTCAAATGACAAGTGAGATATTGGACGACCCAAAACAAGACAGGTCTCGCCTCATAGTCTGATTTGATAACCGTTGTCCTTAGATTTGAGCCTTCTAATAAGTTTATTTCTGGACAATTTTAACAGTTGTGCAAAAATGTTGCCAATTTTTGTAATGAAAACCTTGATGTTCAAAATAGCAATAGCACACCTCTCCTCAACAAGCAGCACAGTTTGAGATGCCATTCATGTCCGCAGAACAAGCGGCACAAGATGAGTTTTGCATTGACTTTTAGGTGACGGGTTTGTTTAAAGACTTTTAGCATGCTAAGTTTTATCAGGCACTGTAATGGACAAGATATGACGTCATGCTCTGTGGCGCCTTTTTTAAAAAAAAAAAAAAAATTAGATAAACAGCAACATATGTGAACACAACATGTCCCTTAGCTAACACTACCAACAATGAAAAATATCTCCAATAAGCTGGCCAATTCTAAACTTTCGAGCAAAAAATAACTAAAATAAAATATACAGCTTTTTTATGTTAACAAAAGAGGCAGAGGGTATTCTCTCCAGGAACCTACAGCAGTCCCAAAAAGTGCACACCCAGTCTAAGAGAGGACCAATTAATGCTGGATTAAGACTCATGCTTATTTACAGTCGCCTTTGTGCTCTTTCCTGCACTCTGACTTCCTCCATGGAAAAAAGATTGGAGGAATAGAGGGAGAGGAAAAGGGAGAGAATGAGAGAAAAAAGAAAGGAACCTGAGGGAGGGGGGCCATAGGCTTGAGAGAGAGCGGGAATGGGGGGTTGTTTAGACGCAAGAGGTGTAGTGAGGTGGCTGGCTCCATTGTGAGGACACCACCTCTCTCATTATACCCTCTCAATCAACACTCCTGCTCACAGGAAGCCCCTGGAAAGCCCATCTGCCATGGCTAATCTGCAGGCAAAGTCGTGGCCGCACCGTCTAAGGCCCCGCTACCCTCAGCTGTATTATTCTCTCCCTCCGCCACTGCGCCAGGGATCAGCCAAAGCCCATTAAAGTAAATAATAGCCAGAAATGACAGGCTTAATGCGGATTGGGGAGGAAGTTGAAGACCAGTTTGAACTGTGAGCTCTGATTAATAGAGAATAGCATTTGAAAGTAGACTGAGAGAGAGAAAGCCAAAGAAAGAGTCGGAGAGAGCAAGAAGCTGGGTAGGAAAGGGCAAATTACCTCAGCGCCAAAGGCTTCTGAATCCTTAGGTTGATGGTGCTTCCGTAATCTTCCTAGGCACAAGTGAACCATAAACCACTCTTAATTTCTGCAAGGGAACTTTGTTTTCTCATGCATTGTACCTGTTTGTGAACATACACTTTATGTTTGTAGGATATGCTACGGGGATCAGATTTTTGGCCCCAAAAGCAAAGCCGAAAAGTCACTGGTAAAATCTAAGGAAAGAGGAAAAGCTACCCAGCAAGGATCCCATCTTTCTTACAGATAGCATCAAGGTCACCTACATGTAGCAGTACTTTATGCTTAGCCTAATCTTCATAGAACCATTTCAGAGGTCTTAAGGTTTTTCCATACATTTCGGACCGTTTATATCCAGCTGCAAAAGATTCTTTGAGCCCTAATCCAAAAAGGGAACATACCGGCTGTGCTTTATAAATTCGATTTTAGGGTTATGTGCCAGGCATCTTTTAGACACAAAGGTAAGACTCGTAGGAAGACTGTGCATAGTGAATGTGATATGCTTTGAGTTACTCAAATCTAAATGAAGTAACATATGAACCAAATTCCATTTTACAATAAATAACGTATAAACAAACCACAAAGCAACCTGGACTATTTCCTCAGAAATTCAATAGACATTGGTCTGAAAAGGAAAGTCACACTTCTGTTGCAAATAGGGATTACTACTGATTACTACTACATTCTTTTATCTGCTATACTGTACCTAAAAATACGACTAAAGTGTGATTTCTATATCAGGAGTAGTCTTACTAGGGAATGTCTGCAAAGGTTGGTACTACAGTAATTATCTCAGTAAATGTACCGTAGTCAGTATGCTAGAACAATGTGGAACTAAATGCAGTTTTATTCCAAGTTAATCGCATTCTCCTCTGCCTACTTTCATTGCCTTCAGGCCAGGAATGGTGACTGAATAAGACTGTGGAGTCTTGCTTGTTTGTGGTCATACTTGAGGTTAGCTCTCTTGTGCCTGAGTTCAACTGGAGGACTTAATATGACCTGTCATCTGGCCGACGGTGGAGTCTGTTTCCGCAAGATTATGTCAAGCACTTCCACCTCTGCCTAACAAAGGTTAAAAATTGCTTATACATCTGTGAATGAATTGGAATGCTTGCAGGAAACAAAGGCTAAGGCAAATGGTTAGCGACTGAGAAAGCGTCTGATTGGCTGCTCACCCTTTGCCCTGTTCCATGAAGAGCAGATTATGTTAATGTTATGGAGATAATACTCAATATGATCTATGATACACCTCACAATGGTGCGATCCTTGGGTTTTAAAATGTACGTTGTGGGGCTAAGGAACAAAAGGTTTTGTGCAAGGGTTTGAGCAAGGAAAACATGAGAGAATTTTGAGCTTTGAGACGTAATGAAGTATTTAAGATCTCCAGAATAGGTTATTGACAGAACTGGAAAAAATATATATTTATATAAAAAAAACATAGGAGTTCACGGGGTCTCATGAGAGGCACTTACGTTTGGTTCTGAGAAGTGTTTAATGGTATCGATTTTTATTGTTCAATGAAGTGTGTGAAGTCTTTGACAGGCTTATTGAACTGTTCCAAAAAAGTGTTGTTGAAGTTGACTGTTTGGGGAACATCCTTTTAGTGTAATAAAAGAATTACAGTAAAAAAAAAAGAGAAAGGAATGGCATGGAAAAAAGCTCTCCTGGTTCTCGAGGTCTAATTCTAATAAATACTCAGGCTTGTGCAAGGAATTTTTAATGGGACCAAATAGCATTGGTGCTGACAAGACTTAGACTTGATTAGCACATATCCTTTCTAGGATATCTACTGTTCCATTATAATACTCGTAGATATTCCCATAAAAACCGCCAGCTGTTGGTGATCTCGTAAAGATTCCTATTCCCCTGGCTAAGTCATACATGTGAGGACTCTGCTGGCCAGTAGAGGCCTCCCATGCTTTGTGCAACTTTTCCACACTCTCTTCACATGTTTGAGACTTACAAACGAATGCCTGTAGCCATTGCATTTGTATGGCTCTCGCAACACGGCGTCATTGGAATACTAAGAAGTTCTTGATAAGGTTGGCGCCTGGTATGACAAGTGTTTTGGTTGAAACCATTAGCTTTTATTCAAAGCAC
This sequence comes from Enteromius fasciolatus, assembly GCA_032361145.1. Taxonomy (NCBI): domain Eukaryota; kingdom Metazoa; phylum Chordata; class Actinopteri; order Cypriniformes; family Cyprinidae; genus Enteromius; species Enteromius fasciolatus. Next base: position 3,091,091 of record JAUMHR010000086.1, read on the forward strand.
TTACGTTTGTGCATAATGTATGCATTTTATCAGTAGGTGTGTTCCCTGGGAATCTTGGCAGTGCAAGTCGCACGCTTTACAAGCTGAGCTACAGACTTGGTAGATGATGTTCTGCAAAACCTTTGTTCAAAGAGCGAAGAGCACCAAACACATTGACGCAGAACACATTGTTTACTCACCAACGTCACTGAAACAGTTTGAGCACTGCTTTATCTTCTTATTTACCCATCCACTTCATCTTTCCCAAAGCCCACACAAGAATCGCATGCATCTGTGCCAGCGTGTGTCACTAGGTCTGTTTTCCTTCCTGCCCGAGTCTCTTCTGTGATTTCTATATCCGTTGTCATGGCGACAAAGCAACAGGGAGGAAAATGGCAGCCTAACCTCTGCCATTCATGCAGACCAGGCCAGGCCTGAGGGCAAGGGGGGATTGCAGCCATGGGCTGCAGGACCCTGCTGGGTCTCCCGGCCCTCAATCAAATTCTTTTGACCTCAGAGAAAAACAAGAACATTCTAATACACTCCGCCACTGTTTTAGTGAGATTAATGTCCCAGATCTTTGCGCTAACTCAATTAAAAAACGGTTGGTTAAAATACTGAACGCAGGGCCTTGCGTATGCTTCCAGAAACAACTCTGATGATTTACAATTGGCACAATACGCCCTCAAAGAGGCAATCGCACGACAAAGAGGTTGTTTCTTGCCTAATTTGGGTGCAAAGAAAGGCCCTTCGATCCAGATCCAACATTACTGTAAGGGAGCAGTCGGTTTTGTGCGCAATGTGCCACAAACACCTGATTGCTCTTGAGTGGTGAATAGAACAGAAGGGAGGGATTTTCATGACAATCTCACAATGCTGAGGAAGTACATTATCACCCGACTGCAAGGCTGTCGTAATGAAGACATCTACGTTATTAAAATCAAATTCGAAATCTTCAGCATGCCTTGTCTAATGATGAGTGAACAGCTCGGCTGTCATAGGGGGAGAGAATGAGAAAGAAATAGACGAAGAAGATTTTTCCCTTCATTTGGCGTCATGCCCAGATCTCATTCAAGCAAAACTCTTCCCACAGCAAACTTCTGCCCTACCAATTAAAGGACAGATCCACCCTCCCCTTCCTCAGCGCGAGAGGATATTTCAAACTATATTTGTTTTTATGACACACAATATTTGGATTAACATGTTGATTTGACGTACTGATTCGCATCACAAATCTGCTGAACCTCAGAGGATTCGCATTCTCAAATTTACATTGTACATTTACATGAACAAATCAACCCAAATTTCTGTCTATAACATACCTTATTGATTTAAATTAGTGACGGGCTTGCCTGCTGCACTTGCGCCTGGTTTGATCGATCTGTGGGAAAATAAATATCTGTTCACTCAAAGCGCCGTGTTTAGTATTGTTTCCTGCTCCCCTATGGAGCGAGTGTAAAATCTAATAAAGAAGATCTGAGAGAAGGCGCTTTGATCAGGGACTCCTCAAACAAGAAATATCACATGGGACAGAATGAGGAAATCTTTGAGGACTACAATACTAATGCGAACAGGTTCTGGCTTAACACCATAAAAAAGATCCATACAACAAATTTTATCTGTGCTATCTCTATATTTCTTTAACACTCACCAAAAACATTGATTGATTTCTTAAAAATATATAATTCCTGTTATGCAGTGTGTTTTTTAACGTGGCCGTAAATTAATGAAGAAAACAAACAGAAAGGAAATACCAAGCCAATTTTTTAGCTATAGCTTTGGAGCTAACACTTTGTTTACAATGGGGTTAACTTAAAGTTTACTTCAAAAATAAAGTGAATATTGTACATTGATCAAACATAGAATGTTTCACATTGACAAATCAAGATAATGTCACAAAATATCAGACAATCCTGTCAATCCCTGGACGAAGTCACTGAGGATCTGGATTTTAAGCTTTCTTCCTTTATTTCTTTCTTTCTTAAACAAATGCATGTAACCAGGGGCCTCATTTATAAAGACTTGCGTAGAAACCATCCTTGATTTTATCTAAGAACTTTTCTGATTTGATCGTA
>JAUMHR010000086.1:3095199-3119590 GCA_032361145.1 Enteromius fasciolatus
AGTTTCCTGTAAGGGGTAGGTTTAGGTGTAGGGTCAGTGTAGGACAATACCACATACAGTCTGTACAGTATAAAAACATTATGCCTATGGAGAGTCCCCATAAATCACAAAAAAACAATGTGTGTGTGTGTGTGTGTGTGTGTGTGGGAATGTGAAATAAGCTACCAGTACTTATTTATAATTACAAATTACTTATTAATTTTGTTACTTATCTTAAAGTAATTCATTATTTTAACTACAGTACTTATATTTATATGCTTGCAACTTACACTAGATAATAGACTAAATTGCAGTGATATCATTCAGTTTTGATGTGCCCTTAATCAATTATACATGAATTATAAGCTTAAGAGCATAAAGAACAAGGTGTAATACAGTAAAGACAGCATTTTATTTAATCATAACACATGGAAACAGATATCCCATAACCCAAAGCACAAAAGACTTGGATGCATTTCAAGCTCAGCAAAAACGCCTAACAAGTTTCCCCTAGACACATTTTGACAAATGGCCCCCACTAGCAGTGCTTAGACCCTGCGCTTTAGCATTAAAGAAAAGACCCTATGGTGCAGGGGCCAGAACGCAACTTGGATAGCTGACGGATAGCTCCATTAGAGAAGGGTCCCTCGTAGAAACCTCGTCTTAGGCTATCTCCTGGTCCGACTGCTGACGACATGGGGAACACACACATGCAAACACACGGCCACCTCAACAAAAGCACACACATCCCGCAAGAAATATATTAAAAAGGACTCAGTCAAGCATCTCCTTTTGAGCTCGACTGGAACAATGGCTTGACTACACAAGTACAACACGTGGCCGATCCCATTGCCGTCTCGTTTGGCTTCTTTGGAGACTTGTTCCTGGGACCACCATGAAACAGAAGGCGTTTGAAAGACCCAGCCCGATAATCAGCTCTGAAGGAGGGCAAGCACAATTCATATTTCAGCCCTCTCTTTTTCCCTGACTGGCGGAGCCAGCGAAGCAGGAAATGACACGGGATGTTTCAATCTAGGAACGGTGAGTACTGTAGCCCCCGAGGCTGGATGGTACAGCCCACTCAGATGTGACCGAGCAGCCTGCTGTCTGTGACAGCACACGCACACATATACACACTTTCCCAGCAGTGGAAACTGCAATTCATCAGCAAAATTAATTCACACAACTCCAAACGGGTGCATGTAAGGGCTCAACATCCACTCGAGTGTTTTGCAACGCCGTGAAGTGGCGCATAATGTTTGGCGGTACACTATTTCTGCGCTCGCAGACCCACGTTCCTCCGGAGGGGGATTTGATTGGAATTGTGCGGTAGTAAGCTGCTGAAAGCTTCCAGACAAGTGGGATGAAATGTCTTTAAGGGCCTGGGATGGCTAGTCCCAGGGCTGCTGTCATCTACGGCTGTCTGCCTTCCTCCAACAGGACGCCCAGGGCCTTAACACGGGGGTGAAATGACGTTACAAACAATTATATTTCAACACTCTATTTATATCGCTGCCCTTTCACAAGATCGTCCCCTCTCCGCTCTGACACGAAGCCTTAATCCTAGGAATGATTTGGGGTGGGGGGTGAGAGATGGTTGAGTGTGGGGCGAGTGGGGGGTAGATGGGGGTGTAGAGTAGTATCACGCACAGCTCGCAGGCAGAGGAAGAACGAGACAGGAAGAGAGACAGGAAAAGCAACCTTCAGAAAAATGAGTGTCTCTGGGATAAATTCCGCTAAGATGAGCTCAATATATCACTGTCAATAACACAAGTGAACACAGGACAAGGGGACATGCATATTAATTGAACAGAATCTGATTAAATTACTACAGTTTGACATTTCGCAAGATGGCCACTTTATCTTGGCGGACGTCATTGCTAGATTGGTTATGTACGTCTGCTCGTTCTCTAATCTGAGAGCACATCTTAATTGCATGTTATCACCGTTTGATTGCTGTGGCGTTATTTTAAATAGTCTGGCAATTACTCTGTAGATGGTGTGTATATAGCCAGTGGCTGTTGCTTGTACGCTGAACGTACTGTAAGTGAACCGAGTGCCAGGCCAGAGGTCTAATCATGGTTAGCCACACCGTCGAAGAAAGTGTCAGAAATCTCGGCAAGCTACAAGAGCAATTAGTAACCTTTTAGTTGCACTTTAAGAGGCTGTTGACACTAAACATGTTATTTATTATTATAATTTATTTGTATTCCACTGCCCTTCTTTTCCATAGTTCTTCTATGTAATCATGCAGTAGACATGTTTGACCATTGGCCATTTGATGGCAAGGGTTTTAACCCTTGTATGGTGTTCAGGTCTGTGGGACCTGTTTACTTTTTTTCAAAATAAAAATTATACTATTATTATTTTTTTCAAACTGAGACTCACTGGCCTCAATTTCTTTGAGGATAATATGTATCAGAACAAATTTGACTATACATGTGGTTTATATTTCTTGTAATTGGGTTGAAGTAAAAATCTGTTGAGTATTTTAACATATAATTTTCGATTGTGTTAAATTAAAACAATGAAAATTGCAGCATTTTGCAAGACCCACAATCCTCACTGAGTAACAAAATATGAACACCACACAAGGGTTAAATAATGTCAATCGCCACATTATTTCTACAATGAAGCAATGTAAAGAGAACAATATCCAGTTTTTTAAAGACCTTTACTATTTCTATTCTTCTGACATAAAAAATGTCAAATGATATTTTACAGAAATATGTCATTTGTGTGTCATTTTTATTGTATTTCATTATTTATTTATTTTTTGGTAGGGGTTTAAATTAATGCAACTTTGAAAAAAAAGCCATTTTATCAATGCAATTTTTCCCTCTTACCCCCTTATAATCCTTATTAAAGTGTTTATGAGAACAGCACTGCTTTGAGTATAGTGAAAAACAAAGAAAATAAATATATATATGTATGTCGCACCTATGTTGCATAAACTCACAAATCTAAAGTCAGAGCAGACTTTAGCAAGAGCAGTTTCATGGCTGTTGAAAAAAACATTTATGTAAATGGTAAATTGTCTCAAGTCAAAAGCCACTGGCAGGTGCATGTGATCAGAATTAACCAAAAAAAAAAAAAACTTAACATACTGTAGGCACTGTAGCTGCAAATTCCTCACCTTTTGCTAAAATTGGTTGTTATGACATTGAAATACTGTTGGCCATTTATTAGAACTGACTGTCTTCAGAAAAGAAGGCATTTTTCTTTTCACTTTACCACCGAATGATGCATAAGTAGTGCAGTGATGCTTTGTGTAAGCTTCACGTTTAGATAAGCGCCACCTACTGTAAGAGAGTGAATTAGCATTTTTTAGTTAGCCCATCTTCCGTTTTTGTGCAGACCACTTATATATGTTTGTATTTGTAGTATTTAAACTGTAAATGTATTTGTATGGTTCTTTAACAGTTTAAAGTGTTACCACAGACACATTAGCTACCTAAACAACGAGACAACGTAGTATAAAATACTTTGCAAAATGATTTCAGTTGCTTGCAAGATCATAGCAAACAATTATCAAGAATCAAGCCTTTTTTAAACAATTTTACTGTTAGATAAAATATTTTTATTCAGTACTGCTACTAATGATAATAATAATAATAAAAATAACAAAATATTATTATTATTGTTTAATATGGTCACAAAAAGTTTGTGCTGTTTGAAAATCACCTTTTAAATCTCAATCACATTTTTTTATCGTATACTCTTGGTGCTGTCTACTATAATACTGGTTGGTTAGGAGGATATTCTAATGGCTTGCTTCTATTAAATTCTGGGTCATAGACGTAGGTCTATGATCCTCCTTCAAAGCCCTCCTTCAGTGTATTGTAAGTTAATTTATTCAGCTATTTATTATCTGTAAGGCAAAAAAATGTCTAATCAATTAACAAAAAGTGATCACATATTTAGCTAATGGCTAAATCAGTAATAGTGATGCTTACCTTCATCATAAGCCAACAATTTATAGAAAATGCCAAAAATACATTACCAAAACAGCGTAATCACCTTTTGCCATAAAAAAGCATTCTGAAAATATATTGACAGCTCCATGTAGCATCAGCTAGACCAGGTGCAGTCTGATAACAGATGCACGGAGAGCCATTAGTTTGTTAACACAGCCTACGGTTTCCGTTTGCCCTGGAGCAGACATGGAGAGAGCAGCCGTCATATGTTCCAGACATTTGTACACAACCTGATAAATGTTCAGGCGGGCTGCGTGAGAGGGGAGGTCTCAAGGAGTGCTGGTAATAAGAGGCTAATAGAATAAAACAATAACCCACCGCCTCGGGGCTGAGATTTTATACTGACAAATTCATATGATAGATTTTTATTGTTATGGCGACATTAGCATTGTAGTCAGCGATAACTCGGACTCAGTCTGAGGTGTTTTTGTCAGAAAGGCACAATAATGAAATAGATTTCAGGTGGGCTGCTCCTTGTGGGTGTGTAAATTGATTTTGAGCATATAACACTAAAAATACTGAGAAGTATACAGTATATTTTAAGTAATGATGATAATGAGATATCGGTCGTAAAACAATAAGATGGTGCTGCATTACCTGACATGAGGGAAATAAAAGCTTTACAAATGATGATAAAAGTTTATTTGATTGCCTTGGAAATGGCATTTTGACTGCACAGAGTCTACTGGTAATGCTTTACACATTTTTATTTCTATTGCTCTGTTCCAAAACCTACTGACCTTCCTACAGAGGCAGCACTTCTGATGCAGAGGGTTTCTTCTAAGATTTTGTTTCCTTCTCATTTTGCCCTGTTTCTAAAGTAGCATAGCATACAGAAGCAGAGCATTCCTGAAGCATTAGTTTTAATCTAAAAAGAGAACCAGGTAAGATGGAAGTGGTGAAATATTTAATTGCTGACAGATGTTTTATGATAGAAATTTTTAATTACTGTCAGTATATTCAGCCATTCAGACTATTCAACTTTTCAATTTTGCATTAAACATATGGCATCTTTTTTGATTCATGTCAGTGACCAATAATCACACTGAATCCACCAATCTCGCCCGAGAAACAAATCAGGCAGTTTAACTTCAGAAGAGTTAAAAAAAAAAAAATGTTTATTGAGGTCTTTCTGTGGTTAAAATCAAATACGTTCTAATGTTCATTCATGTTTATTTCGTGCTGTAAGTAAATATGAAAAGAAGATCAGTTCACATACATATGGAACTGAGGCACCACAGCGTTCTCGACACATTAAAGAGCCTCAAAATGTTATTTATTATTTGAATTTCTTACAAAATGTCAAAATTATAAAATTGAGACTTTGCTTCACACCAGAAGTCACTTGCTGTGTCTTGTCTGTCAGTGTGCTGTCAATTTCCTTTGTGATCGACGATGTATTTTTTTTACAGCGTGAGAACATGATATGTAGTTTGAGAGCGACATGGCTTGTCGAACTTAGCAACAGTAACTAAGGGGGGGGTGGAGGTGTTTTTGTGAAGGGTCAATTCCCAGCTGAATTTGACCAGAAACATGTTTTTGACACATTAAGCATACAAAAAAGTGTTTTGTTTTTTTTTTGAAAATAGTCTAAAATGACTACACTTCACCGCTAGAATAGAGTACTTCCCACTACCAAACACACAGCTGATACACAATTTTTTGGCACACAATAGTCTGTCCACAAGGTGTCAACACCACTGTTATTTCACCAGTAATTTCTTGTAATAAGTCAGAATTGCAAGTTATGTCAAAATTGCAAGGTTTAAAGTCAGAAGTGTAAGTTATAAAGTCAGAATGACAAGATATAAAGTCAGAATCGGAAGATATAAAGTCGCAATTCTGAGAACATATCATTTTTTTTTTTTCACTCAAAATTGGACTCAAAAACTCGCAATTGAGTTTACATCACACAATTATGAGAAAAAAATCGTAATTGTAACTTTATAACTCGCAATTCTGACTTTATATTTTCCAATTGCAAGAAAATACAAGAAAATTTAATTCCATAGATACTTCTTCAATATTGCCTTCAAAAATCTGAAGAAGCCAGGTGAAGCTAACATTGGATTCAGACGAGTCTTCGACGCCTTCTTACATTGGAAAACTGGGTATAGGCCAGTGCAATTTTATTTATTTTTATTATTATTTTTTTTTTTTGTTTGGTGTACCTCCCACTGGTTTGCATGAAGAGGGCGTGGTTTATGACCTATCCTGCTACCAGACACCAGATGGCGACCAACATTAAGAAGAAAAAAACAACAACAACAAACTACCAAATACCTAGACATCACTTTGACGATCGTGTAATGGGTTAAAAGGTAAACACAAATCTAATTTAAACGTGTACAAACTTCTAACTCACTGCACAAATGTTTGTTGCGAGTGTCGAGTGTCTGCATTCACACGCGCTTTAAGGTTGAGTATACTTTCAAAAAGTTGTGCGTTGGACTGTGCGTATATGTAAAAAACTTGTATACGATTATACGTCGCGCTTTAGAGGGCATCTAGCTGCCTATGTAGCTTATTTAGTTTTGGAACCAAGCGTGTAAGTCAACATATAAGGTGAAAATTTGTGAGCAAGACTGAAAACACTGTGTGGAGCATATTTTTGACTAATTTGCCCTATGGGGTATGATGGGAATATTAATTAGCCACATCCATGACCGTCAGATAATAACAATGTCAGTGGGTTGAATGGAAGCTTTGACCTGTAAAAAGCCTATTCATATTCTCCAGTCTGCCATAGTTCTGCAGACACAGGACTTTTTCACACAGTTCCTAAATGTGCCAATTGTCCTTTTGCAAGGCATTGTGACCGAGGTCTGTAAAAAAACACCTACTTTTTTTACGGGATGCAGATTTAACATTCACAGCTCATTTAAGGCATTTTTCTTGAATAGGCCAATTTAGATACCACACTTGTGAAGGTTTCTATCAAGAGGCCACAACAGACATATATGTTCTTTGGCCTTTTCAAGCACTTCTAATGTTTAGGTTATAATTACATGTCATGGACCACAAACAGCAAAGCAGATGATGTGCTGTGATTGGTCAACCCCTGCTAAGCGCCCTCTCTTCGCCCATGGTTTGTACTCTCTTCTTCGACAAGTTTCACAGCATGAAATGTAAACATGAAACCTCAGACTGCATCCTTCTTATGTCTGACTTCAAACGGTGAATCTTAAAACACTTCTACTTTAGGCCAGTTGCTCACCACAGAACTACATATGGTGGTTACGCACGTAAAGCACACATATGTTAGCGAATATATTCCAAATAGCGACAAAACACATACAAAGTTACAGTAGTTCTAAAAAAGATACTAGTATATTATGTAAAAATGAATTTCTTAAAAAAATTATATATATATATATATATATATATATATATATACACAGAAAGAGAGAGAGAATTTTTTTATGTTAGTTTATGTGGAAACTTTTTGATAAGTGTTCCCAATTAAATTAAATATTAAATAATATAAAATTCACACCATTATTATTAATTTTGTTTTTATTATATTATTATTATATCATAATTATATTAAATACATTTAGATTTTATTATGATTTTTGTTTTACAGAGATGAGTACTGTAGAAAAACGTCAACAAAAAAATTAAAAAAAAACACTTAATATGGCACAATTTTTTTTCTTTTTACAAAACAAAGCTCATGTCTCCTTTTCACTGTTCTTCAGTTTTCAAGATGAGAGCACACAGTATTAAGCATTTTCTTTAAGAAGTGTCAATTTGAATAGCTCAAAAATCCACATACAACTAAAACAGTCAATAAAACACGGCCAGCAATACCCTTAAATGTTACGAAAGAGGATTTCGGGGGTCAGTAAGTTCATTGTTTGCATTGTGTGGCATCTAAAGAAAAGGCCGGCTGGGCCATTCTTGTGTCTTCCCTCTCTCCCTAAAGGAGGTTATTTAGGACTTAGTAGTTTTAAAGAAGTTAGCGGTTTAAACGTTCTCGCTCGTTTATCCAGCGCTAAGTCCTATGGAACATACTTCATTCAGCGTCTGTTTGTTTGCTTACATGCGTTTTAAGGGGAGATGACACTTGCTACAGAGTTACAAGTTACAGTCAACAAAACCTGAATTGAAAGAGGCCCATAAGAAAATCTTTTTTAATGGATTTAAAACAATGTGAGCATGAGACATGGAATATATACCATATATATATATATATAAAATTTGTTTTAGCTTTTCATGGACCGGAACTGCTCTCTTTCTCACACACATACACACACCTGCTGTTTTAGGAGATGGTAAATATGGCATGCAATTCCATTTAGCTTCCACACCATATGTGTTAGAACTTAACTGAAATCTTTTTGCATTAACATTTATGTCTGACAAAATCTCTAAACCTCTTGCATCCCGATTGAATAAAAGGCAAACCAAAACAAAGCTTCTTCCTACGAACAAGATTAGAAACAAACTGGAATGAAACACAAATTTGCGCAAATGTTCTTCAGAAGCAGTATATATCTTAAATTGCTTAGAGATTGAATATGCCCAAATATGTAGCAAATGTAAAAGAAAAAAAATATATATATAACAATAAAGTAATACAAATAAGCAAAATAGAGATCCTGTTTTTTTAACACAGTTAAAGGAGTGCTTATAATAGTCACTTCACAAAGGTTTAGCTGGTGTGTGAAGAGGTAAGGAAGCTGACAGAAGCGTGGACACTGCAGAGAATGAGTTAAATCAGGAAGCAGTGTAATTCAGAGACTCACGCGAGGAGGTTCATTCAGCCGTGACACAGAGCCACAGACCTATGTGTCCTGCTGATCAATCCACTTTCACCTGTCACCTCCAGAAGGGTGAGCAGACTAATCGAAATCTTATGTCATGGTATCAAATAGGTAAAAATGTCATACCACGACTGAAAAAGTCAGATATAAAATATGTGTGAAAATGACTATTTACAGATTCACTATATGCACTGCTAAAAGAAAATAACTCTTAAACAACACAATGTAACTCAAAGTCAGTCACACTTCTGTGAAATCAAACTGTCCACTTAGGAAGCAACACTGATTGACAATCAATTTGTTTTATATGCTGTTGTGCAGATGGAACAGACAACATGTGGAAATTATAGACAATTAGCAAGACACCCCCAATAAAGGAGTGCTTCTGCAGGTGGTAAACACAGACCTTCTCTCAGTTCCTATGCTTTCTGACTGATGTTTTGGTCACTTTTGAATGCTGGTGGTGCTTTCACTCTAGTGGTACGTAGCACGAAACAGAGTCAACAACCCACACAAGCAGCTCAGGTAGTGCAGCTCATCCAGGATGCGAGCTGTGGCAAGAAGGTTTGCTGTGTCTGTCAGCGTAGTGTCCAGAGCATGGAAGCGCTACCAGGAGACAGGCCAGTACATCAGGGGACATCAAACCCATTGTGAGACCATATGCCGGTGCAGTTGGCTTTGGGTTCCTCTTAATGCAAGACAATGCTAGACCTCATGTGGCTGAAGTGTGTCAGCAGTTCCTGCAAGATGAAGGCATTGATGCTATGGCCACCAAACCTCAAATCTAATTGAACACACCTGGGACATCATGTCTCGCTCCATCCACAGAGTCCACGTTGCATCACAGACTGTCCAGTAGTTGGCGGATGCTCTAGTCAGGTCTAGAAGGAGATCACCCGCCACCTCAGCAGGAGCATGCCAAGGCATTGTAGGGAGGTTATACAGGCACGTGACAAGTGTGACTCCAAATCCAGACCTCCATCGGTTAATAAATTGATTTCCATTGATATTTTTTGTATGATTTTGTTGTCAGTACATTCAACTATAAAGAACAAAGTATTTAATAAGAATATTTAATTATAGGATGTGTTATTTTAATGTTCCTTAAATTTTTTTGAGCAGTATATATATTTATTTATTTATTTATTGTATTCATTTATGCATTTAAAATATTGTTTTTTGTAATGCAATGACATCCAGAAAAAAAAAAAAAAAATTATAAATTGGAACATGAAAAAAACTGAAATATAACATTTTTCTATATAAAAAATATAAAAAAAAATATCTGCTTTTGTGTTCCACAGAAGAAAGAAATTAGGTTTGAAATAGCATGAGTAAATAATATTAACAAAAAAAAAACAAAAACATTGATTTATTTATTCATTCATACCAAAGTTATAGTTTTACATTAAATCTAAGCTGCTAAGGTATTCTCTCATTTAAATTTAGATTTACTTGCTATTCTAAAATAACTAACCAGCAAAAAAGGAATAAACTAATAAAATGAAATAAACTAAAAAAAAAGAAAGAAAGAAGTAAAAAAAGAAAAAACACACTGAAATAATCAATTGAATTGAAAATACAAAGTATCTAAATATAAAGTATATACAGTACATTAAATATGAATTACTGATTCAAAAAATATTAATACATGGTATCTCCAGCCCAATCTCACAGCAAATCTTACATATTTTACGAGGTGACTAATTTGTAAAATTTTGTTGCTAAATCGTACGTATTTTACGAGTTGCCAATTTGTATGAATTTGTACGAATGAGCTACACCTAACCCCGCCCCTAAACCTACTGGTCACTGGTGTTTTAGAAAAATCATTCAAAATCATCCGAGCGATGTTGTACGAATTTGTACAAATTAGCATAAATTAGCCACCTCGTGAAATACGTACAAATTGGCGGTCAGACTGTGTTTGTAACTTAAATTAAACCAAAATAACTGCTTAATAACCTATTTATTAAGTGATATTTGCAAACGTAACTTAATAAATATGTTATTACTCTTGTCACTTTCACATGGAAGCATATTTCATGTCCATAAACAGAGGTATAAAATGTCTCCCACTCTACTGACTGACACATTTATACCGTCAAAAAATATACCGTAAAAATCTCTGCTAAAGCCTTCAAATAATGAATAAAATGCCTTTTAGTAATGCAAGACTTGTTAGCTACTCCTAGAGTTTCATTCCAATCACATACAGTTGACTTGCTAACTAATGCACCGCCCAGCAGAAACACATCAATACATGCCCATAGCTAGCGGCTAGTCTGGCCACGATAATATCAAACCTTCCTCGGAGAGGATTTGTTCTTGTCACAAATGGCCATTACTGACATTAGCAGCGTAATGAGGGAGTCATGGCCGCTGTGGTGGGACAGTCCTGTGGGGCCGAGGTACTGTTGGGGGGTTGGACCTCCTCAAATACCACCTGCTTTGCTTGTTCATGCTGTCACTGCTCAGCCTGTTTTGGGCGCGCAGGGGTCTTTTAGAGTTTAGATATGCCTTTGAAGCCCTCTTTGATTTTTAGAATATGCAGACGATCAATAAGGAGCCGGGACTTCAAAGAGGTTTGCGGCCCTCACCTGCTGCTGGTCACCGGGGCTGAAGAGTTTTCAGTCCCTCACAGAGACTAAACAAACCAACAGCAAAAACAGACACAGAGCAGCTAATAAACTTAACACAGAACAACACAGAGAATGCTACCTTGTAAAGGGGGCCTTCAAAAAACTAATAAATGTTTAATTGACAAGACTGTCCCTCACAGACATTAACCATGGGACTCTAGTGTCTGCTAAAATACTACTAAAAACTTCAACAAAAATGCTGAAAAGAAAGAAAGAACGAATGAATAATGCAAGTTCCAGTCAATGCTCAACAATATTTGTGAAGTGCCAAACAAACATTAATTAATAACTATATTTTTACTTACTTACTTACTCTGTGCACATTTACATATTTATGTACATATGTACATACATGTACATATTTATGGAAATAATAAAAATAAAAACTCTTAATTAAAACGATGATACATAAAATATCACTTTAATAAACTGGAATTTTAAATAATAAAAAAAATCAACATTTAAATAAATGTGAAAATAAATAAATGAAATATAATTATTCTTTGCAATTTAATATTTATTAGTTTTCTGCTTCAGGTCAAATATAAAAATGTGAATTAATGTTTCTATTTTGTTTATAGATTGTGATTTTTTTTTTTTTAGACACTATGGTAACTCATTCATTTATTTGTTCATCCAATTGAATAAGCTGATTACAAAACATAAATAAATTAAATACAGAAATTAATAAATGTAAGAAAAACAAAAGCAAAGCAGAACAGAAAGTGCCTCTTTTTTACTTTAATGAAACATGAATTATATGAATTATACCTGTTATCTTTTTTTCACATCATATGCTTAATCTACAAAATGAAGAAAATTCATTTCAAAACCCGTCTTTCTTTCTGGTGCTGAGTTATAGAGAGTTATAGAGTCACGACAGCTTTCCACTCCACTTCAAACAGCCTTTGATTAATGAATAATATTTGACATTCACTTTAATGTCATGAGAAGACACTCAAATGTAATGCCATATATGAAACACTAAATATTCCTGAAGAATGGCTTTACATAGAGCTGAGAAGCCAGTGAAGTGGCAGTGAAGGTTGAAGAAGTGGATTGTAATGCATGCTATCTAAATAACCCAAAGAGATGATTATTCTTTAAATCTGCACGACCTATGAAACTGTCAGATCCTTGTGAATGCTCTCTATTAGGATTCATCTTAATCTCATCCAGTTTAGGCAAGGGGAGGGTTGTGAATAACAATGACCAAACTCTCCTCCACAAAGCTTCTGTTAGGATGAAGTCGCTAAGCCGCAAATGCAAACGAAGCTTGTCATGTGCTATAATATTTTTTGGTACTTTCCTTTTGTTTGGAGCATCTGAATTGACACGAGGGGCGTGGATCTGAGAGTTTGAAACAGCCAGCAGGATCTAAACCAGTTTCTTCCATCTCACCTAGCAGTAATCACTAGACATGCTGCAGGTGCTTTCATAATAAAAGGTGTGGTGGAGGCAGGTTACCTCCTCCGGACCGACACAATGGGCCCCTGTATAGACATTAGGCAGGTAGAGAGGCTGGGATACTCACATAATAGACCAGCAAGCACCCCATTTGCATTTCACCATTCAAGGGCCGAGACTTTGTGCATCGAAACATATGAAAAGGCCCCATTCAAAAATGCTAATGGGATTGTGTATGCCACAATGCGAGTGGGATGACTGCAAACTTCCTGAGTTGTGAAGTCTGTGGTGGCTAGCCTCTAATTGCAGGCCAGAGCTTGTTATCCATACTGTGAGCTCGTTAGCTTTGACTAGAACATGGCTGAGTAATGTCTAGGTTTAGATTCTGTGCTTTGAAAGATGTCTTAAGTCTGACTTAAAGTAAAAAAAAAACTGTTAATAAGGTATTAAATAATAAGGAAAAATAATAACAACAACAATAATAAGGAAATAAAGTGTGTGTGCGTGTGTGTGTGTGTGTGTGTGTATATATATATATATATATATATATATAAAATAAAATATACATATTTGCCAACAGTCTGAAGTTAAAGTGATAAAACAACTAGCTAGCTAGCTAACTAACAAAACAATAGACATATAAAAAGTAATTGTCATATCTGTGCGCCTCTTTAAGATGGAATGCTTAAAAGCGATAAAAGCGTCTGCAAAATTACTAAATGTAAATGTAATTAAAATGGCCAAAACATTTTAGAAAAAATAAATAAATAAATCTATATATATACGTATATTAAAAAAAAGAAATGATTCAAGAAATTTCAATATATTTAAATACACTGTCTTGTAGATTTTTTTGATGATGTGCTAAATTTAGTAAGCTTTTGAAAATAATTGCAGGTAATTTCGAAAGGTTAGGTGAAGAAAATTTTATAATATTTATTGAGTGACATAATATTTACATGATTTGTTTTAACACCACTTTCAACTAGTGATTGTTTATTTATTTATGTTTGTTTCTCTTTGTTTGTATGTTTTACATTGTATGTGTGCATTCAAGTGTTATAAGTTTACTTGACATTATACGAATTTTAGTTGAAACTGGTTTGAACGTTTTCGAAAAAACACTGACTGCAAAGTATACATTTGTAAGATCTTGGTGCACTTTCTTGACATTTTAGATTAAAATTCCTTTTTTTTTTTGGTCTAAATGTTTTTCAAAAATGCTGAATATGACATTCCTAGGAGCTTAGTTTGTGAGTTTTAAACTACATTTTTCCTTTTCATCATCTCAAAAAACTCTGTTTAGTAATTACATTTTGAGTAAAAGGCAGAATTAAAATGACCCCTGAAAGAAACAAACCATTGTTTCATTTGTCTGGGTAAATTGCCACCGACCCTTTCTTATGGTCTTTTCACAGTTCTGGCACAATTGTTATTTTTTTCCCCCCTTTATCCTTTTCTTCCTCCTCTTCCTCCGTTTAGTGAGAGGCAATTACGTCCTCTCAGAAATCGGATGTGAGAGCTTCTATAAAGACACATGTTTTAAAGGAGCAAATACTCCAGCGCAAATTCTAAATTAGAGCAAATTACGCACCAAGTGATTATCAAACTGTTGATAGAACAGAAATCAGTCCCATAAAGGGGAGGAGAAAATGGCTGGGCAATTTGTAGCGGCCGGCCACAAGAAGTGACGGCAAAGTCAAGTCCCGGAGCCAGGATGGGGGGTGTGGGGGGTGGGGGGGGGTGCATGTGGAAGTGGCCTGTGGTAAAAATAATTTCAGTTAATGGTCAGAGCACGGACCTTTGGCTAACACACTAACTGACACTGGAGGTGAAGGTAATCAAACTGACATTAATGCAGGCCCCGAATGTGACATCTCGTCATCAGGAATTTTCTTCATTGGCACAGAAAATGCCAGGCTGCTCACCTCTGACTGCGTGGCCCCCACATCTATTAACCTTATTGATTTGGAGCCCTGCTGATACCCTCCAGATCTCCAGCACCCCCACTGAGCCGGTGAAGTGGATCAATCCGTCGCCGGGGGCCACAGCTCTAACAACGATGCGCATGGAGACCACTGTTTGTGGCATGAAATTAATATCCAGATATGGCTTTGAAAGTGCATTGCTCCATTTACACTAACCTCGCTTTTGCTTTTTTTCGACGTCTCTTCACCCTTCTCTCCTTTTTTTTTCGTTTCAGGAAGCTGAATGGAGTTTATGCAAAGAGCACCAGTGGGTGTTATGATATTGGTATTTCGAGAAAGCACATAATTTCACAGCCCCTTAATATTATAAAACAAGCATTACCATCATTACAAGTATCAAATCAATAATGGGATAATACAGTACAATATGTGTTTCTTTAATTCTTTGATTGCCTTTTGATAAATTAATGTTTGTGCTGAACTGATTTGCTCTGACGATGACGGGGGAAAAAATAAAAAATACTGCTCCAGATAGCATTTACATTTAATTTGCAGTTGTTATGAGCAAATACCACTCCAGATTATGAGTTTTACAAACAGCACATTTAGTTTAATAAAACATTCTTTGGATGAAGTAGCCATTCTTGATAAAGAAACACCAGTAATCAGTATAATCCATGCACAACCAACTGGAAAGTTAAAGTTTAATGCATGCAAATGCACGGCTTAGCCACTGGCATTTAAATTTCGTACGCGTGGTCTCTCTCTTTTGTGGGCTACGTTCTTCTTGATTAATCAACATCATTTACATAGCTGATTTTTTATATTTGTTATGCTCTGATTGTGTGAGCCTCATATTTGATGAACACTCTGATGGAGAAACATTAGACATTATTTTTACTCAATAATCCTGTTTCTGAAGCAGGCCAGTCAATGTCCATTAAGACCAATACGCTCGCCAAGTTCGGCTGCGAAGCACATGTGATCTAATGGCATATGGTTTTATTGTCATAAAGATGTGAAATTTCACACAGAATAGACTTGAGAGTTATGGTGTAGATCAATATAGATATATCGTTGACATAGCACTGGGTCAAGTGCTTTTTGTCCACTTTTTTAAGCTTGTCTGCCACAAAATGTTTTTATTGCAGGAACTAAGATGGTAATATAATATAGTGTAGTAAATTACAATGTATTTCAGTGCAAATTTGTGAAAGTAGATACACTACCATTCAAACGTTTTGGGGCCGTAAGATACTTAAATGCATTTAAAATAAGTCTCTTATGTTCAAAACCCTGTTTTTATTTATCAAAATACAATGATACTGTAAAATATTATTAGAATTGAAATGACAGTTTTCTTTCTAAATATATTTTAAAATGTAATTTATTCCTGTGATGCAAAGCTGAATTTTCAGCATCATTACTTCAGTGTCTTCGGTCTCACATGATCCTTCAGAAATTACTCTAATATGCTGATTTAAAATGTTTCTTATTGCCAGTGTGGAAAACAATTGTGTTCTTTAATATTATTGTGTGAAAAAAAAAAAAAACTTTCTAAAAGAAAAAGAAATGAAAGCATGAAGTTTTCAAACAAAAGTGTATGTTAAGTTCTTAGTTTGATGAATGAGATAACCTAACTACAAGACCAAGTAAGTTATAAA
Organism: Enteromius fasciolatus; assembly: GCA_032361145.1. Lineage (NCBI taxonomy): Eukaryota > Metazoa > Chordata > Actinopteri > Cypriniformes > Cyprinidae > Enteromius > Enteromius fasciolatus. The sequence goes on from JAUMHR010000086.1 coordinate 3,111,566, forward strand.
GAATGTCAATAAACATCATAAATTAATGTACTTTGACACATTGTTGAAAATTGTTCGTAGATATGTATTTGGGAAGAGCACTACAGCATCAGAGACACACATTACTATACGTGATACAAGAGGAGTCAGATTTCAAACAGTGGCTCCCATGGGACATGTTTTTGTCCCTGAAGTTCCTCAACTGTTCCCAGTGACTGTCCATGAGACATTCAGCTTTAAACAGGTGGCGTGCGTGGGATCAGAGCGGATGGACTGAGAATCTAGACCTGCTATTATAAGCCTAATCACACTCTGGAGGTCAAAGGTTAACTGCCCCTTCTGCATGACCTCCCTTTGTTCTACGGAACGAGACAAGATGGAAAATGTTCCGCTTTTTTGTCTATTTGTTCTCTTTTTTGGAAGTAAAATATTATGTTCAGCTGATTCTCATTGATTCGCTCACACTGCCAAATGCAAGTCAAAATTCCATTCCTTTTTGAAGTCAACCAAAGGGGAAAAAAAAGGCATCTGCAAAAACAATCTTCAGTAGCCTTACACACACATTCTCTTTTTCAAACAGCCCAGCTGTAACAACCTTGTCTGGACAAACACAGGGTAAAGAATAATCATTATGTAGAAGATAATATATTTTGTGATTGTGATTAATTACATATCAGCGTAGTCATTTGATAGCTTTCATTTGCAGTTGTATAACAATCTATTTTAATGTTACTTATATTCAATAGGACAGAATAATGACAAAGGACAAATAACTTTATAATAGCTCCTAAAAAATGTATTAATTAAACAGATTAGTTTTAAAAGTCAGAGGTTAGGAACTCATTGATTGATAATCAAAAATGAGAGATTATGAACACTTCAAATTAATTAATTACATGGCATATAAAAGACGCTACGTATGCAGGTTCAGCTATTTTAGGATTCACCAATCAGCTCACGCTGGAGGTCATAAAACAATGTGACGGCAATTAATGGAGAGCATTAAATTACCAGGCCCATCTTAATCACATGCATGCGTGCACTGGCCGCTCTGGAAGCCGCACTGACAACGCTGGATAGAGACAAGCCTCTCAATGGCAGCTTCCTTGATGGCCATAATAGCTTAATGTCGGGATTTGACAGCAATATTGGGGGGGAGTGACTCTTTGTGCGGCAGTGTGGCCCAGAGGCTTTTGCTGTCACTGCTGATGACAGTAACTTTCTCCATGCAGATTAAATTGGTGTTTACAGATTTGCCCTGGGTGTAAGTCCCCTCTCCCACTGGGATGCAGTGACACGGGCTGATGAGGAATCCTAGACAGGACCAGCCACTGTAGACGGCGGAGCTTCTGTCTCCATCACACCAGGACCTCTCGTCTGCTAGAGCTGATGGGACTTCACTGGGACTGACTGAGTACAGGATAAACCGAGTATAGGCTGGATCCGCAGTAGCTTCTGATACAAACAAAACGTGTATTGTTTGGCTCAGTGGAAATGTTCTTGCTCAGGTTGCTTTTTCATGGTTTACGAAATAAGTTGGGATTCATTCACTCATTCATTTCTCATAACTTTGTTGTTGTTTTGAGGTTGTATTATATAATCATTTGTTCCTTATTCATGTAATATACAACGTTTTGGCCATACTGTGCAAGTCATGCCTGTAAAGCTCATTTGAATTGAATTGAATTGAGTGGGTTGCTTCAAAGTTTTTTTGTTTTCTTTCAGAGACTTTGGTATCTCAGGAAATTTGGTGTAGAAAGTAGAAAGCTTGTTAAAAAATATTTTCATCTGAAACTGAAATTATCATGCTGACAGCAAACTAACTAATGATTGTAAGGGAGGAGCTAGAGGGTTAGTTCACCCAAAAATGAAAATAAGCCTGTGTTTTTCTTACTCTCAAACCATCCTAGGTGTATAAGACAAATACAATCTGAGTTATGTTAAAAAGTGTCTTGGCTATTCCAAGCATCATCATTGCAGTGGCTGGGTGTTTCTCTTTACCAGTCCAAAACACAAATAAATAAAGGGCATGTATCTATAATAAACACCCCCTTTTATTCACTTCCCAGAGCCATGTGAGGGACATTTTATAATGGATGTGTACACTATCCACCTTTTTCCTGACGTAAAAATGGGCCATTTGTAGATTCTATGGCTCTAGCTTCTGGTCTTAACCGTGTCCAGCTATTTTAAGCAGTACAAAACAGTTAGTTTTGCTGCTTGATATTGAAAATCGGTGTGCTTTATCATGCTATTTTACTGTTTTATCGTAATTATGATATTATTATCAATTGTTTTACCTGTGGTCACTATGGTTCTAGACCAATGACAGCATCTGAACCCCAAATCAATGTCAAATTCAGTAACGCCCAGCAGTTTCAAAACATTTGCAGGGAGGCCCATATGTATGGTGGTTGCCTGTTTGTCACTTAAAGTCAAAAAGCAGCCTTAAGTTGCAGGGCGGATGATGAGAACTTAACAATAATGACAATTACTTTCGGTTCCTCCCCTTTTTTTCACACCCTAACATCTTGATTTCATGGGTGACACTTAGGACTCCCCAGTGTACATTAATGGGAGCTATGGGACCCCTTTCTCTGTCACCCTCTCCCTTCGCTCACAGAGCTCCAGTAGAGGATAAAATCAATTTCGTTCTTATAAGAAACAAGTTCAAATTGCATTATGGCCTGGCAAATAACAGCCGCTGCTATGAATTTCATTAGCATGATGTGAAAAACAGTTTCCATTGCAAAATAGGTCAATAAAGTCATCCTTACGAACCATTACCTGAAGCGGTACATAACTGCGGAACCACTTTTGTGGCCAACAAGTCATACTTTTTTATTGGCTGTTGCTGATTTTTATAAACTCTTAAAATAGGCTACTTAATAAATATGCCCTTTGGGAAATAAATAACCATCCCAATGATCAAGGCTAATCTTTAACGCTATAGGTCAACCAAAGGCCGCCGGGATTAAAAGACTGAAATAAAGACTGATCAGATATTGTCCTCTTGTTTTGGCTCACGCTGCCAAAACACGGCAATTTGGGGCTCGCCCTATTCATGCCAGCAGTGTGTTACAACCAGTAGAGACTGATCCTGGCTGACTGGTGGCCAGGGCATCCACGGTCTGCGATCTGTCAATCTGGGTTCCGCTTTAGTCAGTGTGATAGTGTCGGGGCGAGAGGTCTCCATGGTTCAGTTGGCTTTGAGCCCAAATGAGGGATCACTGCGTGTCCAGGGACCGTAGGCCCTGGGGCACGCAGCGACAGACCAGAAGCATCAGGACAGATTTGGGAAAGTGCTATCAGCAGGGGTTCCTCAATGTGGCTAGGGCCCGGTAAATAGAAAGCATGGCGGCAGCAGCGGGCAATTTTCCCAGAATGCATTTTGCAAAGCTTATTTCCAGAGCAGGGAGGACCAGGCACGCTGTGGGCAGGCCTCCACATCGAAACCACTTCATTTCCTCCTTTCTTCCAGCTTTTGGTTTGATAGTCTTTAAATCTCTGTTTTCTTTGGGCCGTTCGGTGTGGAACTGATCATCAGGAACTCTCCCCTTTGATCTCTGGAGTAGATAGAGGGATCGCTTTCTCCATTGCACACTGCGTTGTGTATCTTGGCTGGCTTTCAACAACAGTGGTAGGCAGGTTTTGAAAAGTGGGAAACCACACTAGCTACAGATGACAGAGTGCTATGTGACCTTTACAGGGACTGGTTCACCAGCGTTCGTGCACCAACACATCCAATTCTTCCCACTTTATTTGATTTATATTTCATAGCGTGGTACTATATTTAATCCAAATGCAACCCTGCAGGTCTGTGATTCACTTTAAAGATGGCAGAGGTTGAATAACATCACCAGGTGAGGGAAATATTGTATCAATCCCGCTGATTTAACCCATTTACTACGTACCACTGGTTCAAGAGCTGCGTAGGAAATCCAAGTGCATGAAAGGCTCTGCAATGTGCCCTCTAAAATAATTACGATGACACCTCCAATTGTCTCGTCAGCTTCTTGGAGACTAGCTCTCAGAGGCGGTAATTAAATGAAGCGCAGGAGAAGAAAGCTGCAACAATTCCACCACCTCATAAATCTTCCCGAAACATTATTTGTTCTAAAATCGTGCTACGCAAAAACGTTTCATTTCTTAATTCCACTCAGTTGGATGTCTCATTCCTTTTGGTCAGTGTCCTGGCTGGCTTCATAATAACATATAAGAGTGACCACATTACATGGACAGGTTGAACAGATAATGTCGGCATTAAAACGATGTAGTTGTTCTTCAATAGGTCTGTTTTTCTTCATAAGCGCTAAATTGTTGCGCTAGCTTTGGCGCGTTACGGGTATTAGTGCAACATTGCAACTCTTATTCAAAGCAAAAATAAACAACATCTGACCTTTAAAATGTAAATAGAATTTTCTAGCACGAGCTGCCTGAAGATGCTTATTAAATTACATGGGGATGAAGCATAATTAGGAATCATTTAAAAGTAGATGGGGTAATTATTGCAGAAGCAGCTTAACTTATTTTGGTCCTAAATTGAAGACCATCGTGAATGCAGCGTGGATCTGCCCAGACATGCTAAAACCCAATCTAAATCTTAATTAAATTTTGCTCAAAAAAGTGCAAAGAAGAGCTTAATCCATTTACGAGAGGCTGTTGAAGGGTTATTAGCAGACATTAATTCGTTAAGAGGAACTGTGCGTAGGCCTTGTCTATGTTGTAAAAGAAGAGGCTTGCGAGGCGTACAAAGGGCTCCTGACTTAGAAATGAAAGCTTAGCGTGAATAGATACGTCAAGGCTGCTAATGTGTTTTCTCGGCGTGTTTCTGTTTTGAATAACACGACTTTGTCCTATTCTCGTGTCTAATTAAGACGAGAACCTCCTGAAACAAGCACCTAAGCCAGGTAGGTTTGGTCCTGCCCTGACTACAACTCCACAGGGGTCAAGTTCTCCGCTATAGTGCTGCTAATAACATCATACGAGACAAAGCTGGATCGCCAAAGTACAAACCCAACTTCAAAGAAGCTGATAGTACGGAAAAGAAAAGAAGCTTAGAAGATGCGAAACCCCTATTTGAAGAGGTTTTCTAAAAGCAGGGCCATCCACAGTGTCGAAACAGCATGGCCTCTTGGTTTCAATCAGCCAAACTGCAACACAAATATATGCAGAGAAATGCACAACAAAGGCTACAGCTTTTAAGCTAGCAATTGAGTTTCCTAATACTGCTCTAGAGTAGAAAAGGAGCTATTCATGACGCTTACCACTACGAAAAGGAGAAAGATGGAAGGAGAAGAAGAAGAAAAAAAAAACGTTGAGGGTACATCCTTGACTAAATCCTCTTTTCAAGCATAATCCACCTTGCACTCTTTCTCTGAGAACTAGAGTGTGTAGCATCTGAACTCGTCCCAGAAGCTCATTCAACAGCCAGCTCAGCCGACTTGATTATGTCCCTGTTGTGGCAGACCTATTCACCCCTTTGAGCCTTTCCAACACACCTGGGATAAAAAGGGGGATTTAAACAAGCCTGAATGGTTTAACCAGGTGTTGAAACAAATAATGGTTTAACATTGTAATTAAAATAGCATGAATAGCACGTTGCTCCTGGTTAAAGGTCCCCCGTTTGAATGACTTTTGGTATGCAAAAGGAAATGATGCTGAAAGGTCCTTTTTTTGTCGCACTCGTTGAAGAAAATATCGTGCTAATGGTGAATCAGATCCATTAAACTATATGTTGCTTTAATGGCAGCTGGTAAAGTAGCCTGCGTACTGTCACAGTTTCTTTATCTGAATTGGGAGATTAGCTCATTTTCGCTTCAAAAATGTTAATGGATTTGGGTTTGATTAGAGCATTGTTTAAATCTTAAAAAAAAAAACTCCATAAATTTGGGTGCCACCAAAAAATGTTCAAAATCAAGAACATGAAACTTGACTGCTGAAAAACTGAAAAACCGTCATGTAGGCAGATCTAACTTTATTGACTAGGGCTGGGCAGTATGCAGTTTACAAAGTTGCAATCTGCCATTGTGTATGTTTTGATAATAACAACGTTTCGTGAGGAGTGCTGGATGAATGAATCGCGGCTGGCGTAGCATCATCTAATCAATCTCCTTGTTACGATTACCCAATCAAATCTTTTCTACCCACTATAAATAACCTTGTTTCCCCTACATCTGCATCTCGCCTTTTGTGCACCCCTCCCCATCTCCTCCTTCCCCAGCTCCACGACTTCCTCTGGGGGGGGGGCAGACGGAGATCAAGCCGAGCCCTTGCCCTTGCCCTTGCCTAGGATTCAGAGTCCACCATTCTCCCGGCTCGCTCCCCGGACAGCACGCCAAATTTGCTAATATCCATTCTATTAATGAGGAAGCGCAAACTTGTGAAGCAGAGGTATATACGGCTGCTAAATGCAATAGAGGAATGTTAGATGAATGGTAGGAAAGGATAATCATGGTCCAAGACCAACACTGAAATCTTTCACATCAGTATAGACGTCTCACCTTGCATGTCGCATTTGGCTGATTATGGAGTACAGTACATCCCAAAGCTGTATTGGTGTATCAGCAGAGCGTTGACTCCACTCAGCTGTGTTTAAGAGGATGCTGGGAAAGCTGAGGGAACCCAAATGGAGAAGTTTCCAAACAGGAGAGGTAAAACTTCCTAGCAGACCCTCATTTCTCCTGAGTGCCGCACGGCTCCCTGCGGAGAGGGTCCTAATCTCCACACATCAAGCGATGAGGAAACGAGAGCAGCAGGAAAAAAAAGACTGATTGCGGGTGATTGGCAGTATATGCAGTTACCGCCGTTACTCCATCTTGGTTTTCTCTGAGAAAAATTTGATTCATTGTAAGAAAAAGGCAGTTGGAGGAGGATCTATTAAAATGGAGGACAGATTAAGAAGTGCCTCGACTGAAAAAAGAATCAATGTAATTGGATGGCTCAGAGGTCAGTGTAGACTGTGTATATTCATGTTAATTGGCAACCTGTGGACACTATTCTATATAAATTGCATGGCTTGTTATTCTTTAATATGCAATCTGAATACGCAAAATGTTTCATTACTCTTTTACACGTAGGACTTGAGACCTCTGATGAAATATGATATGTTTACACTGAAGTGGTGTATTTTAATGGAAAAAAAAGTATTAAAATGTACCCCTTTCAAAAAGCATATGATCACTTTTTTTATATCTATTTTTCCCCCCCAAATAATGTACAAAGATAACACATACACAATTGATTGTGCTATCATGGGTGTGTGTTTGCGTGTGTATCAGAGACCGAGAGAGCGAGGGCTCGGGTCATCAGTGCTCCATAGCGTGCAGCGTGTGGCAGCAGACAGCGGGAGACTCTGCACACATGCGGACTTCACATCAACGCCAGCAGAAGGATGAGCTGGGGAGACAGCACAGCGGCCCACACCGAACTTACTTAAGGTAATTAAACTTGAGAAAGGTTACGGTTTGATGCTGAACTGAGGAGAAAGGCCTTTCTTCTGGGCATGGGCCAGGAAGGGCCACCTCGTCAAAGCGGCTAAATGGTGACGCATCTACTCTTTTAGGTAAGCGGATAGGACACAGGAAGGCCTTCGACACTGACAGAATAAGGATGAGGCACAACAGGGTAAAGATAGTAGTGATTAAATTAGAAAACCAACCTTTTGTTTATTTATTTTTGTTTTAAGTCTGTTGTTAAAGAAGAGAGGCTGTTCAGGATACATGGCACAACAAATGTGTCTTGAAAGGAAATTCTGAAAACTACACAAGGAGGTCTGATACTGAAAAAAGCTCACTTTCAATTTTAATAAAGGTAAGTGAAGCTGAAAGGTGAACCAGAGCAAGGTCTATGTGTGTTGTGGACAGTTGTCACAATGTTTATATGTAGGCAAGGTATTCTGGGGAGTTGCTCAAGTCAAAAAAGACCAGTCCCAAATTTCTAAATACAGCTTGGATTCTAACTCGAAAGCTTGTTCTTTTACGGGAACTCCCACTGCGTCCGAAGACGCTATGGGAACGCCTTTATGCGTGACGGCTCTGAATCTGC
>JAUMHR010000086.1:3119882-3145604 GCA_032361145.1 Enteromius fasciolatus
GCCCTGACGTCGCGCCCATACATTGGACGTTGGTACAGCAGATTCAGAGCCGTCACGCATAAAGGCGTTCCCATAGCGTCTTCGGACGCAGTGTTCGTTCCCTCAAAGAACCTTGGTTATATTCATAACCTCTTCGTTTCTGCTTTAGGGTAAAAACAAAGATTGCTACTTTATTTAATGTTCATGCACAGAAAATATCCATATATATTAACAATACATATATTAAATTATTTAATGTATAGTAAAAATATAAAAAATAATATATTGTGTCAATATTCTATATGACATATATATATATATAAAGTCATATTATTTGTGTGTGTGTGTGTGTGTGCATATTGTAATAATGTATATGATATTCATTTTAATATGTGAAATAATACTGTATTTATTTGTTACTCTAGGGCAGAAACAGGCACAATATGGGTCCCTTCTTCAAAATAAATCTATATATTTTCTATCAACCACAAAGATTATTATTTTTCTTATAATGTATTTGCATTTATTCATATTTATTCAAATATGCAATGTTGCTACTTATAATTTAAGGCTATACATACACCAAAGTTGTCAAAATTGCGTTCAATGCCAATGAAATACTCAACAAGTCTATGGGGTTGTTTCACTTGTGAAGAGCCACATCTCATCTCATGATTTGAGATATGTATTGCACAACTTAAATTACACAGAGTGAAAGATACACCAAAGATTAAAGGTTCATAACACTGGGAATGAGCAACAAGAGTAATGTTTGCCATCGCATCATCAATGATTTTTAATCTAAGAAGCATGATAAAGCGTACTAACCCCCGCAACTGAAAAATCTTCCTCTGTTAGTAACTCAGCAACATGTGACGTGTCTCCAAAAGGCCATTATTTAAGTACTCTTGTCCTTTTGGGCTACAAGAGGGCCATTTCAAAGTTGAGCACATGTCCTCGGCTTTGTGGTCATCAGCAATTGATCCAAGCAATGCGCTTCTCCAAGCTTTTTGTTGACGTGTCAGTTGCACACTCCGGTGTCTCGTGAGAGTGGGGCACATACGCTGTGGATGATAGTCCTCTTTGTCTGCTGTCACAAGGCCTGCTTCCATCTCAATGGCCTCTGAATAGGTCTCGCCAGCTGTCATGCAAAATGAGTGCATTTCATTACAAATTAATTTATCTGATCTTGATGCTATTACTTTTGGTTTCCCCCCTTCTTTCACGTCTCACCCCTCCCTAATCATAATTATTTAACGCTCCAGGCAACAATCTATAGCTCACCAAAAACAAATAAACAGTGGGTGTCCTCGATCATTTGTGAGAGGGCAGAGATTTTTTTTAATAGAAACATTAATATCATGCATTTTTAATGCAGGCTTTAATGTAGTTAGAGAAGTCTGTCTAACCATCTAAAATGTAAAAGGATACACTTGATTACCTGTCATTATATGACAACTGGAAATTTGATTACAGAAGGAATTATATATTTAACAGCCGTAAGAAGACCCCATCCAGATTAGGCTTGTGGAAATATCATTTGCGTCTTTTAATCAAGCCTTGGGATTGTTTGTTTGTCTGGCTCTGTCGGTGAATGAGAGCCTTCTAATCTGACGAGTTGATTATTTTCTGTCAGTGACGTGCACAATTCTTTTTGCCAGGTTCGCCTCAAAAATAGTCAAAGCTCCAATCAACCATCAGAAATCTTGCGGCGGTAACATTAGCACACCATTTCCTCAAATGGTCTTTGATTTCCAGGTGAACAGAAAGTAAGGTCGCCATTTACACCCACGTACGTCTGTTCTTTAAGAGTCTTACTTAAAGAGTACTTCAACATCTCAGCAGCCAAAAAGGGCAACCTGAAGTGGAGCTCAATGCAGATCACACCGTTCAAGAGCCAAGACTCCTCTCAACTCTCTGAGCACACTATTGTCCGTTTCAAATCCTACATAAAATGGAAAGAAGCCCGTCAACTATCCAAATCTAGTCAGGAGTGCCTCCTTGATCAAGCATAGTGCTTTTCCTGAGGTGTGGAGAACATTAAAGTATTAACAAAAGCTAATACAAACACCGGTGCAATTTTGCACAAACATGCTACAATATTTCACAGCAGATCTTTTCGCAAGCGTCTTCTGGTAATGCATCCAGATTAAGCGCTCTCGTGGTTCACTAGGGCCCTCATCACTTTAAAGCTGCTAATCTCTGGTTCCCAACTGCAGCAAATCCTATTAAAATCACCTTCAGTTTAACACTCACATTGTTACAAAATGCAAAACACGCAGCTTTCGCCTTACTCTGTTAATTGAGGGTAGCGCATCCCTGTAAAAGCATGCCTGTGAGCGTGTTAAATAAGTCGCGTGAATTTCTCAACGTCTGTCAGGAGGACCTAACACATCTCAGAGTTTGGAAATACAGATCTCCGTCTAGTTCTCCCTTGGGTGCTCCCTAGGGTCCCGAACGAGGGGAAGGAAGTCTCGTCAGCCCTTCAGTGTGAAGGTGTCAGCTTCTGAGGATTTGACTGATTAGGTAATATTCCGACATGTTCTTGTGTAAGCAACATTTTAAAAACTCATTCGAAGGAATCTATCCCCCCATAATTCTTCTTCCATCCGTCACTCCTTTTCACGCAACTTTCATCTCTAAGACCCCTTGTCACCGCTTAAGAGTCACTGGCGTTGATGGCGTTGGCAGGCGTCAGCTTTAGCAAAGCCACTTACTGAAGGGAGCGCGCCCCCGGTGGATGTGATGATGTTTAAATTGCCTGCACCTCTACCATAGCAACCGAGCATCAGTTATAGAGCATGTCCTTGACAGGGCTACTCTGTCAATCACGAGGTGAAAACACTCTAAGAACTACTGTCACACTAAAGACACAATATACGGGAGTTCAATGCCATTTTAACCTTGGTGACAAACGTATACTTGGAAAACAGTTGATGTAGACTTCAAAGAGTTCCTTCAAAGTTGATACGAGAAAGGGTTCTCACACTTAGAAAACATGGTTCTTTTGAGAAACGCTCACCTAAAGGTTCTTTGGGGAACCGAAAATGCGAAGCGGTCCAAAATCACGGTTTGCCACACCTGCTAAGGCAAGTACATTGAGAAAATGCATTGGCCATAAATATTTCTGGCTAACATTATTTTCCATTACTATATTTAAGTAAAGGTTGAAAACACGCAAGTCACAAATTTATTTGTTAGTTTATGTGTAACATATTTAAATCACCCATGTCACTACAGCGTAGTAATACCTATTATTATTCAAATAGGTGTTATTAAAAATGATCTTAAACCATGTACCATTTAGCATTTTTTAATAAGTAATCAGTCAACTGGCAATTAAGTCCCAAAGCCAATATTTTGGAGCTTACTGAGTATTAATTGCACCCTTATTATAGCATAAACTGACTTTTCATTGAGAAGCTTTGATGAACAATTAGCGGCGTAACTCCTTCCACAAGACCAGTGGTCTTGTAAAAACACAGGCTCGTAAAGGCAGTAAAAATTTAATGACCACTTCACACAACATCAAACAAGTTCCCTCCCCTTCTCTCTGATGGCCCCTGACAACCTTCTGATGGCAATTTCTAGCCAAGTATTCCAGTCTTATTAAATAAATATGGATCGAAAGATTATACGAGCTCTCTATAACTGGCCTCCACCCCCATCATCTATCTCCCAAGACACAGTTTTATTAAGGTAGAATTACACGCCCCATCTCATATGCAATACCCAATCCACTTTCCACTGCCATTCACCCACTGCCTGCCACTATCAAAATTAGATCATTTTTTGATGACTGTACATGTGAACGCTAAATCTGTGGGGATTTATAGACCAGTGAGCCTTCATAATTGAACAATAATCAGATTAGTAGATTATCTGCACTGTATTCTTGTGATGTGGGAATAACGTTACAGAAACATTATGTAAAGAAGCAGGTTGCAGACATGGGTATTATGAAAAGAGGCTTTAGATTCCCGCCCTTAGGCTCTATGGAAGGCAAGTGCTTTGTTAACCTATACAAGCGGTTGCTTTTTTTATTTCCGATGATTTGCAATTCATCGGTTTCAAGAGAAGAATCATCCAACGGCGAATCGCTCTTTCAAATAAGCGCATGTTGACATAAACAGCACAGTGGTCAACCATCTGTTTTAAAGATAAACGAATGATCAAAGGGCATAACCAAACGTGTAAGGGCTCTCCCCCTACTGTCTCTCACTACCCTTTCCCTTTTTTTTCTCTCCTTTTTTTTTTTTTTTGAAGGGGAGTTTAAAGAATGCAGAGCGGTTTCCAGGGGATACGAATGAAAAGCTCTCGGAAATGCGGGGAGGAATTGAGCTGAAGGGGTAGGTTCTGAGAGAAATTCCCCCATAGTGTTGGGTCCCATGCTAGGAATCACCGGGGTTCTTCTGATCACAAAAAGGAAGGAAGAGACAGAGGAATTACCTGTCAGGACGTTCTAGGAGACCCTTTTAATGAATTTTGTTTATTAAAAAAAGAGCAAGCAAGAGATAGACACAGAGGCAGCGAGCAACAAAAGCTTGACGCCTCCAACTGACCTCTAACCTTAAAAAGCCCTCTCTCTGACTCTGGTGTTGTCTCCGTCTGGTCTAATAAACTCTGACATGTTGTTTGGATGTCTGCGGGGATGAAAATGTATTTTCTATCCCTTTTTGGAGACAGTACTGAAACAGCTTACTTTATGGTTTGCACAAAAGTAACTCAAGCTGTTCACAATGACATAAACGCTCTATTTCATATTGATATGCTGTATGAAAATAGCCTTGTTTGGACTGTCCTTCCAAGTTTGAGTTTGCATATTAAATGACCATATATATAATATATAAAACTGAGCAAACGTGAGAAGAGCAAGGAAAAAAATAATAATATACATACACATACAAATCACATTTTTACTGTTAAGATTCATTATCTATTTCTACATTCACATTGTTTATAAATATGCTTCCAGCTATATGTGTGCTTGTCGTTAAATGCATGCCATTTATCCCATTGCATTTTTAGATTTCTTTCACCACACTGTAAAAAAATTACCGTGATTTTAACGGGGAAAAATTGTGAAAATGCTACAGTAAAAACCAGTTAAATGGTTAATGGTGAATTCCTGTTAAATTTACAGGGAAACATCATAAACTGACATTCCCAGAATTCGCTGCACTGCATTTTAAATTTTGTTTGAATTTGATGTTTGTTCTTAGTTTTTTGTATCAGTTATGTTTATTAGGGTTGTGTGTTACATGTAATGTTGTTAAATTAATTAGTTAATTGCCCATTTTAGTTTAATAATTCTTACCATGATGATGTTTAGTGCTTGTGTGAATGAGACTGAGCACCTTCTATATGTGTTACTATTTAAAAGCTATTTGTGATGGGCTTTGGTTCATCATGTGACTTTCTCATCTCCACCTGCATTTGGTAGTTATCAGTGTATTTCAAAGGTACAAAATAGATTTCACTACTTTTAATAGGTTGGTATATTAACATTATATCAGTTATTAAACTGTAAATTTTAAATTTAACCGTAAAACCAAAAATATTGATACCGTATTTTTCACGGTTTTATTCTGGCAACCACAGCTGCCAATTTATTTTTACAGTGCATAAAAAATAAATTGCTTGATACAGTACATCTATTTTTTATTGTCATAAATTTGCTGTCACTAATGTCACTGTCATTAATGAAGAACAGTATGACAGCATGTACATTACAGCAACAGAAATGCGGCAATGACCAGATATTTTGCACTACACCAAGCTGTAGAGAAAGGTCCCAAATATCCACATTAATACAGAATTACATACAGTTAATGTATAATTGTATAATTTTTATAATATTGTTGTGGTAAAAACTAGCCCAACTAATACGTAATATTCTTAATACAATTTGGTAATGTACAAGCTAAAATATTTGAAATATAACCTTTAGCACAGATTTTACAGTCCGCAGATGAGATATTCCAAAATTACTGATGATTACACTGTGTAAAATAACAAGTATGAATGCTACAAGATAATTTCTTTGTGAAGAAAAAGAAAAGCAACAAAACAACCATGAGATGGGTAAACGTGTAAATTTCCTCAACTCTTGCTTGAGTGCCCATAAATGGACTTATGATGCTGCTACTAAAATAGTCTCTTCTTTTCTCTTCTAGAAGAGAAGGAGTTATTTTTCTCATTTCTGTGGTCTGGGTAAACGCAGTCATTACTCAGTGCTGTAAAAAGCTTCTGAAGTAAAGAGTAAATGAAATAGCTTTGTAGCTGGAAGACATACTGATGAGCAGAATGCACTTTTCCTTTCCCTTCAGTATTTTATATACTGCTCCTCACCAGTATGTCTACAAGATACAAAACTATTTCAGTAGTCAGTAAAAACGCATGATAGGTTGCACTGTTTATTTAGCACCCTCCAGCAACTATTCAGCAATTACATTAAACAAAAAACATTTACAAAATACTTCTGTTTTAAATAAATGTTCTACTTTTGATCTTTCCATTCATCAAAAAATTGGTTTCACTAAAATATATAGAAACATGTTTTCAAAACTGAAAATAATAATTCTTGAACAGCAAATTAGCATGTTAGGATGACTGAAGAATCATGCGAGTAATACAACCTGATTAGCAAAGCATTTTGTACATGTTTTATTAGTTGTACTAACTTGTAGTTGCATAATTTGTATGAATAACGTTTATTTTACGGTAAAAACTTTTAAATGGTTAATGGTAAATTCCTGTAAACTGACATTCCCAGAATTTTACGTTTTTTGCGTTAAAATAACTGTTTGTTCTTAGTGTTTTTCTCATCAGTTATGTTTATTAGGGTTGCATGTTACATATAATGTTGTTCAATTGATGTTTATCGCATATTTCAGTTGAATGATGGTGTTTAGTGTTATACAGTTTATACAGTATGTTCATATTTAAAAGCTGCTTGTGATGAGTTTTGGTTCAACATGTGACTTTCTCATCATCACCTGCATCTGGTGCTTATCAGTGTATTTCAAAGCTACTGTAATAGGTTGGTATATTAAGATTATATCAATTAAGGAATTTACGGTATTTAATTGTAAATTTAACGTAAAACCGAAAGTGTCGTTACCCTATTTTGTACAGTCGAATTTCAGCTTAGCAAATTTTGATTGTTAGTGTATATTAGTTAAATATTCATATTTAACCAGTGTTATTTTAAGAATTTAGAGAGGTGATGCATTTCCCAGAAACCATTGCAGTGCACGTAGACACTCAACTGGATCTGCTGTACACCTTTAAATGACATAAACACCAATGACATCCTGGAAGAGTGAAAAATGAGGCATTACTGGGCCTTTTTCCACTGCCCATGTTTTAATGCAACACATGGCAATGGCTTGAGCGCATTTTGGCCATCCATTTTTCGCCTCTCGTTTTCTTTTGAGGCCTGATGAAATGGCGATGCCATTATTGTTTGAGCAGCGAGTTTGGTGAACCGTTCAAACGCGATTGCCTCATGAGGCTAT
This sequence comes from Enteromius fasciolatus, assembly GCA_032361145.1. Lineage (NCBI taxonomy): Eukaryota > Metazoa > Chordata > Actinopteri > Cypriniformes > Cyprinidae > Enteromius > Enteromius fasciolatus. The sequence goes on from JAUMHR010000086.1 coordinate 3,127,382, forward strand.
GATTGCGTGAGATGGTTTCAGGGAGAACATTCAGCATGTGAAGTGCATCAGACGATGGCCGGATCCATTCGCATACGTGTGAAAGTCTGCGGAAGACCCAAAATGACCCTTTCTTCTGCCATCTAACACAAATTATATAACCTAAACAGAGTAGAAGGCATTTCTCATCATTAGGTCAGATGGTGTGAAAAGAAGAGCTCTGGAAAAAAACGTCCGAAACAGGAAATAATTGGCAGCTTGTGACACCCTCATTATTGGTATGCTGATAATTCTGTGCCTGCTGCCCTCATTAAAGCTGACAAGTCACGCAGCGAGTATAAATCGGAATGCTGCAACAACAGTGTAAGCATTAGGATCAGTGACTGCTTTAACTCCCAGTGACAAGGAAAGCCTGGCCAACGACTTCTCTCCAGTCGGTAGGGAAGCTTCAGCCTCACTGCGTACCAGCGATCTAAACTGACAGCTCTCTCAAATCGCAGAAAGAGGGGCCGCAGGTCCGGCGAGGGGCTGCGGGGGCCAGGGGGTGCTTCTCTGTGTCCATGCTATCGTTTTGGCCTGGACCGAACCTGCCGCTTTGAGAAGAAGGAGGGGGGCGGCGAAAAAAGACAAGCGATTTGGCAAGCGAGGCTACAGACCCAACTGAAGGACGCCATACCGGCAACCTTGAGTGGAAAATACGAATATTTATGCCATATGCTGTTTTCTCAATCTGCTTCTTAACAAATATTAATGTAGACAGTGGAAAACAAGCCAGAAACAGCTTGGGAACATCACAGTTTCCTAAGCACCACCAGCCCTGCCTGGCAAAGTCACAGAAAAGAGACATTAAGGGTTTACCGAAGTGATAAATGTCCAAGAAGAAAGGACTTAAATTAATCATCTTTGAAGGTGACATGGTCTGGAAAGCATCACGGATGCGAAAAATCAGTGAATTCAAACGCTTAGCGTTTGGAAAAACCAATCCAATTACTATTAAACGCCTCTAAAAAGCATGTCACTGCACTCGAAAAATCCAAAAGTGGCAAATGAAATACATCAAGGGTGACTCAGGCAGTACACGCCACCTCACCGTGACAGCCTGAGTATTTCTTTTTTGTGTTTGTTTTCCGTGAGATGATAAACCGAGGGCTCGTCTCCTCTTTCCCCGTCACTCACAGTAAATCCTGATGGATCGGAGTCAGCGTGGTGCCAGGGCTGGCGTGCTGGGCACGTGGACCGAGGTGATGGATGGCTGGGGGAGCGCCAGTGGAGAGCAATCTCTCTGCCCATATGGGCCGGTGGCGGTAGCAGGAGGCGACAGGGCGATGGCACTTCGAACGCCAGCCGTGCTTTGGCCGGCCACCAGGCCCTGTCATCACCCTCGCACGCTGAGCCTCATAAACCTCCACACCCGCTAGAGAAAAAGAGCAACCGACTGCCATCCTCCACTAACAAGGGCAATCAGTGCTGTTCTAAAAATACGAAATACCTTCAACAAATAAATAGATAGATAGATGCAGTATAGATTGATTTATAACATCTGTTTCCTGGCCGGGCAGACATCACCCACTAAAGCAGAGGCCAGAGGGTTATGCGTCAGTTTGACGCCGCTGCTCAGGTCTGATATAACGTGAAACAAAAATAGAATGACGGCTTGGCTCTATTCTGTTAAGAGATTTATGTTTCCAGTCTTGACTCTTGGTGCACAGATGATTCATTAGTTCGGTTTAATTCTGTGTTCACAGAAAGGCACTGGTATTCAAACTGCAAAACAGAAAATAGACAAAAAACACATAATCTCAACATAATCTCAACATGCACGGTATATCACAATTTCAGCCATTGATTGTACTGATACGGATGCCACGGTCCTGAGGACATCACATGTTCAAGAGGAAGTGATTTGGAAAAGGACTGAACAATTTTATTTGAGGACTGAGAACTGAAGTGTACAATTTCTGTACCACTAGCACTCCCAGAAATAACCGTGAAAATAATGACTGAACTCTCCAACTGTCAACCACTGGCTTGATAAAAAGAAAAAACAGCATTTTCTGATTAAGGTCCATATTCTGGTTCAGTCTGTCTTTGACAAAACCCTTTTTCAGGCTTTATATTCCTATATAGATGTAATCAGAACATACACATTTATCAATATCTCAAAAAACAGAAACAACTAGGCTAAATTAATTTTTAGTTTCTGAATGAGGTGTTTGCATGACCTGAAATTCTGATTATGCTGAAATTATGATCAAATTCCACTACAAAAAAAGTTTTCAGGGGAATAAAGCAACAAACAGAGGTCTGTGAATGTTTAACTAGGACACAAAAAAGCATTTAACAAAAATGTATTCCAGTACTAATATTTAAATGGGGGAAAAAATACTTACATATATTTGTCAGTTTTAGTCACCTGACTTTTGTATTTGTGATACATTTACCGTTACCCAGAAATATATATATAAAGTCAAGGAAAACATGCTGTTAAATGTTATGGCATATCATCTCTGTCATTGTTCTATTATAGGGACACTGTACATTATTTTTAATCTGCGTGTCATAATTTTTTATTATATTTTAGGGAAGAGCTCAATATCGACAGTTTGAGAGATAGCTTATTGTCAGTTCCCTTGTGACGTTATAATACATCTTATGTTGTATAAGCTTGTGACTCGTTTTCCGAAGCACGGATTCCTAAACCGTATATTCTTCTTCTTATTATTATTATTTATTTTTCCTTTTTCAGCTTTGCCACAATAAAGAGCAAAGAAGGCAGATAGTGTTTTTAAAAGAGAGAATGATGCATCAGTGTTCTCTAAAAAAAACAAAAACACCATCTTAGTGTTATATTTTTTCTTCCCCAGGGGTTGTGCTCAGCTGGAGGAAGGTGTGTTGTATTCCCTAATTATATTCAAAGAGTCTGTCAACAATGAAGTACTGTAAATGAAGGTATAAACAAAATATTAAGTGTATGAACATTTTATACAGTAAACCACAAAGGGATCTGAGTGTAAAATAAGAGAAAAAGCAATTAAAAGAATCAAAGCAGATCCCACAACATCTGTCTGCCCTTATTAGAGCATTTAGCAGCTCTGTACTTGAGGGACTGCCGGAGATTAAAGGGTTCAAATCATGAGGCCAAATTGAGTGTTCACCCTGAAATGACTGAGCACATTCAACAGCAAATTAGTTTACCTGCTATCGGCAATGAGCATTGATTCGCTCTGGCTGACCGGACTGCTGTAACAATGTATTTCCTCGGTCTTGAACCAGACCAAACAATCAAAGTGGTAATTGTGATGCCTTGCGAGAGGTAAATAAAGCAGGATTAGGCCTTGTTAAGATGCTGCGATTAGTAATTTAAGATTACCTCTGCAGTTACAGATTCAGAGAGGAAGCTTGGTATTCTCGAAAAACATAAGAAAAGGGACCACAGAGATCTCATTGCTACAGTCCAGCAAATGTTCATGCATCAATCACATATGTTAATATACGGAATAAAATGTTTTTATTGTTACATGAAGTCACATTAAGAGATATTAAGTCCATTTTTAAATAAATTTAGTCAAATATGACGTCGCAATTAACAATTTATTAATATATACTGTGCTTGTATATATATATATATATATATATAAATTAATTAATTAATAGTTCATTCCATAATGAAATCATGTTCCATATTTTGGAAGGAAAAGCAGATATTACAGAGTATTAGCACTGGTTTCATGTTAATTCTTTATTTGCATCACTAAAAAAATGAAAAAACATTACAGTATTATGTATAAAATCAACTTCCAGAATCACATCAATGAATTAATTATTATTAATAAATGTTTCTGAGGAATCTTTTAGGCTGCACTAATAGTTTGAAGGTTCACGGGGAGCTTGCTATAGAAAATGTCAAAGGAATAAGGCAGATCGTTCTTATGAGACCTTGTGGGAATATTCATCTGGAAGATGACCAATGTTTCTGTTTCTGGAAATAGTATTGATAGAAGAGAATCATTATTCACTCGTGCCGGTAGTTCAAGTTTTTTGTGAACGCATCCAACACCGTAGTCAAAGATAGTAGATGAACTATTTCTGCTACTTTGCAATAAAATAAGAACCGCAGTGCAACCTGCTGTTTCTTGGATTTAAAAAGGTTCTGTCTCCAAGAGAGCAACTCCAATAACAACTACCACGGTGCACTTTATAATCCCATAAACATTATTCTATCTGCACATATGGCACACAAAAGATGAGAGAGAAGCAATCCTGGTATGAATATCATGTCTTTGTATTCACTGCATTAATGAAATTCATTAGTAACAGTTAGCTAGCACTAATCTACTGAAATTGAAATATGAGGCCAGTATTGAGGGCAGAACGTAAGTAAAATGACAACTTCATTAGCATAACTACAACCGTGCATCATAAAAGTCTTATTAAAAATTGCTCCCTAAATTGCCATATTAGTTTCTTTATGAGGTAATTTCTACATACAGTAATAGAATCTTTCCTTTAGCCTCCAGTGCGTATTAAACTCACTCATCTTCTTGTACAAACTTATTTTAATCCACTCAGAATGTAATGAATGAATATGGCTGGTTCAACCATTTGCCAAATTGCAGAGACCGATAATTTATTTTTTATTTATTTATTTAATTTTCAGCAAACATTGTGCAAATTTATGGTCAAACATATAATTGTTAGCTACAACATTATTTTTATTTTTTATTTTTTTGTCAAAATTAAATGTCTGATTTGGTCTCTCTCTCTCTCTCTCTCTTATAATCTCCTGTACGTACGATTAATCCACTGTTCTGTTCTGTTATTGTTCTGTTATTGTGGTAGGCATGATTATAATATAAATGTAACCAATGCATATCAGCAATAAGGAGGTAGTGAATATCAAAGATGGCGATATCATCCAGCTGGAAAATCTTCTCGCGGGTGACACAAATTCAATCGAGGAGTGAGTTTATCATCACTCAAACTTCAGTCACGCACAGATCACCATAAGCAGCGTCGGTGGAAAGAGACAAACTGGCTCAAAACCGTCAGACGAACACCTCACATCTCTATCTCTGTGAGTTACCCGGAAATGTAGTAAAACTATCGAAAATACGGTTGTCATAGTGGAGTATCATGGGGTTTCAGTCAGGGCCTTCATTTTACAACTAATATTTACACTTCTACATTACAGATAACGCAGCCATATGCATATTATGCCGCACACAGACTCTCAACGACAGCTGATCAACAATTTAACAGTTGGCTAGATTAGGGTGGGTTAAATGCAAAGTAATTAGTTACATTTCCATGCATAGATCAGTAAAAGTAATCCGCTAACACATAGGTCACTGCACTTTAGCGTCACTCTAAAATGACGACGCGCCCACAGCAGCAAAACAGTACAGATGCTGGACATCCACACACACCACACCAGTGTTATTTATCAACGTACACCTCAGTAACAATGTGCGTGATACGATACTCGTCAAATAATAGAGCACTAACCTGTCACCTGTTAATAAAATCCATGCGTCATTCCATTTCCCTGTACTTGTATTAAAAAGTAAACTTTAAGTAGATTGGCAGTACGATCTGGGCTGCATTTCCCAAAAGCATCGTACGTTTAAGTACCTCGTAGACCCATTGAAACCAACGGCGCTACGATCAACTTAAGTTTACGGCGCTTTTGGGAAACACAGCCCTGGTGTATTTTTTTTTTTCTTCATTGAATTTTATAACTTGGGAATTCCTGACTACATGCTGGGGGGAAGCACTGGGCACGTCGCTAGACTCGGCCCGGTTTCACAAACGGGGCTTAGCTTAAGCCAGGACTAGGCATTAGTTAAAATTAAGATATTTAAGCAACTTTTACAAAAATGCCTTGTAAGAAAATATTACAGGTGAGCATCTTAACACAGAAAAATGACACTGACATGTTTTAAAATATGTCAGAGCAAGATATCTTCATCTGGGACAGCTCAAACATGCAATTTATTCTGGGACTAGCTTAAGCCTTAACTGGGAGAAAGAATAGTAGTTTAATAGTCTTCACAAATGCATGTAGTAGTCACATGTAGAGAAAATAATATGTATTTTCAATGTGGTTGTAGCCTAAGGTCTATACCACTGTTTATTAACCACAAGTTTATTAAAAGCTTATAAATAAATCATAAAATTCGGTCAACTTTATTGATAATCTGTTATAATCAGATATGCACAAAAATGTTCTATTGCTGCTTTACTGTAGGTATTTGAAAAGGTATTTAACGCCATGACTGGATTGTTGTCCTGACCAGTCAGCATCCAGAACAAGAACCTTAATCTAAAAACTGTCACATACTTTTAATCATTTTCTTTTATCGTCTTAAACTGCAAAAATGAGACTGGACAGGGTCATGACCTTCAGATTAATAATTAAAGCTGAACTTTAATAGAGTTTGGAAGGAGTAAGAGGAGAACAGAGGGATTGAAGCATCAATCTCTGCAGGATTTGGTTTCAGGGTGGTGTGAAAGTCAGGAAGAAGGAAAAGGTAGACACAAAGGGCATGTTTGGAAATGCCAATAAATGAATGATGAATGATTTTACTCTGATTAGAAATATTGTGATTTTTCTCTGCTGTCGGTGGAATAAAGGCATCAGCAACATTTACTGGCTTTTTCATAATTGAGACTTTAGCTGCTAGCTGTGCCCACAGCTCATCATTAATCAAATGGGCTAAAGCTACGACACCGTGACAGCTTCAGACGGCATTAGATGAAGAAAGTGCTTTTCAGGTAGCCAGGCAAACATTACAAGTCATTTATCCACTACTGGAGTACTTAATTGTTTTCCCTCAGCATTATTATCTATTTATCTATTTCTCCCTCCCTTCCTGGCTTCAGCATAGTTAATATACCTTTCATCCAGCTCCATTAGGCAGAATCAAGTCGCCTGGATCATTTATATTCCCATGACTGAACTTATGTTGATGAAAAGCCTGGCTATTTAGCTTGCTTTGATAAGTGTAAATGCCATTTTATTTCATGGAAGCCCAGAGGAAAATTCTATTCTATTGCTTAGAGGTTCTCCTTTTATAGCTCTGGATTATAATGGAGCTGCCAGTTGTTTTATTTAAGTATTAACGTTGTCTCAGATGTTCTCCAAAAAATTCTTTGTTTTTTGTGGGTGTTGGGTTTTCTTGATAGTTTCAACATGCTCTATATTACATAGATAATTTTGATGATGTTGGGTTGCCAGAGACTCTAAAATGATTTGTTTTCAAAATGTAGTAATTGTCCTTGCTACATGTAACTTACCACTGAGAGAGGCCAAACATACACCAGCAATGATACACTGTACATCTGTTTGTTTCAGTTATCATATATTACCTTACATACTCAAACCTAAACTCTGGAGATTTCCAGAGAACTTTCTGCAGAGGCACCCAAATTGTTGACCATCAAAAATTTATGGATGAAATATTTTGAATGGCAAATCCCATTATCGAAGTTAAGGATGTTCATTAATTATCTGGTTTAATTGGATGGAGGCAGGCGTAGAGTGTTATGTCTTGAGTGGTCAATGCCGGCAGAGGACCAGCCTTGTGTTTCAGCCTTCCATTAGAAAGCAGCATGTCCCCCAAGTCCCAGTATTACACCGTGCTTTATTGATTAATGACTATAATTTATTATAGAGAGGAGGGCTGTGCATCCACTTAAATGTACAATTAATCAATGCCCCGTCATATTATGTGCTGAGGTAAAGGTATAGCGGCCACTACGGAAGAGGCATAGTCAAACGTGCAGTTATACGGCCCGCACTGCTTCACGGTGACTTAACAGTGACTTAAGACTATTTCATTGTGTTAATGCTACCTGTCCCATGTGACAAATGCTCCCCCCAGAAATTGAATATAACTGCTGTTGATGGACTCGCCGCCATATCGTGGGTCTATCACTCAGTCAAGCCCACCAGAATAATGTAGCACCCTGTGCACCCTACAAAACCATCTATTAATCTCCAAAAGGAGGAAAAAGTGCCTGAAGGTTCAAATACATCATTGTTAAATCAACAGTATTATATTAAGCAGGGAACGGATGTAAGCTTTAAGGAACCCAGGGCAATAGGAGGATAAATTTCAACTTTCTGAAATCCATTCAAAGCCATTATTTCCCAGAGAAGCGTGACGTATATGACATGTTAAATCCAGCTTTAGAAAAGCCATAATTGATCATAAATTTTAGTGGCATGCCTCAAGAGTGCCAAAGCTGTTTCCATTATAGTATATAGCCGACTGTTTTGAGGGGCTAAGAATTTAATAATAATACATAACATTTGAGATCTTTTTAAACGTTCATTCATGGAGATTTTAGAAATCAGGTTTCCCTCTTATACACATGCGAAAGTAATTAAATAGCTGACCAAATTTTGTAAAAAACAAAAAAATCGAATTATTTGAATTTGTGTCCCAACATTATGTATCAGTCTGTTGCACTTTAAAGCAATTCATTTTTTGATACATCACAATGGCATTGTGTTTCTTTTAAGCCTAGATGATCAAACATCGTGCTTTATGTTTTAGTGCACAAATAATAGTCAAAAAATGAGCAAGTCTAATATACTGGCATTAAATCTCTAAGAGCATAGTAGTTTCACTGCTTTGCGCACAAGGTCGCTATGTCAAAAATGAAACTCAAGACAGTCCTTTTTAAACCTAAAATACATTATTTGCCTAATAACTCTTAGTAAAAATGCACTTACCTCAGTGCTTTGATAATTGCGACGGTTTTTATTTAGTTATTTATTTATTAATCAAAACCCAAATCATTTTGTCAGACCCGAAAAAGCACCTGTTTCATACAGTGACCCCTAGAATTATACATGCTACAGACCAGCGACTCTGCAGTCTACAAGCTGCAAGCAGCAAGACCCTTGTCACTCAAACATGCATGCCTGAAAACAATTAGCCCTGTTGTGGGGTGAGAGGTCTTGACAAGACATCTAAAGGGACATTCCCCATGGGACCTTCAGAGCAGTGACACGAGGGCAGTGGGAACAGGCACAGAAATCACAAGGGACTTTCAACTTTTCACCAAACTCCTTCCTGTACAAGATATTGTAGAACATATTTTTCCCACTTACCCACAGAAATGATGATTGAGGCATTCAGCAGTTTTTCAACTATGATTACCTTTATCTTCCGGGTTCTTATTTTTGTCTGAAAATGGACACTGGATGATGATTATGAATAATCAATACTGCCAAGAACACCCAGAACCCTTGTTGTTCAGACCCTCATTACGAGAGTTTTCATAGTATTGCAGAATATTTACCAATGTTGTTTCACAAAAGTATTTTCTCACACCCTATGATGACATTTAGATGCAGTTTTAAACATTTATTTATTAGTTAATTATCATTTAAAAATAGTAATAATACAATAATTTGACATAAAATATTGTAAATTTCAGAATTGTACAAATTTTCACAGAAACAATGCTGGCACCTATAAATAAATATATAACCCAATCTCATGAAAGTGTGTTGGGATGTCAAGATTTTCTGTTTCTGTTTGGCATACCATTTATACACGGGAATAGACTTTGGCATGCATATGATGCACAATGGATAGGATTTATCATTTTATACATGATAAAATGCGTATCATACACATAGAAGCATGCATATTACATGCAAACAAAAACTACATATTATATAGATGTATTGCCAAAGACAGCTTCTGCGTATATATAGCACGCAAAAGGAGCATTTTCATTGAGACTGAGGTCAATAATAATAATAAATATTTTGAATTACTATTATTATTATTATTACATTCAGATCATTGAATAGAGTGGCCAAGACTTTCTTTAGAATATGTTTAATTTTGCATGACCCCTGCAAGTGCATAAAGCATCAGTTCTGTCTTCATGGTTCATAGCTTTCCTTCATTTTTACATTCAAACAGCTTCTGTGTTTTTGGACTTTATGGCAGTGGAGTTTACTGCAGAAAAGCACTGCTCTGAGATCATCAGGGGCATCTTCAATCGTCCGCAAGCGTCTGGCAGGACTGGTGGATACCTTGTTAGATTGAGGTGCTCAATCAAGGCGGCTGTAGAGTGCCAAGTCGGTGCAGAGAGAAAGAGTGGTGATTACAAGGCTATGGGCGCGCAGAGCAGGGGAAACGGACTAGCTCTCCGCAGGTGGCCCTCTGACATTCAAGCCTGCATTTTCTGAATCAGTCTTGAGTGATTAGGGCAGCAACAGGCAAAGGACAGATCAAACAATTATTTCCTCTCTTCCACCTCTTTTTTTTTTTTTTTTTCTTGGCCTCATGAAAGCGGCAGGTCATTTTTTTCCCTCCTTTCTCTTTCTCCACATATGACCTCTTCTATTCTTTAAAAGTCTTTTTAACAAACCTAAGGCACTAGATTTCCAAGATTTAATCCAATAGTCTGATAAGCTAAATAAATGGCCAACAAAAATTACACCAGTAGTCCACCAAAATAAAATGATTTAAAATGTTAAAATATGGAGTTTTGAACATTTGAAAGTGAAGAATTTAAGCAAAAATATTAGTAGTATTACTTTGAGAGTAAACTAATAATTAACAAATATTAATTTATTTTACTATAGGCTACATTTTAGTATTATTAGTAGTATTATTTACTGTGATTGGTTGTAAACACCAGTGTGAATGTAATTTGGGCTAGCACTATCACAAATAAAAACAAGTTTACTTTAAAGGGGTCATACAAACCCAGTTTTCCACCAGCTAATATGATTATTTAGGGTCTTAATGGGAAGTTTGTAATATAGTTTGTTTTAAAATTTCTCAAAGATAGTTTTAAAAATGCTGATTTTCCCCTGTCAAAAACAGCTCTTTAGAAATCACTCTGTTCTGTGTACTTCCCCTTTAAATCTTCACAAGCTCCTCTGACTCCGCCCCTCTTTTCCTGACGCTCTCAAAGGATCTTTTTTTAGCCGTATTCATAGTGAAACTTGCTAAATATCTCATTATTAGGAAAGGCAATTTGCAAAGATTCATTAAAAGACATTATACTCACTGCTTCTGTAGGTGAGGCTGGATCATGAATGATTCTCGAACATAAAGGCATTTCGGTTGATCAAGGGGGCGTTTCCCTTCAGAACCAAACTTAACCTTAATCTTCTGCCTTCAGTCACTCAGATGTCGGGAGTAAATCACTACTGCTAGGTTCGTTAATACATTCAACAACAAAACACCTCAAGTTCTTAGGAGTCTTTACTTGTCTCTGCGTCTCGGTCTGATGACAGCTCACTCAGGTAGAGGTAGAGGTAGAGCCCTGAGCGTTTTCTTCATCCCGCTCCTGCCCGCGCCCGCAGAATTTCTGACCGTTACCGCCCGCTCCCGCAATGTGTGTTACACTCCCACCCGGAAGAAAAAAACCGTATTGCTATAATAAAAGAGATTCTGTTTGTTTCTTTCCCTGACCTGCATGTATTCTGACGCACTGGTAGGGAAGGTGAATATAGCCTGGGCTATGTGGGACATCTAAAACGCTTAGGCTACCACGCATTTTTTAAGACTTCAAGTACTTTGATTTTGGCTATTGAAATATTCCGTAGGCTTGATTGGTGCTGGTGTAAATGTACAGAAAGCACGTCTGAAAGCAGCTAGCCTATTAGAACACAGAAAGACAAAACACACAATACATTCAAATATAATTTCGTTTTTATCAAAAACGTCGCACCATCACACGGCACATAAATCATACATCATATCGCTAGGCTACCTCATGATCCCGCAGTGTTTTCTTAGCCACCCATTCCCGCCCGCAGCAAAGTTCAAACCGCCTGCTCCCGCGAGATTTGCGTTGGGTCCCAATCCCAATGCAGCCCTCTAGTCTGAGGTAAGACACAAGTTCAGTCTGTGTGACACGCTGCTGTCAATCAACTATTGTGGGAGTGCCGACATGCATTTGAGAATGGCTTGATTTCAGAAAGGGCAACTTATTTTTATTAAATCACAAGAAGGGTGGTAAGGGTACGTTGTAGGGTGGTTGTGTAGACACACTCCCAACACACATTTCAGTCCAAACAGCTTGAAAAAGTGCATGTACCACCGGATGACCCCTTTAATGTCCAGCTACAATGTCAAAATAAAACACTGTGCTATCAAAAGCAATCACTGGGGCGGTACCTTTTTAAAAAGGTACACCTTTGTACCTATTAGGTTCAAATACGTACACTTTAAGTACTAATATGTATCTTTTAAGGTACCAAAATGAATCCTTTAAGTACAAACATGTACCTTTTGAAAAGGTGCAACCCCAGTGACAGCTTTTGTACCTTTATTTCTGAGAGCGTGTGACAATTAACATGACATAAGAGAACCATGAACATGCTTGAACAACCTAGCAACGCCCTAGCAACCGGCCAGAACAACACCCATCCCCCAAAATGTAAACATGTTACATTAACTGCTAGTTTTATGTTGTTGAATGAAACCTTGAGCTATAAGAAGAAGTGAATTATTTTAATAAACAACCGAATGGTATTACTTCTTCGATTTAGTGGCATTATGTTAAGCCTGTGTGCTGGATAAAATGGAGAGCATCATGAAATGGGGAAATTCCTACATGTTGTAAACATCCTTTTGCAGCCCATAATACAGGCAGTGTAGAAACCAGCACAAGAGGGCAGCATTCAAACCACAGCTGCTTTAGCCAGGATCTCCACCTGAAACAACAACCATAAAAACAGCAGCCAGTCTGTAGGTTTCACTCTCTCTCCATGGCTTCATGTGGAGCTGTGGAGGCGTGCGACCAGAACCTGCTCTCTTTACCTCGGCCTTCACACCGCAGCCTACCACTGATTCACATCACAGAACGCAGCTCAGGCTTGCCTGGCCGCTGACAATGTTGTCCAGCACTACAGCGGGGACTCCCTTTTGATGTGGTCTTAAGATGTTTCTATGTCTTCCAGGGAAAACTGGCAAGGCCTTGCGATTTAGGGGGAGCCCTGGTAAAAGTTTAGAGATGCCTTTTAGCTAAAATGGCTTAGTTTTGTAAAATAGATGAAGATAAGGTTTAACATCATGGTGTTATCAAAGTAAATGTGTGTGTGTATATATATATATATATATTACTCCTGTCAAACGATTCATCATGATTAATCGCATCCAAAATAAAAGTTTTGGGGTTTTTTTCATAATATGTTTGTGTATTCTGTGTATATTATTATGTCTATATAAATACATACACAGGTATATGTATAAGTAAAATATGTTGCGTTTATATATTAAATATTCATATATAATGCAATTCATATGAATATAAATATATCTATGTAAATATTTGTATATATATACATGAGACAGTACAAACACACATATTATGTAAGCTAATAATAACTTTTATTTTTGATGCAATTAATCACAATTAATCTTTTGATAGCACTAATATATATACACACACACACACACACACACATACACATCTTTTATTTTTTGCTGCTTACACCTATTTGCGTACTGATTGCGATAAATGTCTTCGTTTATGATCTATTCATATGGCTTTCTTGACACTTGGACAAGTTTTTTGGCCTTTAAACCCCACCATTTCTGTTTAATTTTCCATCAACTGCTAAAGTCGTAACCAAAAAGATAGCATTATGGATATATTTGCATACTGAATTCTGACTGGTCTCTTGCATTTCACATCTACTCTATAGCCGTCTTGAAACTGCAAAGACAGTGTTGTGTGTGAGATGTCATGATGATGACACAACCTGAATGCCCACAAACTGCTTAAATCTCCCCTCAGAGGGATTTCCGTCTTTCCAATAACATTCCGCTATATGAAAAATTTTAAAAGCATCGTTAATGCTGTAGCTTTAATATAATACACACCAGTGAGGGACAATTACAGGTTTATTTAGGGCTATATGCCAGAGCTGCAAGCTAATAGTACCCGGAGCTAAAAGCATACAACAGGGGGCACTAATCCTGGGATCAATTTATATGTAGGTTCAGTGGGTCCACAACTAGGGAACATCTTTACAAACTATAAAACAACATGCAATATAGGGAAAATCCATTTTGCTAGATGAAGAGGGCTGAATAAGTGGGAAATCCTTTATTTTTTTAGGGATAGGGAATTTAATTTATTGGGCGAACGCAACACATTGACTCGAAACGCTTTATATCTTTAAGAACTTTATTTTCCAGAAAGCGGTGTTAGGCTGTTGTGACTGGTTGCCCACAAAGTGTTCTCTGTGGTTTAAAATAAGTTGCTATGTGGTTGTTGGTTGCTAGGTGGTTGTTCACTTGCCCCAAGCTCCTTTAGTGCAAGTCTATAATACGTCTCATACGTTTAATTTTATACTTCTATATTTGGAAGCAGATTGTAGTTTGTAGTGTTTCCCGAAGAAAGGCTGTGTGAATGCTCCGACCAGCTGGTCAAACTGTCACAGTATGTATCTAAAATAATTTGTAATATAACAGAATCTTTTTTTAATTCTGCAACCACCAAATACTAAATGAGTGAAGTTAACACAAGTCTCAATACAGATGAAGGGTGAGGGAATTGGTAAAGTAAGACCCAAGGGAGAAAAAGAAATGGAAAGTAAGTTAGTCCCCCCCCCAATTTACACAGTCATATAGCGTACATTTTTTGTGTGCTCCAAAGTCCAGCTTCAAAACCAGCCTGGTGCTTCAAAGGCAAAGGATTAGAGTCTTTATCCCATAATTAATATGGTGGAGGGGAGAGTGACAGCACCTGAGGACGGGCCAGAGCAGCCAGCTTCCTGCTGAGGCCACAGAGAGCCTGCTTACCCACAGTGCAATGCAGCCCAAACCCATCAGCCAAAACACAATAACCCACGTCTCCTTCTGTCTCTATTGATGGAGCATAATCTATTTCACAAGCCTTTTCTCCTTTTTCATTTAAGGGACGCTGAAATACATGCATCTGATTGTGAAGCGCAAATGAAAGCGAGCCTCCTTTTCACTGTCCTGGTCGCCCTTGAAATGTATCCTGGGAAATTCTTGACATGTTTTTTGGCCTTTAACCCCACCAGGTCATTTTCATTTCCCACCAACTGTTAAGCAAAATAGGCAGGTCCTCTGCTGGCTCTCTCTCAGCCTCTCTTGCCTCCCACTCTCTCTTATCTGGCATAGAGCTGCTGTCTGGGGCCGCCGTGCATTCATGACAATACAGAGCTAAATCTGTCAATTCAAATGTTCACATTTATTCTGTTTGGTAAGTTGGATTATTTCAAATTAATGAACTAAACAAAAAAAATGTTTTGAGATTGTATTCTATATTTTTGATTTTTTTTTTTGTTTTTATTTATTTATTTATTTAGCAGGAATGACATTACTCACATTGTAATTGGCACATCATGGGGAAAATTGGGAGAGGAAATATTTTGGAATAGCAGTCTGAGAGAGGGGATGACTCAAAGGGTGTGTTGATTTGAAATTGCCAGCAGTTTTTTTTGGAGAATTCCCTTCTTGCTTTGAAGTCCGCACCCCACTGAGTGCCCTAACTTTGACACAGAGGGGCATGAACAGAGCTATTTTTATATCTTGTGGAAGAGGGGCTTTCCCCAGGATTATTTGTCTCTAACTATTATAAAAATTATTGGGATATTAAATTGTATAAATCTCTTAAATTTGAACAATCTTGAACAAATCTCAAACTTTATTTATTTATTTATTTTATGTTCCTTTGGAAGCCACCATACTATGATGGCATTATATGCCACAGAAAATAATTCTAAGATTGCAAGGTATTAAAATCATTATAATTTAAGAATAATGTCAAAATTACAAGCATAAAGTAATAGCAAAACAAGATTAATGTATTATTTCGAGAATAAAGTCGTAACAACATTAGTTTAATGTCAATATTTGGAGAATAAATTTATATTTTGAGAGTAAAATCAGCATTTTGAGATTAAAGTTGTAGAATTGCATGAATAAATTAATGTAATGTGAAAATTCCACCACCTGCAAAAAAAATAAAAATAAAAATTGTGAAGGTTAAAGTGAGCTCCAATTATTCTCAAAACATTATAAATTACATTGCATACAAAACAAACATATGAATAGCTTTTTTTCGTAAGGCAATAATATAAATATGCTATATTTTTATGTCCTGCCATAACTTTCTCCATTGACAACCCCTTATGAAATGCATGTCTGTTTTCTGTGGACCCCCTGTAGTGACTCTTTTGGCAGTCTTATAGCGGGGTCAGTAGAGGAACAGAGCGGAGAGACTGATTCTGGCTGTTCCCAGCCCATGCACATCCACCCTTACATCTGCTCCCTTCCAAACACACACACACACACGCTGCCGCTACATCCATGCACACTGTTTGCCTTAAGGAGTCAAGCCTCGACAGTATTCAAGACAAAAGAGGAGAAATGAGAACGAGAAGTGAAAAGAATCACTCCAGCTGCACAACGTTTGTTTCTTTATCCATGCAAAAGCCGCTACGCTCTTTATGGGCATCAGTGTGGAGGAATAATGCGGCCTTTGATGTTGGTTTACAGTATCGCACTGGGGCATCACTAAGGCCACAACTAAACCCTTACAAAAATGTCTAAAGGAATTACGAAACACACCGTGGGGACCGCTAATAAATTGCAGGCATTTTAAATCAAACCGACGGGTCCAATGGAGAATGGTGAGGCTCATGAAAGACTCTGTGACAATTTTCAAGTCACTGATCCAGCGGCAAGACAAGATCATACAGATGCGCGTAAGAAGGTCAGACTTTAGAGGAGGTTGAGAGGAAAGTGAGAAGGACAGGGGACTTGTTAAGGCTTTAATCTCCAAGCTCTGGGAGCGAGATCCAGCCTTCTCTTCTCCCAGAGGGCACTGATCAATCAAGACCTGACTCGCTCAAACTGTTTGCGCTGGGTTCTCCATCTATCACCAGGCCTGCTCCTGCACCATGTCCAAATATGTGGCCGTAGAAAAGAAGAAAAAAAAAAAACTATTAAGTACCTTGAGATAGAATCACTCTGCTTGATTTATAGTGCATGAATAATTAGGTAAATCAGGTCTTTAATGAAATCGAGGGGTAGGGGTATAGGTTTATTTTCAGAGCTTCTGCTAGCATAAGCTAGAATGAGAAAGAGAATGATCCCATCCCTCAGAAATAGGAGGATAATGAAAGGGTGACCGTAACTTTTATAAGTGGCTTTCTGAACGAGTCGAAGGAAGGAGTGCAGCTTTAATGGCAAATTCATCTGATTTGACAAACTATTTTTGGAGAGCAAGGACATGCATTTCTTTTTATCTGTTATGTGTTTTCTCTCCATTACTTTTAATATTATTTAGACAATCTAGTGCGGGAAATAAAAAAAGACCCCATACACTAAAGCTTGCCCATCAAATATATAGCTTATTTACTACAATGTTTTAAGTCGCTTGACCGTCATCAGATATTATTTCATTTAGACAACAAAACTTTCAGGAAAAGCACATAATAGTTGTCCATTTATTAATCTAGTCCATGGTTATAATGTAGATTAGTCTGTTTCCATTTTCAGTGGCACATTGTGGTAGGATATTTTCTGTTTTGGATGTGTTTTGGCATGTGGTCCAGATTGGTCATGAATACCATTAACTGGTGAATTTGAATGATCCAACATAGATAGCAGTGTTTTCTTGTCCAGCTATGAGTAAAAAATATAATTAATTATGTCCCTAGAAAGCTAAATGCATATGCATACTGTTTATTTATGATCTGTAATGCATTTATGCCAAATACCTGATGATATGGTTTTAATATGGTTAAGAAAAAAAAAAGAAGGGGAAAAAGCAAGCAGTTGTACCATGGTTTGTAAATTCTATCTGTGTCCAGCTATTTTTAGCTGTACAAAACAAAATGTGAAATTTAAAATCGGTGTGTCTTATCATGCTATTTTATTGCATTATCTTAATAATGAACATATTGGTTTGTAGTGCAAACTCGTCCCCTTTGTTCATGGGGGTTTCTGGGTTCTTGATGTAACCAACACAGTCTCACTCCAACTCGTCACAGTTTGACGCTTGGTCAAGACCCTTTTGTGTCGCTTTTGGAAGCTTGAGGTACCCCTTTTTAGTCACATTTTGACGTGAGGGGTCCTCCGTTGTTTTCAGTTGTTTGGCTTAATGTCATGGTTTGCATGCATACAGTATATACATTTATCATATAATTTTTTACTTTTATTGGAGCACCAGACCCCACCCCTACCCTAAACCTACCCACCTCTGAACAATATAAAAC
>JAUMHR010000086.1:3170271-3195730 GCA_032361145.1 Enteromius fasciolatus
ATAGTGTGTGGGTGTATATATATATATATATATATTTATATATATATATTTATTTATTTTTTTTTTTTTTTAAATTAACAGTTGGACAACCTGGGGCTTTCTTGTTTCCAGAATAGAAACAGTTGATATTCTGTATGGGACAATAAAAAAAACAAAAAAATAGCACGTGTTAGTATGGCTGCCATGTAATGCAGACTATGAATTGTGAAATTCCAACTCTTGCTATGCCAAATTATGGAGAAGTGTTGTGACATGTGCAGCAAGCAAAATGAAAACATCTCTATCCAGCGTGTCCTCTAGTCCTAGAACATGAGGAAAACATACAGTGAAATAAGATGAACAGAGCATTTCACGAGCACCTGTGATAAAACAGCAGAACTCTGGAATGGGTTCATCGCACTTATATGCACAGTTTGCCAAAATAATGTTTTCTCTTTGGCTTGAAAGATATGGTATATTATGTTACAAAAAGTTTGTATTACAACACAACACTTTGAAGACAATGGTTAGGGAACGTCGGTAGATCCAAAGAATACAGAGCCATGCCGAAATGATGTATTGAGATTTTTGACTTACCTTATTGGTCTTGTTTACATAGTCTGTGGTAACTTCGATAAATGAGGTCATCAGAGGAACAGATTACTACATTTTACTAGCTACTCTGGAATTTCAATCACTGATGGTGATTTGTGTGTGTCCTGCTCTGAAGTTATTTTTCGACCAACACTGACTTGAGTGATTGTTGCTCTTTTAAAGCCAAGGTTGTAACTTTTGAGGCCAGAACAAATGCTCAATGTAGATACGTCTGTCATTTAACACCAAACTAGAATTTTGCCAAAGCATATTACATAAATGTTTTAATTTTTGCGATGTACACTATATGTCCATATATCCTACTATACATTTTGTAGTCAATGAGGCAGCCATCAAACGCTATTGTTATCAGCATGTCTAATCAGTGGTAAACCAATAGCAAACTATTATATTCCGGTCATCTCTAGGTCATGACAACAGAGGGTTGCACACTTTATTTCTGACCTCTAACACTCATCAAGTATACACTCAGATAATGTGAGATTGCATAGCTATTTCAATAACTTTTGTCTACAAACATTTTCCCTCCGAAATGAGCTTCTCTCTGTTATCTTTACGCCAAGGTGTGTTTGATGTTCTGAACAACTGTTTCCGAGATGCAAACATATCTTTGTATCTAATTACAAAGAGCCCAAAACTTCCCTTCTACGGTTCAATGCACAATATTAATGAGGTCAATGATTATGTTAATTGGGGAGCATTCTACAGCATGTTTTAATTAGTTCTCTGTATTCTGATTTAATGAAGAGGCTGAAAACTTCACTGGATGCTTGAAATGCATACAGTTCTCAGCGTAGACTCCTTTGAAAGGACATTTAAAGAACCTTGCAACTCTGTAAAGCCATACGTAATTATTTGAGATATTATTTTTTTTTTTAACTTTGCTAGAAAACAAACCCCATCTTGCAGTTTACGAGCACGATATGTCTTATTAAAAAACACGTTTTCTCACAGATATTTTCCCGGATGTTATGTTGTAAGTCTGGCCGTCTAGTTTTTCATTTGGAAACATGCACTCCCCTATTATCTGCCTTTAATGTCTGGCCCATGAAATGCAAAAAGACCCAATATTGAGCTATTTTATAAGTGCATTAAGTTTACAAATTACTTCTTTAATGAATAACCTTCTGAGACTCCATTTGAAGGGCCATTATCTGAGTGTTCCAATCTATTGCCTCACCTCCAGACTTTAACATTTATTATACTGATGAGATGCAATTAAAAGAGCAGATGTCCACAAGCTGCTCTCATCTGAGACGAGTAAATAAAATACCAATCCCCCCAATAACATAATTCATAAAAAGACTAGCGGCACGACAGGTAAGCTAGGTAAAAAAACAGATTTTTTTTTTTTTTCTGCAAACGTGCAATCTACTGATTTTATATTTTTGAATTAATATTTAAACTATTATTTAAAAATGTATACATTTCATACATTTAGCATTTGCATATCATGTATACATAGTCTTTTCATTTAAATTTGAATGTTTTATATGTTTGCGACAGAAACATGTGTCATAGTGCAATAATTTTATTTAACGATTTTCTATTTTGTTATTTTTCCCCTAGACACCGAGACAGTGTTTGAACATCCCTGAAGAAGCCCGGCCCTGTCCCAAACAACTAATTGGAATGACCCCATTTAGCAACATGTCAGGGGAACACGGCAACATAGACAATGTCAGTGCCTCCACAAATCTTCTGTGGTCCAAACTTAATAGCGTGTCATGGTGTCCACAACTAATGCTGGAAGGGTCACAAAAACCCTTATGACTCATGTTAGTTGACGGCTCTTTCTTTAGCAGTGTGAATCCAAGCTGTGGGCAGAGTGAAGAAAACACAGTATGGCGTGTACATGGGGACATATACTTTTGGCTAAGTTATCCAGACATCTCTTGTTGGATATCCAAAATATAGTTATTCACTAGCCTTTTTTTTTTTTTTTTTTTTCTTAAAATGTCCAGGTTACACGTGTAAATATAGACGAATTAAAACAGTGAAAATAATGATAACAGTAAATTACTAATATATAGGCTATATATATAGGCCTATATATATATATATATATATATATATAGCCTATATTACATTGTAATATCACATGTAATTACATGTAAGTACAAAATGAGCAATACAAATCATTTATTTAGCTACATATAAGAATGTATTGCAAGAACACTAAAAATATTATTATGTTTAAAAGATGAATTTGTAGAGACAAGTGTGCGGTCGCTTATACAATATTGCATATTACGGTAAAAGATATAAGATTTCTCTGCATGCGCCCCTGACCTATGAAAACAAGAAGAATGACCTATTTGCATGTCTTTGCACTAACGATCTATACTTCTTTCTTTACAAAGCAATGATAAATACTCTCAAAAAAATCATCCATCTCAATGCAAAATAACAGTCACACTTCACAGACTCTCTGGCGCACTGTTGTCAATTTGCACTCTGCGTTCAAGTTTAAATGTCTTTTTTTCTCATCTTGCTCTCATTGCAACGTGTTCACCCGAACAAGACAAGCGCTGAAGTCAGAGAGAGGTCAAGCGCATATGAAATGAGAGGAGAAAACTGTCAGCTACTTTTACATTACAGAGAAAGAACAGCGATGCATTCATCTCTAGACAACAGCTGCGCAACAATCACTGAAAGTTCAGCAGCGAATTTAAATATCTGCCTATGAAAAACATACTGAGATGCTTCAAAGTATGAAACTAGCCGTTGTTTAGGGCTGCATGAGTGCAGATTAAGGTTGGCTTGTTTGGACTGTTTTGTAACTTGTTGGAAAGTACGTTGTCATTTTTCGTTCTCAAGCGAGACGCTTAGGAAAATAAATACGGCTAACGACGAAATGAAGACATTTACAACAAGTAATGCGATTTTTGTTTAATGTTCAACTGTCGAAAAAGCTTTGACTTATTGATGTGAATCGCACTTTCGCGTTTAGAATGTATTTCAAATTTAGACGAAAAAAACGCGCTAGTCTTGATCAGATTCTCTGCTTTACTAAAAAGCGGCTTATTATCAAAATGTTTAGTCTTTTTCTGTGAGAGTTCACGGAGAAACACTTTTGGTTTCCAAGCAGTCGCCAGGGCCTATATGTTTCATATTTTTTAAATGTAAATATATTTGTTCTGTCCATGTGGTAAAATTCAGATTATTATTATTATTTCGTAAAACATCGTATATTTATTAATTTGTGACAATTCATACGTATTATCGGTTGGTACAGTTTTAATAAAAACGTATGTATTATGTTGGTTAAAATTGTCTTAAAGTATTTGTGTGCTTATCCAAAAAAAAAAAAAATTCCGGCTGTATCATTTTATGTTCTCTGTGCACCTTTAATGTGTTGTTATTAGACATATTAGGTGTGCAAGACCTAAATGGATTTAGCCTTTTTTATCTTAAATTCAATTTGAATATCGGGGTTATACCACAACGGGCAAACAGACAAAAACAGGCACGGATATCTTAGTTAAGAGTCATATTCATCTAACATTGCCACATTGTAATGACGTTTGTCCATGGATATGATTGTCGTGTTTTCATTTTTTTTTTTATTTCTGGGGGAAATAGGAGTAATGAGGATAACAGGCGAGCGAAACGACTTCCTTCAAAAATGTGCATTCCATTGTACGGATCAATACATAACACTTTCTACTACTACTCTAACGGTGCATGAATGAAAATGTACCAGAACGTTTGAATAGATAGAGTGTTAAATAGAGTCGAACAATTCATTTTATTACCATCATTCACATATCTCAAAACCTAATAACCCGTGGAAGGAGAATATGAACATATTTCGGAAAAAAATCACCTCCGACATAATGCATTCCGTATTCGCCCCTACTGTTTGATGTGCCAATATGTTTATATTTTCCCGAAGTCAGTATCTCCTCCTGTCGGTGGGCTATTTCTCACGCGCATGCACGCGCACGGCAGTCTGCACTCGCGCCTGCACTTGTGCACACCCCCAAGAGGAGCATGTAAACATTGTAGCGTATATCGCATTTTCCTTTAAGCGACTAAGCACCGCTTTGCGACTGGCATGTCGTCGGAGCACATCTAAAAACAAAAATACATCCAAATGGCCACGAATTAGAAACACTGCAATGCTCGATTCATTAGTTTCATAGCCTTGGGGCACAGTTTAAATTTGCACATGCTAATGATCTTGTGTTATCTGAGACACACACACAAAGTTGCACGCATGCATAGTAGGCTACTCCTAATAGTACAGACCGCGTGCTTGCCTGGACTTACGAGCGCTCAGATTGCCCCCCTCCCCTCCATAGGTAGACGTTTCCTCTCTTATTCTAGAAAACTTTGCACTTTCTGACCGCAAAGAAATGCGCAATGGTTAAACGATTTATCGTTTTGTAGATTTTAATACCCAAACTGCGCCTTTTGCAGTTTATTGAGAATTGTGCACGGGCGATATTACGCACGCTCATGATCTCGATGTGCCTAATGGAGCGATCAAGCAAGTTGCAACCAAGAACAAAAGGCCAAAAGTGAAGTCTTTCACTCCAACCGTATACCGGTCCCAAACAAGCATAACTATATAAGGCACAGACGAGAGTTAAGTGATGCAAACTATTTAAATAAGACCACGCAGAGAAGTGAATTCGTCACGATTTGACATTTTAATGCATTAAAACGTTACTCTGGGGACTTGGCTAATTTTAATTTCTGACAATAATGAGGGGTACAAAAGTGAAATTAAATTACTTGGAAAAGAATTCGTCCTGCTGGATTAGCGGGGCCAAATCTAAAAGCAGGCGCTGGTTTTATTTAGGGCTGAAATGTCAATTTGATTTGTGCAATTCACATTTCCTTATTTAAGCGTTAGCTCTTGTTAACACCAGGGGTTATTGTTGCTGTAGTTACGTAATGATTTAGGTTAGACTCGAAATGATAAATAAGCAGAAATAATAAATAGGTTAACTTGTGGAGTTTCCTCCAATTCAATTGTTTAAAGCACAGTCGAGAAATAAAGTGTTGAAGGCATTTTTTGTTTGTTGTACGTTTAATTCTTTAATATTGTACGAAAAGTAACCAAACATTATTTTGTAAACTAAATTTTACATACCCTACGAACGCATTTTCCATAAATACCGATTATCTCTAACATGTGTTACCGGTCCTTTACATGCGGATAAATATGGAAAATTGAGTTATATACAAGTAATAATTTCTTGCAATTGCCAATGCAGTAGACAGATAGTTTTATATTTTATCACTTACATAAACAAGATTGACACGGAGCTTCAGGCTTTCACTACACGGTTTATCGACATGACATTAAATAACAACAACTGTGTGCTACTCAGACTGGACTGGAGACGAAATGTTGCACTGGATACAAAAGCACATTAATACTAATCGGTTAGGTAAACGTGTAGACTGTGGTAATACTGGGTAATTCACATTTGGTACACATAAACTATAACATTCTTTTCAGTCAAGACTATTCATCGCAATATTCGTAAAACCATCTCATTTTCCATATATCTAGGGACCACATTTTTTCACAAATTCCCTTAAACTGTATTATGACTATTTACAAAATAAAATATTACATTTTAAACTAGGTCAATCTGTATGTACAAAAAAGAAGGAGGACAAACAAAACAGGTTGTGACCTGCCGGTAGCATGCAATTGGAGTTCTCTGTGCAGTCTTCCGAAAATTTCAAGGAAAAAAGAAAAAAAGAAAGAAAGAAAGAAAGAAAGAAGAAAAGAGCAAAATAAATGGAGGACGAAATCGGGAAAAGGCTGTCAAGAGCGTTGCACACCCCGTCCATGCACTGCTCTCTCTAGACAGCGCTTTCAGAAAACCGTTCAGGTTCTTCACATTGTGTGTGTAATGTAGGTCCACGCGAGAATAGGCTGACTTTTGAGTCTTGGTTCCAAAGCAGTCTTAATTCTGCAGTCTTTTGAAAATATTTACACGTACCATTCATTAAAATTTGACGAAAGGGTGCTGTGGCTGCTCGTGTGGTGAACTGTGGATGATGCTGGTGATATGGAACTGCTGCTCTGGTTTTCTGTGGAAGGGGACACGATGGTGGGCGGCGTGGAGGACTCGTAGCCGGAGCTGGCTGCCGGGGAGGGTTGGGATCCTTGAGACGACGACTCGTGAACCTGAGCCCAAGACAAACGTGAATCAGTGCACATAAAAAATATACTTTCACACGTGTCTCATAATTTCGAAACTCAAGCCGCACGAACCAGGTTGTGTTTAGCTTTATGTTTACATTATGGCGGTATTAAACGGTAGCTTTTATACCAGAATCACTGATGCATACAACAACATTATTCAACAAATTAAAAACATTGCATAATAGGCCATAAATAATTTTTTGAATAAGACAAAACTAAAAATTCAAAGAGTAAAAAAAAATATATCAAATAATGTAAGTGAAACATAATAATAATAGTGCACTGTAATGTTATTGTTACCTTCATATGTTTCCGGAGGGAGCTGGGATGTGTGTAGGATTTATCACACATTTTGCAGAGATATGGTTTGTCAGAAGTATGGACGTGCATGTGTTTCTTGCGATCACTGCTGTTCGCAAAGCGTCTGTCACAGCCTTCAAACTCACACTTGAAGGGTTTTTCACCTAACAAAAACAGAGCAAACATCTCTCAGAATAAGCATTTTAGGAGGCCAGCACGTTTATTATTTTTTTTGTTATTTTCATTCAAATACAGCAAATAAATATGAGCAAATATAAACGCGTGAGAAAAAAAAAAAGTTCATGTCCATATTCCACCAGGAAACACGGCTCACAAAAAAATATCTTTTTAAATTTCACCCAAATTGTTTAGGTTATTTTGCAACGGTGCTGTACTCCTGCATCTTTAATAGGCCAGATATTATAGAAACTATGTCGAATATAAATAATAATTCGCGTATATTGTGCTTGGCATGAAAAATCTCGATAGGACAAAGAAACAAATAATGAAATATTTACAAATTATTATTCGCTTGCCATTTTAAGTCCCATTCTTTCAACACATACACACAAAAAATGTAATCGGTAACATAGCGGTGAATTTGCATGGGGGGAAATGCCTTTCTTACCGGTGTGTGTTCTTTTATGGATTTTCAGATTTTCCGATCGAGCAAATACTTTTCCACAGCCGGGGAACGGACAAGGAAACGGTTTCTCTCCGGTGTGCACTCTGATGTGATTCACAAGTTTATACTTTGCTTTAAACGGTTTCCCTTCCCGGGCACATTCTTCCCAAAAGCAAATGTGATTCGACTGCTCCGGTCCCCCAACGTGCTCCACCGTCAGGTGGGTCACGAGCTCGTGCATGGTGCTGAAAGTTTTGTTGCAGGACTTTTTCGGATTGGTCAGCTGCTCTGGTTCGACCCATTTGCAGATTAGCTCTTGCTTTATGGGCTGTCTCATGTAGCGAAAGAAGGCCCCTGCTCCGTGATGGGCAGCCATATTCATGTTCATGGGGCCATAGCCGTGCAACTGCGTCGAGGCGTAGTGTTCGGACCTGGGACTCGCGACGTGACCGTATTGCTCGGCCCTGCCGTACATGTCCCCGGAAAAGCCCAGGCGCATCTGACTGTTCACCACGTTGGAGGACGCGTGCGTGGCCGCTTGCTCGTGCAGTCCCGGGAAGAGCAGGTGCCCAGCGGCGTCAGAGTGTCCATGTGGTCCGGCGAAACTTCCAGCGGCAGAGGCGAACAGACTGTGCTGCGCGCTCGTGGCGTCTCCGAAGCCCCGATTGCGAAACAGAAAGTCCCGAGTGGAGTTGAAGGCGGCGGTGGAGTATGAGCTGACATGAGTGGGGTGATGATGGTGTCCCAGGGCAGCGGCGGCGTAGCCGGGCGCTTGCGAGGAAAACGCCGTTTGCCCAGAGCCGAGGTCGTGGGAGCTGTGGTTGATTTTAAAAGCGCCCATACCGTCGGCGAACGGATTGATACCCAAAGCCACTTCTCTGTCTGTAACTTCGCCTGTTGAGTGATGTCTGGTGGAGCCGAAAGTAGTCACTCCAATGGTGGGATACTGTGGTCCTGCGTCCAAGAGCATCTTCAGTCTGCAGCGGAGGAGACTGAGAGAGGAAGAATCTCTAGCAACTGTCTCTGCTTGCTATTTCTCGAGACTTGAGTCTGTGCGAGGCGAACTCCGATCCTCTATTCCTATTTACTTTTAGTGGAGAGGAATTTCCCTCTCCTGCTCATCCGATGCGCACGCAAATCATGAGCAATATTGTCTTTTGCGGTTTATCTTCCTGTGGCGCAACTTTCACCTCCTCAGTCAGGCGGTGAGCTTCAGACTGATAGTCGCAATCATTCCTGCAGATAAATGAATTGAAAAGACAACACAGTCCACCCCTGATGAATGGGGAAGGAGGGGGGCAGCACGTGACCCCGTGCTTGGACCATCATTGGAGAGGGCGCTCTCCCCCTACTAACATTCACTCACCAAATAACAGCCCGCCATGCCTCAGCATCAGTGCGATTGGTCGGTTTACATCATCAATCTATGGGATTGTCGGGAGGTTGCTGACTGTGATTTTGCTCTGAATGTTGAAATTCAGAAAACAGAGTTTAGTGAATGCATGGCCGAATAATAGCTTTTGTCCCAGACGGAGTACTTCCACGTTTGGCCTACTTATGTGGAAGCCTGATGCTCTGAGAAGAACCTGGCGCGCATCTAGTAAACACCGGCTGAAATGTGATGTGTAGCCTGTTCTTGCGAGGCGCGGGACTCGTGCGTTTCATCCTGAAAAGCTAAAGGCCATGATTCACATGCTTTTTCCATATACGTGTGCGTAAAAATGACATCATATCCCTGCCTTAAAATGAAGTCTGGCAGCACTGGCATGCTGTTTGCATCTTTAAAAAAAACGAATGTACAAAATTATCAACGGTACAAAATATTAAACATAAAGATAATTATAAAAATACTAATTGCAACGTAGGATCGGGCGGCGCACCAATGCGTTAAGTTTTTGCCTACTTCAGCAATGGGCATTTCATGATTGGTTGACTTTCTTCACGTGCATCATTTAATGACGTTTTCACTTTGAGAGATGTTTGTGAAGGTTATGCAGAACACTTGTATTGTACTGTTGCTGGAATTAAATAATTGCTTTGGCATTCACATTAAACGTTTTAAACGAGAAACCCAGTGCCTTCCATGTTTAGTAGCTATTTTTTGTTCTTCTTCTGCTTTCTTTTAAACTCGCCACATGCTCTGCGCGCTCAGTAGGCCTTCCGCAGATGCCTTCAAACTTCAAATAATAGATTCAAACCTGCGAACGAGGTGTCTTTTCCCGTTATTCATATTTTTAACCTATGTTTTTGAAAGATTAAGGCCGTAATGTATCACCCTTGTGTGTGTAAAAGTTGTGGGTTGTGGAAGTTGTGAAGTGGGATTTCTCTCTGCAGGAAACTCCGGCGGCTGGAGTTCAAAGCCGCATGAACAGACGAACCATTAAAATATCATCCAGACTGCAGCCTTCAGCTCCATACACTCCCAAACTCCTTCCAGAGAGAGAAAGAGAGAGAGCGAGGGCCAGGCGAAGCTGTTGAGTTGCATGTTTTGTCTGAAGGACGTTATCTTTCTAAAAGAAATCTGGACGATATCTTCAACAGGTGAAAAACGGTAAGAAGACTCGTAGCGTGGGGACAAGTTTTGGAGGCTGGAATCAATGGAAAGATTTTTTTTTTTTTTCATACACAACAATTAAATGCATTAAAAACTGGATACATTTGAAGGGGTTGGTGTAATAAGGAATAATATTTGTATTATTATTATTAATATTTTAATTAAATTATTACATTTAGTATTAATACTTTAAGAGTCATTTAATTTAATTTAATAAATAATAAATGTCTATTAAATATAATGCCAGGAAATGTCCCTAATAGTCATGAACTGTTAAGTCTGTGTGTTTGAATTGGCGACAAAGAGTATGTCTTAGAAATCAACTTTTTTTTCTTCATTGGAATTTTTAATCAATGTCTATGACTTTTCATTTCCGAGTGTTATATTTCATTGCATTTCTTGTAAAATGAACTCGCTTTATATCGTATCAGACGTTTCCCCTCTACCCAGCAAAAAAAAGTAGCTGAAAATAAACTTTTCGTTACGCGCTAAAGAAATTCCTCAAAAATGCAACTGCAACCCATTCGACCCCGAGCCCCAGCCGTTTGACTAACATCTTCACTATTCGTCATAGCTCACACAATGTTTACTTATTTATGACACGGATGGTGTGGGTTTGTCACTAGAGGTCTGACAGATCAATTCATGGCCTTTCTCAAGGGAATACCAATTTATTTGCATCAATAATTGAATGCATCTTGACCCTGATTAAAATGTTGAAGAAATGTCCAAGGTCATGCCTTTATTATTTTAATAGAGTGCAGTTGTGGATTAAGTTTTGTGTTCACGTGTGATCGTAATACATGAACATAAAACGATCACAATGGCCTTCGGATGAAGTAGTGTTTCCGTGAAATGCGATTTTGCAGTCTTGCAATCACAAATGTACTACTACTACAAAAAAAAACCTTTTACGTTATGTAACGTCTGTTTCTGATATGCACTACTATGCTGCATGTGTCAGCGTAAAAATACACTATATCACTTTGAATTAAGTTACAAAACAAAGTAATCTGGGGGTGGGGGTGTTAACAGTTTCCATTTTTCATCGAGACATATGTGCACCAATACAGTCTAAATGTTGTCTCCATATTCTCACGTATCCGCCTGATTCCAGTGGAGACTGAACAGATGACTTTTGACACATATCTAATACTAACTGTCTGACCTTTTTAGGTCATTTCACTCAACACTTCCTGCTTGATTACGACAAAGCTTCAAACAACTGCAATCACGGTAATAATTATGTATTTGAATTCTGTGTTTAAACCTCTATTGTGTAAGGAGGAAACATTACATTCACCAAAACTTCTTTCACCTCACGATGATTTAACTGCTTTGACACAGAGCCTGTTTATGGCTTCTTTCATTGCATATTGGAAAATTACGTTCAATGCCATACAAAGAAACAAACAATAGCATTAAAGTTTGATTTACAAGGTCAAGAAGTTTGAAGTAGTACACTATAATTTATGCTATTTTTGATTAATCAGATATATATTTTATTAAACCGTTATAAAAAGTTTCTCCTTGCGGCAACATGCACACACACACACACACACACACACACACACACATATATATATATAACATACTTCATTCCTAACACAAAAACAGACACGGTATTACTGTGGAAGATATCAAAATGCACACTTTATTAGGCTAGATATAATTATAAATAAATAGCTCGCCTATTGTTAAGTGTTGTGGAGTACCGTATTAAACTTTTAACTTCTTATCTTATGGACATATATACCATTTAGATTTACATTCACTGGCCACATATGATAAGCCAGTTTTATTCCTTGCAAGATTAGCATTCGCGTGCAATGCCTTCTTCTAGGAAAGTTCAAAGAATGTTACTAAAACTCTTGAGCCTGTTTTCATGAGGTGGCCACTGTCCATTTGCTTTCAAGCTTTCTATACAAGACAAACGCAACAGCCGGTTGTTGATTCATGATCGTATTTTATTTATAACAGGTGCACTGTCAACAGTGTGTGTATTAAAAATCGGTGCGCAATGTGTTGTGATCAACTTTTACGCACGGGAAAGGCTGGATTAAATCTGTATTAGGATTTTTTTTAGCAGAAGACTTCTTTGCTGCCCCGTACACTTTTGATGAAGCACCACCTCCTGTGTGCCTGATCCGCCGCCGCTGAACAACTGGGGCCGAAAATTACCCCCGATCATAACAACAGGTCTTTTGCGTTACTTTTTTTCCCCCTCCGGACAATAGGCGACCTTCGCGCTCTTCACAAGACACCGATCCCATGACGACGTAGAAGCGCCGTTAGAGGAAAAAAAGGAGGTGTGAAACTTTTTTTTTTCTCCCTCTCGACAAAAGGGTTAAATACAGAGAAAACTGAGTCTGAGCAAGCTGCATGCAACTGCACACGTTAACTTTGTACTAACCGCCGTTTTCGGTGTTTATTATGGCGCTTCTTCATATATTCTGCAAGAGACTACTAGACAGAGGCTATGTCGCATTTTTATTGCACGCAAGTCCATTATTGCGGTAAGCGGCTAAAACCGCAGTCGCCGATTTTCCACAGCTGTAATATAAAGAAATGTTACTTTGCTTCGACGTAACTTCGAGATTGCAGTTAAAAGTACAATAACCTTTGCATAACAAAAACATTTTTTTTTCATCCGCTGCCTGAGGCTCGGCGCATGCGCGCTCTCTGTTTGCTGTCACTAAAACATTTTTCTTCGCATTGGAAACTGTCACGAGTGACGTCAATCACAGAGCTCTGACCAATTAGAGCGCTCGGTGATTGTTTGGCTCCACGGGCTGCAGCGCCTACCATGAATCTCTATTCAGTATATCAAAGCGTCCTGCTGCTGCCTCTCAACCGAATGGGATTCCACGTAGGCACTGAGATAGCAACTAAACTTTAGGGGAAGTTTAATTTTTTTTCTTCTGTATTCTTCAAAGCGATTAAAATATATTTGTCATCATCATTATTATTATTTTGCCTGCTGTCAAGTTATTCTAAAATTAGGAGTAATGAGCGTGGATGCTTTGGGAAGCCCTGTGATGGACCCCGCGTTTTCCAAACGGAACACGACGCTGAGATTAGTTGACTTGGCAGGGGCTCACCACCATCACCATCATCACCACCATACCCCTCAGAGCGTGACAGGCTTCCCGGGGTTCAGCAGCCATCCACACTCAATGGCTCACTCGCACCCTGGGGAGATGACTGCGGAACCCCGCCTGGGGCCGAGTCCATTCGGGCCAGAACACATGGGGCACTCCGCGGCCCTCAAAATCAGCCCAACCCATCATTATCCCCACCACCATCACCACCACAATCATCATATTGCAGGCCACAGTGAAGTGGTCTCCAGTCAAACGGGAGCTTTTGGCCCGGTGCAGGCGGCAACGGTCCCGTACTCTATGTCTCACACGGCCCAGGCGCTATCCGCAGGTAGGGACTTCCTCATTCGCCGAGATTTGACAGCTCAAGCCATGCCCGTGCTGACCGATCAGACTTCTGGTTCAGCCTCTCACCACGGAATGTTTGTCTCAACAACAGGTAGCTATCCGGGACACTATGGTCATCACCCCGACCCTGGGAACCATACGCTCTTCCCTGGACTTCATCACGAGCAGCCATCTACCGGAGCACCGGGTGGCCAAGCCTTGAACGGACAAATAAGGTTAGGAATACCTGCCGAAATGTACGTTCGGTCTGATCATTTGAGTCAAGTAGCGAGCTCCAGGGCAGACCCGTTTGCTGCTTCTCCTCTGCACGGATACGGCGGGCTCAATCTGAACATGAATCTCAGCGCACATCACCACCACGGAGCCGGCGCTTTCTTCCGATACATGAGGCAGCCGATCAAGCAAGAGCTCATCTGCAAGTGGCTGGAGCCAGAGCACTCGGCGAAAAAACTTTGCTCCAAAACTTACAGCACCATGCACGAACTAGTGACACATGTGACGGTGGAGCACGTCGGAGGACCGGAGCAAGCGAACCATATCTGCTTTTGGGAAGAGTGCCCGCGAGAGGGAAAGCCGTTTAAAGCAAAGTACAAACTTGTGAATCACATCAGAGTGCACACCGGAGAGAAACCGTTTCCTTGTCCGTTCCCCGGCTGTGGAAAAGTATTTGCCCGATCGGAAAACTTGAAAATACACAAGAGGACGCACACAGGTCAGTGGCTTCATTTCCCGTCCCTTAGGAATATTTAGTTCAACGCTAACCTCCTCCGTCACTGTATACATAATGCAATGCAGCTGAAGTGTAAACGAATCGATGCACAGCAACCGGTTTATTAATAACGTGAGCTAGCTTGCAGGCTAAATAGAGACGTGCGCGGTTTGGAAAAAAAATACAGTTGACTTTTTATTCAAATTATTAAATATGTAGTTGCTCATAAAGATTTCGCAGAACACTGTCACCATTATCATTGTTATTGAAGAGTTTTAATACAGGCTACTTGTATTTCGTTTACGCTAACAGAATATTATTTTGTTTTAAAGTAGGGGGAAATATAAAGGTAGAGCACAGTGTTACTGTTTCTGATTTGCTTGCTTTTTTAATCGTGTGTTGTAAAAATAATGTATTCCTTACTCCATCAGATTGCTTACAGCTTTGCAACACATCCATATGTTTGGGGCCTACTGAGTCCAGTTTAGTCGGCTGACGAAAATAATAATAGGATAATGATAAATAAAACATGAAGCGGTAGGGTGCTGCCTTACGTTAAAAAGTATTTATTTTCCACAGTAAATCGTTTATGGACATCGACTGTTTATATTGCAATCGCTCTAAGTTGTACACAAGTATTTATGGTCACGTTGCAAACTGCTAAAGCTACTCTACGCTACATTTTGGAAACCACAAACACTCGTTAAAAAAACAGAACATTTGTTCAAGTGCTCAGTTATCCCTTCGCAACGATCTGAAGGGGCACGGTAGCATTTTAGGCAGGCTAGTGTTTTGTTTTGCTTACACTGCAGCTTTTATGTATGTGTTCCAGTTAGCCTACCCTTGGTGAGCCTACCCCTCCTAAAGCTGGCTTTAGGAAGAAACTGTCCAAAACGACTGTCATCAATTGCACCAAGGAACACGATGTAGTTTTTCCATGTATTTCTGAACTGTAAGAACTTACGCATAGACTGTTTACAAAACTTGGAGATTGACCGCATGCAACAAGTTGTGAAAGACTAAATCCAGCGTGAACTTTATACGGTGCCAAATGCGACGTATTATTAAAATGCTTTAGGTTTGTATAATTATTTTTTATTAAACGTGGGTTTTTCAGAGCTACGAGCAATTTATTTAGTTTTTATTTATTTATTTTTTGGGGGTTTTCAGGTTTAGTAGAGAAAGTCGATGCTCGCCAAATAATTTTGCTTAATACGTAACTCTGCTACGTGTAACTTAAATCTAAGATAACGGTTTCAATCAGGTTTGGTGTGCAACCAACATTATGTATTATTTCTGTGCTGCATTCCCGGGGGCAGCCGTATTATTTTCTTGCTTGGGCGGTGTTTGAATCTTTGGTTGTGGATACGGTTTCCCAAGGGTCTCTTCCTTGTAGTACACTAATATTCTTGATTGGCTTTCTCGGTCCAACAGCTGAAGGTCAAATTGATATTCAGCAAGCAACTGTAATTAGACAGCAGCAATTACGTAGTCTTATAAACTCCTGGAGCTTATGTCCTTCGGAAATACGCGTGATGTGATTAAATGTAATTAATTCAAACATTTCTATTGCCTGGCTGCCTTCTCCGGGAGCTATTATGGTTACAGAGGGACAGGCCTAATAGCAGTTTAGGCGGTGGATCAGATGTATTTTATGAGACCTTTCTGCTCTACATACCAAAGGTAAATGAAACTACTAGGAGAGCGCAAGCTTTAAAGAACGGATGCCCAATAATCTGTAATTGTGAAAAGAAATCACTGCTGTCTGAGAGTCCCTGTCACAAGGGGCCCGCCATGAGAGCAGGCAGAGCAGTAAAAAGATAATCACGATATCATGGGGCTCATGTGACCTGATTTACCCTGTACAGTCTGACATGCGTCTAAAGGACGTTCGCGTATGTGCGCAGTAATGTGCTTTACCTGTACTGATCATTGTCACAACTGTTTTGTTGTTTTAGGTGAAAAGCCTTTCAAATGCGAGTTTGACGGCTGCGACAGACGGTTCGCCAACAGCAGTGACCGGAAAAAGCATTCCCACGTACACACGAGCGATAAGCCGTACAACTGCAAAGTCAGAGGTTGTGACAAATCGTACACGCATCCCAGCTCTTTGAGAAAACACATGAAGGTGCACTGCAAGTCTCCACCTCCGAGTTCGGGTTACGAATCATCGACTCCATCTCTTGTTTCTCCTTCATCGGACTTGGGACGGGAGCCAGTTCCTTCTGCGCTCTCCGAGCCTCTCTCATCATCGTCCCAGCCGGCCAATTTAAGCGAATGGTACGTGTGTCACAGCTCCGGTGCCAGTGGCCCTCAGACCCCCCCCAGCGGTTCATCCACACCGGGCCATACAGAGGGGCCAACGTACGGCAATCCTGAACGGAGGGACGCCTTCTAGTAAAATGTAATGTTCTTTTGGCAAAGTGACTGAAATGACTTTGACATCTTATCTTATTTGGACAGTCCGCCTTGGACTGGATCGTCGCAGGATGACGCCTGTGGAACTCGGTTCAAAGAGTAGGCTTGTTCACTTTTACTGCCTTACTGAAGGATGCACTGGCCCTTTGACAGCTAATGTCACTGCCTAACCACCAATCGATAGAAAACAAGTCCCGACTGTCTATGTTTCTAAACAGTGTACCGACCGTACGCATGTCCCTGTATTATTTTGTAAATTCCGCTTTGATTTCAATATCTTTTTAATTTATTTTTTAACCGGTAAAGAATTTCTTTTTGTATTATTGAACCAAAGTGCTTAATTATTAAACTTGTACAGCTGTAAATGATGACGTTTTAATGTCTATGTGTGAACAGTAATTTTGTAAGGTTTTGTCTCTCAGCAATTTTGAAATGTTTGCTACTATACTTTGTACAAAATTAATATTTGGGATGATTTGAATTTCATAAAGACGTAGACTCTTTCCTCTTTTTGTGCTTTCACCAGCCAAGCCAATTTGATGGAAACGGTGTTATTGTATTTGATATGACGGTTCGTTTATGATTAGTCATTAATCAATGTGGTTATTTTGTGATTTTGTAAAACTTGTCAGCAATCCATTTTTATGAAAAAAATATTAATTATCAGAAGAGACCTTAAAATGTGTACCGAAATGCCTTGTAAGTCGTCAGTATTTTGAATAAACTGTGTATGATGCAAAGCTAAAAGACCTCCTACATTACACATTAGTAGTAAAAATAGATTTTTACGTTATATTTAAATAAAGCATCATCTAATAGAAAACCACTCGAACACGCACGATCCTAAAATGATTCAAACCTAGTAAACACCAGCCAACTTCTCTCAGCGAATCCCTTAGCGATAACTTGTTTTATATCCTTTTGTATCGCTTATACACACAAATATACTCCAGCTTTACACTCCAATTACATGGGCAGCAATTGATGAAAGAGTTGCATATTTTCACACAGACTTCAAAGAGGCTTTTATACAAAGAGACATTTTTTTTCACGACGGTGAATCTTCATGGTGAGTTAAGATTTCTATAGCAAAAGCCGAGTCAAATTTAAATAGTATGGGCTTCGGGGCTGTAGATTCCGTTTTGTCAGAAAGAATGTAATATTTCCTCTGAAGAAAGGGAACTACAAAATAGGCTTTAACTTCATTTAAACGGACATTTATCCTTTTGTTTATTCGATTGGATTTTTTGATTTTCTTGGTTTGACAAACATCGACAAAGAGTGGGAATATTTGTCTTCATTTTCACTTGATGCAAAATAAGATGTTTATTTATTTATTGCAATAACCTAAACTTATGATTGAAAATGTACCATTTTATATCAACAAATGGTTCAACCAGTAACTATTTCTTCACGTTGAGTCTTCGTCCAACGAATGCAAAAATGTACCTCTATGAGCAACTTCATAACTTTATTTGTATCATTACATTCTCAGCTAGCTTTAAAACGTTAAACGTGTGCTCAAGGGTGTGTGTGACTGGATGCAGCGCGTTTAGCTTTTAAACGTCTTTGTTTTTAATATAGTGTAAAAGAAATACAGCGGGAAACAGACAAACGGTGGCGCAGTCTAGTGTCAGAGCTGGTGTATCAGAGGAGAAAGGGATAGTTGGTCTCAATTGAAGCAAGGATCCTTTGAAGTGTTTTTTTTTATTATCAGGGGGATTCTTGCATGTCGTCTAAACGACGCTGATGACATGGAAAGGCCTCTCTGTGTCACCATTTTGATCGCGCGATCTTTTCAAACGTGTTTCAAGTTTTTCATTCCATTCAACAACACAAGAAGAGACGAATCTGACCAGAATCAAGTACTTCCAAGTAATATAAACTATCGACAAGCTGCCTCTCTGGGACTCCTGGTGAGCCTGAGAGCGCGCGCGCTCGTCCTTGTGTCAAAGTTGCAATTAAAGGGGACAGAACAATATTTGTTTCTTTTTCAATTGTTTCGCTTTTTTGAATAGTATCCGCTTTCCCTATTCTCTTTCCGGTTAGCCTATAAACTTTTGCATCCACCAGTGTTGAACTGTTTAGGAAAACACGATTACACATGAGGAATTAATCATTTCCAAAACCAGCCTCAATTATCTCCTTAAAGTAGCTAGTTATAGCGCAAACAAAGGCAACAATTAATATCACAATTATAAGAGCTGTCTTAATAATAATAATAATATAATAGGCTAATAATAATAATAATAATAATACATATTAAAAATACAATCGAAGCACTAGAACTGAGTATTTAATCCACTGAAACACAACACGCATGCTTTTAACTTAAAAAAAAAAAAAAAAAAAAAAAAAACTTATTAGAAAAGTTAAACTATAGTTTATTCACTTGTCACAATAGGGTGGACTTGGCCTAAGTATGAATGCACATTCTGATTACATCAAGCAACAGCCTGCCTCTGTAAAGGAAGAAGGAGGAAAAAATCTTCTTTGTTAAATGCAAGCCAGGGCTCATTTGAGTGTGAAATATAATTTCTTTGTGAAATAATTGAGGCGATAATCACACTTCCGGAAACTGTCCTGCATTATTTAACAAAGCTCTTTTAATAGGGGATTAGCGGTTCTCTCCACACCATTCAGCGCTCTATTTAATGTCATAATTACATGACAAGGGCTGACTGGAATTCGCATGCAAAATGACAGGACAGGTGCAATGACAAATAAATAAATATATAAATTAGCCAATAACACAAAGCAAGTTTAAAATAGAATAGGCTACTTTTAGACCTCTTTGCCCCCATGCAACCTCCAACTCATATCTACACTAACAGGAGCTGGTTTTGCAGGTCAAATAGTTAAACAAACGAGTACCTTCATAATACTTACTAGCGTTAAATAAATAAGTAATGCATAATTTTGATTTCTCAAGTAAGAGTCATAAGGATTTGGTTTCGGTGTAATAGGCTTTCAGCTCGAAACGAAGGAAAGCCAGGACAAGTACATTGTTCATGTGTTATATTGAACGTGGGCTAAATGTTCAACATTTAGTTCCGACTGCTTTTGAGCTATTCGACAAGCATATGAATTATGAAATAAATATACAGAAAAATAATCTTCAGAATAAACGGTTTACGTTTAAACGCCGTGTATATGCAGTCCAAATTAGGACGTCCCAGTCCACCATTTATGTATTTATTTAGCTGCAATGAAGTGTATATAATGCCATTTTCTTTAAATGCAAACGTAATTAATTACAGTATAATATTACATGTAATTACATACTAACTACATGTAAATATGCTAATTGTAACATGCTGCTATGAAAAATATATCCTTCCTGAAATGAGCTCTACTTTGCTTTGGTAAATACACCCAGAAGTTCTCTTTAAAAGAAACACTAAACATTAAGTTTCAGCACCTGTAAAACCGGCAGCTACGGGAAGTTTCAATTGTGCCTCACGTGCAACAAACTTGAACTTAACACACCGTGACATCACTTCCTGCACCTTTACGTTCGGAAGTGGAACGGAGAAGAGAAATGTTACTGGCGTAGACTAAATGAAAAGAAATAGCGAGAAATTACTAATAAATTGGGTAGCCTGATTGAATGCGCTCCTAAATAGTCAGATTACCGCAGCCTTCTATTCGGTGGCGCTGAGTTATTGTACTTTCATGGATGAAGGAGTTTTTTCTCCAGTGAGAATCAGCCCCTATAGTTAGCAGAGTGAACACTGATCTCTAACAACCTTCAGATAATGTAGCAGAATGTACCGCACTACTTCGCACCTGCACTCTGAATGGGAACCTTCTTTCAATGTAAGATACGCTTGTTGGCCTTGAATCTCAAAGCAGCTGCTTGAATGAGCCGAGCGACCCGTGCTTATTTCGCTTCCTTTGATCTCTGATCTCTCTCTCTAATTTGTTCGTATAGTCTGCAACAAGGACTTTCTATTTGCTATTAAAACATTAGAGTCTATAAGGGCCGCATGAACAGGATAGATGTCATGCAAAGCAGCGCGCTATGTGGGGAGCATCCTGCGCTTCTACCAAAAAAAAACAAGATTTCATGCATTAGTCAGTGAAAGCCATTGCTGTTTTATTTAACGGCAAAGCATTTAATAGAGGGATCCAAGAGAACATTGCACTCTCTAAACATTAAAGCCACTGAAAAGGTGATAATTTGCAAAAATGCTTGACTGCTGATATAAGGGAGACGTTACACTTTCCCCCCAAAATCTATTAGGTTCAAGTCAAGATGAGATGCAATACAAACGCATATGTCTGCACGACATTCATAGTAGGTAAGCTACCACGTTTTAGGACACCTGCAATTATTTTCTTTCTGGTTTTGGCACATTCACCTTTTCACGTGACTAAAAACAAAACAACGGTGTTTTGGTTCGCCTATAGTGCGCTGTTACGTTTTATTTGATTTCTTGGTTTTAGCTGAAAATCTTGCCTTTATGCTAATCAAAAAGAAAATATGTATTTATTGATATTCCAAAGGGAAAATCCACTATCGAAAACATTGTTAACTCAGTTGGGTTTCCTTTAAGGACTCACATATATTACAGTTTAATTCAATGTACAGCATTCAGCATCGCACAAACTGACACTGAAATGCAAACAAAAGTAACCAAATTAACTTCATTTCCATATTTTCAGGGCTCCCCTATGGATGGTCCACCTTAATCTCCAGATGCTTCAACCGAATGGTCAAAACTGTGCTGGCAATAGGCCATGTAGGTTCCTAATACGATGATACAAGAGGCATCAATCAATGCAACTGCTCCAGCATTAAGCGCGCGATACAAAAGGGTAATGATGATAATGAAAAGTAAAAATAATGAAATCGTTTTTATGGGAGTATCAGATTTGTTTAAGTGGGCCATACATCATCACCATGGGCAAATGATAATGAATTGCAGAATGTGCCCTTCAGCGATTAAGTATTTCTGAAATATAATCTATCATCTCGCGCTTCATATTTCATATTATGAGCAACATATGAGGCGGTTTTGTAGAGAAACGGAAAGGGAGGCAAGAACGTTTTTCGGCTATTAAAGTTTTTAAGGCTTGTGGTCCCCAAATATCCGTTAGATGGGGACTTCTTCTTCCTTGTTCCTTACTTTTAGTCTGTGTTGCTTGGTGTGACGGCAGGCAGGTTTTCATGGTTTTAACTCATTTGAACCGTCGGCGTAAATGGTGTGAGGTCAAGAGAATGGTTGGTAATGTTAGGGAGGTGGACTTCTAAAAGACGGGCTTCCGTTTGAACATCTGCGTCTGACGCGAACCG
Organism: Enteromius fasciolatus; assembly: GCA_032361145.1. NCBI lineage: Eukaryota > Metazoa > Chordata > Actinopteri > Cypriniformes > Cyprinidae > Enteromius > Enteromius fasciolatus. Next base: position 3,192,395 of record JAUMHR010000086.1, read on the forward strand.
TTCAGAAACATTCCCATTCTACTTTATAGAATATATTCATATTTACTGTATATCATTATTAGTCACCGCCTTCTCCTTCAGCAGCCTTAGCAACAGGTTGTAAAATGGTTTTGGATTGTGCAACTTTCTGCAGGTGTCAGGTTTCAGACGTCTGAGAGTAACAGTGGAGATTGACCTCTGGTCACCTGAACGAGGCATGTTTCAGAACTCTGCTGCGCGAGGAAGAGCCTTCGCATAGAAACACTGACACCCGCCATGGAACAGATCAATTTACATTTAAGGTAAAGTAGTGCATAGGGCAGGAGCCAACTGGATGGAATGAAAGAAAGAACACTGTATAAAATAGAACAGAATTTGTAATACTATGTTGAGGCGCAAACAGACGAGGCATCAGATACCATGCATCATAGTAACGCGTTTCAGACATGCAAATGCGCACTGCCAATGTGACGTTTTATGTCATTGGTTTATGTGCACTATTTCACACGATGTCTCGGAAATGTGCTGTGCATGGTGGAAGCACAGTTTGAGCAGGGGGAATAATTCGTGTGATCACTCTAGCAGCAACACAGACTTTGGGTCATTTCTTCATCTCCCGCAGAAAAGACATTACGCCTCTCATATTTACATACCCTGTAATATTTGTCAAACATTCATAAATTACAAATTAATGAAATGTTCCACAGCCCTCTGAGATCACTCTAATGAACATATGGAGTATTATGGGAATTTCTGACACATCTTTGTTAAGTTTAATGTCTTTTGCATCATCACGGTCTATTAAACAGCCTTATATCTGTGCTGTCAGTGACTATATGACCTGCTGAAGGTAACAACACACGATGCCGAAACCAATGACCCACAGCCTGAGAGGAACAAAGAGCTACACGACGTGAAATGCATTTATTTATTTAGTGCAAAATTAAAAGAAGCTATTTTATACAAATCTCTGCTTCTTAGAAGTTCTTTATTTTCAGATATTTGAACGTGTTGTTTTTTTTCCCATCATTAACATAGCATATACTTTTATTGTCCTAATATTATCGTTAATTTTCTTTTGCAAATTAACAATTGTCTTTTGATTGCGCTGTTTTATTTCTTTATTTAGTTATTTCTTTATTTAGTATATTATATGTGTGTGGATTTTTGGAGGTGAGGCTCCGAGTGAAATGTCAACAGCCACCTGCGTGTTGTTAAAGCACGACGCTTGAAGGGGGTGTGGATCAATATTAATCACCGGCAAGTAAAGTGTCATTCAACTGCAGTTCATTTCCGCTCCGGCATTCTTTCTCTCCTTCTTTCTTTCTTAGAGCTACAGACGCGTGGCTAGGCTTCCAACATCGACTTTTCCAATTAGACACACACGAGACAAGTTATCTCGATATACGCACTCCCTGTTCTTGACAAATGACACGTTTTCAAGTCTGTCTTGAAGGAAATTTAAAGGTGTAGATAAGAGAAAGGAATTCCTGATGAGCGTCAGAAGCAGCCTTTTCTGATGCACTTTAATGAAACGACTCATCGTAATGTTTTATCAACATGACAACTTCTTTTGTTCTTTTTTTATTTGATTTTATTTTTGACAGCACCAAGACAAAGAAGTCATGTTTGCAAGATAATATAGAAATGCACTAAAATTCAAAGAAAAAGGTCAAGATTTTATTATTATTAGAATTCATAAACAGAATTGTTCACAAATAAAACTTTTTTTTTCTTTACTTAAATCTAGTTTTAATTGTCGCCGACATTTCAAAAACATTTCCGTTACCACATGCTGCATCTAAACGTCTTCATCCTGATGATCTTTCTTTTTTAAGTTCCAAATCATCATAAAAAGGGCAGAATTATGTCTAGCGAGACTTTTTCCCGTTGTGCACGAGTTAATTCATCAAAAGGAAAGTTTCTATAAGATTTTTTTTCTCCCCATATAATGAAAGATTTAAATAATAAGTCCACCACTGTGACATTCTTTGGACTTGGGCTATTTTTCATAATACTCTTTTGTGTGGCTGAGGAAACTCCACAGACGAGGACTGAGGAATAGTCTGAGATTTTCCCCATTATTTGCACAGATTCAGTGTTAACAGCTAGTTAAAATGTGTAGTTTCAGACGCTGGCTGTACCAAAGAAAGACCTTTTTGACATAAAAATGATCAGAGACAAGGTAAGAACTATTTTATTTATTTTTATTTTTCCTAAAAAAACAAAAAAAACATCACAAACATGGCTGGCTGACCACAGAAAACGCATGTATTTGCTGGCATGAGACACAAGGTTAATATACGCGTTCTTATGACGGACCGAGGTGATTTCCTTTTGAACATAATTAACTATATGCTTAAAATCAATTGTTTCCCGAGCCCAGTGAGGGTCCATGGCTGCAAGCAGAGAGAGGCCTATTTTTGCACGTGTGAAAGCAGGAAGTAGCTCTACCTGTCATTCATTAAGACGACACAAACTCAATAGAGAGAGGGGAAGCTAGATTGGACCTCCTCGTTATACCTGCCGCGCAATTAGTGTTACTTGTTTCTTTAATCCGTCTGTCTCCTCACAGTTATAATTGAACTTGCGGAGAGAAAGGGAAGAACGCAACAATCAAAAACAGATACTGCCAATGCAGTGCATATTTGATTCATATTTTACTACAGTGTAAAAGGTATTATATCATGCAGTGTATATATTATAGATAGATAGCTGGATGCAATGCATCGAGCGATCTTGATTTTATGGCTTGCAAATGATATCATGATTAACATTATAATTCCCCAAACCAACAATGCCATAGGCTCTTATTTCTACGGGATGCAATACAGTTGCTTGGTCATTGCCTTCCGCTGCCATACACGAGTATCTTGTTAGAGGTAAGATAGATAGATAGATAGACAGACAGATAAATAGATAGATACACTTAATTATTAAGTCTAGTTTTTGCTTTCATTTCCCTCTTTTTTTGCGACAGGCTTCAAACTTACACTATGAGAGATACTAAAGTGGTGCCCCGTCGACCTGTAGGTGAATCAGCACACACTTGAACTGGAAAAGGACTTGACCTTTGCCTTTATGTTGTGCTCCAGTGTTTGTCTAAATGACAATCGCTCTTTATAAAGGACGTGCGCAGGCCTGACACCTCCTTTTCATCAGATGGATGTTCGCACTGAGAATGAATCCCGTGGATGTGAATGGCTTCTAGATGTTTGTAAACGTTTTTGTGTCTGGTCTCTGTTTTCAATCAATATTAAGACTCTCATCGACGAGGATTTGTGTGTGTGTGTGTGTGTGTGTGTGAAGAGTCGGCAGGGTTATTTGATACATTTGGTTAAGATGCATATAAAAATA
>JAUMHR010000086.1:3289441-3300712 GCA_032361145.1 Enteromius fasciolatus
AATTTGTCTGTTAAACTAAAAACGGACGCATTCCCACAACTTAAAACACTGGATTAAACGGTCTATCTTCAGCACCAGCAGAGAAGATTTTTAGCCTACTTTAACTGATCATTTTTAGCCAGACAGGTTTAGTCATGAGTCCACACTCTCCCTGTTCCGTAATAGAACACTCTGACCTCATCATTTTGAAAAGTTATCATGCCCTACCAAGCATAATGTAGGACAGACAAAAATTGCATGCTCCTAACGTGAGTCATAGTTAAATCCAGCATATTCCCGTAAATATCCACGGTGGTAATAATCTAAGCATGCTTAAAAATTGCAGACAGCTGGGTGACATTGTGGACTACACAAATAATGTTGCATTAAATTATCTTTTGTCCTATTACAACAGACTTATCATTCCTTTTTGGGCTTTACCAGCTTTACCAGCTTACTGCTTTAAACCAACTTGAATTAAGACCTAAACACCAAATGGCATTTACCTAATTTGGCCATCCAAGCAATTACAATTTGAACCTATTGATCATAGGCCTTACTGAAATGTGTGCACCCTATGCACCTTAGTTTTTTTTGTGTGTGTGTTTATTTATGCTGTGGAACATTTTGTGTGTTTGAGGTCTATAATTAGAAAAAAAGAGAAAAGAAGTACAAAACCTGTGGTATCTGCAATAAAACAAGATCAAAGGAAGATTGAATTCAATATTTTATAAAATATCATAATGAGAAATTTACTAAGCAATTTTTTTTTTGCCTTTTTCTTTGGTCGTGGTGGGGAAATCATCACAAAAGTTGTTATACCCCATGTGAACACAAATTGTTGTCCAATGTGACAACATAAACTAGCAAATTTTTTTTATTTCTTTAATACATATTATTCTTTAATAATTTGGTCAAACTAGTTTAGAGTCAGAATCACTTTTGGGCTGTATTTGAAACTATCCTTTCAATGATTTGATGATTTTGTCCATGGTTATGCGTTAGCTCAATACTGCACTCCTGTGGCCACTGCAGTGTTTTCTTCTTTAATGTCCACAAATGCCAAACCAACAGTGTATTGGTCTGACTCTGAACAAAGAAAAAAAATGATTTTTTGGGCCAGAGACATAAAACCACAACGGCATCACTTCAAGAGCTTTGGTCTTCTGGTCTTTAATTTGACAGATCAGAGATTTGAAAGACAAAAGCTACTCCCATATCTTTCATTACACACACCTCATGAATGAACGGATGGAAACCTAAAATAGAATGACATAGCATAACATTTATTATGTCACTGCTTTTCTTCTTATCATCACATACCTAAGAAAAAATTACCTGAAAGCTGACTCAAACTATAAAATATTGTGTGGCAATCAGTATTTCACAGGATGCATGAAAATAAATGAAAAAACAACTTAAAAAAAAAAAAAAATCAAATAATAATGATAAATAAACAAAAAGTAAGCTATTGTTCTAGTGTGTGTCGAAAAGTGTATGACAGTTAAAGCATGTGGTACTCTTTAAATTTTGAGAGTAGAGCAGAGTTTCCTGTCAAGTACTGTAAATTATACTGTACAAATTGTGAGTGCCTGCACTATATAGTTTAAGGGATACTACTGTCAACTACCTACCGAGTCCTGACTAACTGATTTTGACTGAATTGGTAGCTGACCCTTTCAAATTGGCTTACAGTAATTTTGCAGCCTCTGCCATGATACGGTGTGTTTATCACATACTGTAAAATGATGGTCTGGGAGTTTTTACCATTTACCTTCATCTCTGGGTTGCCCACCTCTTTGATGACCTCTGATCAGAATTGATCGGTTGATCCACCTTTCAGTGCATCATGGTGCAAAAGTGTTTGACTCACAGTTATAAGTGATAACAGCGGGGATTTCACCTGAACCTATCACTCCATTGACTACTGTACCTTGACCGACAGGCTACCTGTAGCGTTGCAATGCTTTTTTTTTTGAGAATAGAGGTTGTAGAAAAAAAGTTGGTGTTTTTGAGGTACTTTTTTCTTTGGTCCTATCCACCTTTTTTTTTTTTTTTTAGCGTAATCCATTTTCACTTTGTAAGGTGAAAGTTTTGATGTCTGCTCCATTTATTTTAGCATTTAAAAAAAGCAGTTTACTGTGCTAGCAAATATTGCGGCTGGTATTTTATCATATTATTTTACTTTATGATTGTAATTACACATAGCCTAGTGGTTTCTGGTGTAATTAACAGGCTACAGTTATTATTATTATTATCATTTATGATCTTTCAGTTATTTTTATTTATAGTGGTTAATGAATCGGAAGTCAGACGCATTAACAGGAAATAGCTTCCGCGTATAAATAAGGTTTTGGCTATAAACACACGGCCCCAAGAATTTGTTCAATTAAATGTCTATTTTAAAGTATCATTTATTTAGACGCTTATTTTGCAGTCATTTGTAAAAACATAATATGGATGACTAAGTCAACATTCAGTACTGTGGTATAGCCATTTAACTCATTAAAGAAATCTCATTATAATTTGAAACGCTGGCAATAATCTCTACAATAGTCTCTGCCTCCCGAAAGAGTTTTTTGTTTTCCCTGAGAGAGATTTTTAATCGTACTATGCCGAAAACCAGCCCTTATGAATATTAATTAGTACGTGATGACGTTTGCCAACTTAATATTAATGAGTCAAGCCTTTGCTGGCGCTCACTTACAAACAACTGGCTTTCAGATAGTATTGCGCGGAGCTGTACGCTACGTAATTAATATTCATGAACAAAAACCTCACTATAGTAGGATTTGTTAAATCGCTTCCGGGAAATCTCGACTGAGGCGTAATGACGTAAAAGGAGCTTTGGAGCACGTGAGCAGCATACCGGCCAATGGGATGTTGTGCTTAATATGGGGCCGAGACTCTTAAGTCAGCCCGTTATAGTCCTTATCATAAGAAGAGGCAGGTGAGTTTTGATCTTGTAAATATATTTGTGCAGCAGTTTTGACGCGTCCGCGAGCGTCATGCTGCTTATAAACCATCCGTTTAATTTGTATTTGTGTGAGGAAAAAATCTGGTCAGACACTACAAGCAAATCAGCCTTGAATGCACTTGCTGCCTGACATTAACTGTTGTGTTTCTTTAGGTCTTGTTGCTGTATTATAGTAATTTTAGGACAAAATGAGATGCATTATATTTCTGTCTAGACTCCAGGCTGTTCATAAATCCGTACAGTATATTTAGATTGAAATAGTATCGTTTGTTTGCCTGGTTCTGGGTCTTCTGGGCGTTACGACTTCTATGTTATGGTATGATCTCTCAGTGGATAAATGTTTAAATGCTAGTCTGCTGAAATATATATAGATGATATCTATTACTGTCACACAGCTTTCTTTTTTAATTCTTGACTGCTTATGCTTACAGATCTAATGACTTTATACTAATATAGTATATGCAGCCACTCTACCCTACATTTAATTTGTACAAAATAATTTGTTATGCTACATGACTATCTAAGTTCAAGTTATTTGCTAAAATTTAATTGACCAATATATAATTTTCCCTTGTCTTCACCAGAAAGATAAGGCAGCCATGCAGCCTATGAATATGTATATGGTTCCCAATCCAGAAATACCAGGCTGTCCCCCGGGATTAGAATACCTCACACAGGTTACTTAACATTTAATTTATATATAAATAATTAAATATATATACACACACACACACACACATAACTGTACATATATATATGAGTGTGTGTGTGTAAAAATTTTATTTAATCACATATGTGAATATTTGTGTGTGTGTGTGTGTGTGTGTGTGTGTGTGTTGATGAATTAATTTTCATTTTCATCTGAATGTCAACATTTGTAAAACTTTGATATTGTGTTTCTGGAAATAAGCGTTCTATGACATTACATTATGTTTAATATTAACATTATGTGTCTATTTGTTACATAATATATTTGAGACATTGTTTTATTAAATATTCAATATTTCCATTAAAATCTGTAGGCTAATTCAACAATTCAGTTTACATTCATAGTGATGCTGACACATGTTCAGTTAAACTACGGACAATTAAATATATAATTAATCACAAATCAAATAATAAATTAAACTAACTATCTATCTATCTTTTTAAACGTTTTTTCCCTTAGGTAGATCAACTTCTTATCAAACAGAAGGTTGAGCTTATCGAAGGTATGAATAACAGTTTATTACAGAACAAATTTTTTCTCTAATATGAAATATGTATTATGCAATAAATAAGACCTGTATGGTTTTATGCAGCTTTGGCAGGCTTTGAGAGCAACAACAAATATGAGATCCGTAACTCCCTGGGTCAGAACGTGTTTTATGCGGTGGAGGAGAACGACTGTCTCACACGTCAGTGCTGTGGCCCGCTGCGGTCCTTCACCATCCGCGTCCTGGATAACTTCGGACAGGAGATCATCACAGTCAGCCGTCCTCTGAAATGCATGTCTTGCTTCTTCCCATGTTGTCTGCAAGAGGTGATCTGCCTGGATGCCAAAAACAGCTCTGATAAGCTCATTTAGTTCTGAGAATTTGCAGACGCCAGTCACTTTGATATAGAAAATCTTAGAATATTTATGATTAATAGAGCAGTTATGTTTATTTCTTCTTTTAACCATCTTCTGTCTCAGCTGGAGATACAGGCTCCTCCTGGAAACACGGTGGGATATGTTCTTCAGCAGTGGCACCCTTTCTTCCCCAAGTTCACCATAGAGAATGAGCACCGAGAGCCGGTTCTCAAGCTCCAGGGGCCGTTCTGTGGCTGGAGCTGCCTGCCAGACGTGGACTTTGAGGTACAACAGCTCTAGCACCTTGTGACCCACAGACAATAACGATTGCTAACTCTCACTGAAAATGAGTGGCTTTGTCACACAGCCCTTAATTCCCTCGAAGGTTTTGTTTAGGCTGCTGAGCAGAGACTGATGTTTTACCAAAAACAAAACTAATTATGCTTCACATAAATGATGTTTGCAAACAAATTTCGGGAGGAGTACGCACTGGCTCGTCATCCCACTAATCATCTTATTACTTCATCCTCCTATCAGAGTAAGAGATACTTCCTTTAAACAGCACAAGCCCCTTTCCCTCAGTATCTGGATCTAAGCATCCCTCCTACTCCACCGTTTTGATTTTTCTCCTCCGGGTGGGAGCACGCAGGGTGGGGTTGATAACCCTAGGGCCCGGGAGCCCGTCGAAAAACCACAGTAAAAACCTTACACTTACTTGAGTTAATATCAAACAATTAATTGCAGTTAACCGCATGCAAAATAAAAGTTTTTGTTACATAATATGTGTGTATACTGTGTATATTTATTTAGCATATGAATGCAAACACATGCATGTAAATATTTAAGAAATATATATTTTGTTTATATATTCAATATTTACATGCTTGTATAAAATAATATAAATATGTAAATGTAAATATTTTCAAAATATATAATATGTGTTTGTTAAAACAGAATTATTTTTTACAATTACAAAATAATAGTTGTGGGATAAATGTTATTACCTTTTTTATTCATTCATGTTTTTCATACAGTCATTACAGTTTATATGGGGAAATGTGTTTAATTGTTAGGAAAATACTGCAAAAATGATGATTAATAATAATAATAATACACTCACAGTTGGGAGAAGGCTATGTGGGGATAAATGAGTGGAATTTACATACCATTTATCTTCAGTATGCCTCTTTACTCACAGCACACGGACACTTTACACTGACGTACAGTTGTATTGTATGTATATGCAATTCATATAGTTATATTGCGATATATATATTCTATTTCCTTTTATTTATAGTCATATTCTATTTCTTTTTATTTTAATTTTATCTTATAGCTTTATTTATTACTGTAATTACCGTGTGACAAATAAAATTTGAATTTAATAATAATATAATAATAATTACTATTATTGTTGCAGATGTTTCTTTCATATTTATGGAGAATATGTCAGCATGTATATGTAAAATTTATAATCAAGCTTTGTTAAAACAATAGGAATTAACTGTAGAGCTACAGATTTTTACTTCTACTGGCTATTCAGTTCCTTCTATAAACGCCCTCTAGAGGGAACTGTTGTCCAGCGGATGCAACATTCCAAGAAAATATGTATGGATTCGCATCGAAATATTAGTATCTGACAATTTAAATATTTATAAATGTCACTTACTACTTATCATGTCTTCTTGAAGATTCTGACCATGGATGAAGTCAGTATTGGAAAGATCAGCAAACAGTGGACAGGACTTCTCCGAGAGGCATTCACGGATTCAGACAACTTTGGGATCCAGTTCCCCATGGATCTTGATGTGAGAATGAAGGCAGTGATGATCGGAGCCTGCTTTCTCATCGTGAGTATGAGCGCACAGAGAATATGGTTTGATAGTGGGGCATGAATGACATGTGTCATTTATTTCTCATTTTTTCAGGACTTCATGTTTTTTGAGACGAATAACTAGTTGCAACGCAGACAGTGTTGCAGCTCTGTGGAAACGGGTGAAAAGAGGAGATGTTTACCCCTGCACATCATACATCTGTGAAATCCAATGGAATGCATGTGAATATGAAGCCAGCAGTGTAGAAGAACGGTGTGTGTTCAACTGGTTATACTGGTTGATGTGTGGTATTATTATTTTTAATCTATATACATATATATAACAGATTAATGTGAATAACTCATGCCATAAATTGCATTTTAAGGAATAGCTCACCCCAAAACAATTCTAAAAAGATGAATACATCTGCCACTTTTTATTCCAAACTCATATGACGTTCATTCTTCCACGGTCTTCCATCGTCTATCGCAAAAGGAGCAATTTAATAGCATGTCCTGCCCTGATTTTGAGTTTAAAGTCATGCCCCCAAAAAGACACTATAAACGAAGCCATATGTCAGATTTAAATTTAAACAGTGAGCTATTCCTTTAAGTCAGTACACAACTATGCATATAAAATGTTGCAGTAATACCTGCGCTGAATGACTAATATACACCTTTACAACACAAAGTTATATTTTAGTGTGAAATAGAATTTTTCAGAACTTTTCAGTTTAATCAATAATTTAAAACAATATATTTTGCATGCAAACAGATGTTGCAAACAGCCAAACAGTTGGTCCAAGTGGTCATTTTAGTGATTTGTTATTTATTGTGTGATTTGCTTAGCTTACATATTGTTTGTTTGATCTGTAGTGTTGACAAAAAGAATTTGTGAGCGTTATTAACTTTTTTTAATATTTTTCAGTACTCAGTGTCTCCAGAAGAGGGCAATATTGATCTTTGAGTACACACAAAATCTTCAACGTTTTAGGTTCTCTAGTGTTGTGCATATTTTTCTTTTCATGACCCTGTTTTGCAGTTTTGAATATATCTGTATGTGACGCTTCATGAATGCCTGTTATAGTTGATGTCTGACTAACACAGAATGTATTTTTAGCAGGGAACTGTTCTTTTTGAAATATTTATTTTGACATTACTAATTCCAGTGTTATATAGTGCAAAACAATTTTATAAACTGCACATGTTTGTCTAATCATTGTGTAAACAATGTAATGTTATTTATGTTGCTTTTAGTTTTAATTCAACATGTTTTGGATAAATTTGTCTTTAAACCAAAAAGAAAAGAAACCACAAAATCGTGTCTTGCATAAACTCGTAACTAAACTAGATATTGGGTGGAAACTGAACTTTCTGTCCTCCAGCTACAGTCAACAAGTCGGCAATAATGCCTCCTAATGAGCTGTGAGTTATGAATGCTGATGAAAGAACATGGATTTACGTCATACAAAAGCTGTTTATAGGTTTGAGAAGAATTTATTTTTATTACCGTTTAGCAGTGTGTGTTCAGTCAAGCATGCCATCAGTGCAACCCGGGCTTTGATCTGACCTCGGCTTGTGAAGAAATTAACATTTTAAAATGGTATTAGCGTGATGAAAACACGCGAGACACTGAACTATGCTCTGAAATGCAATAAAGAGAATTATTTAGCTGAGGATTCAGTTCTCCTGGGCTCTGATATTCAGCTCTCATCCTGCTTCCTACAGGATAATGCCAAGCGCATCAAAGCAAATACTGCCGTTCATCATGCTTGTTTTTTAATAGAATTATATTGAATTGCAAGCTAGAAAGTCTACAACAGCATCCACTATTTCTGGAAACTGTCTGAATGAACAGTTTAGCCCAAAATGAAGCATTTATCATCATTTACTCACAATCGTATCGCTTTCTAAAAAGATTCTCAGATGAAAGCAGGAAAAAACATTCATTTATTTTGCATTCAAGGCTGGCTTTCACTGCAAGGAGAACAGCAGCTTAGATATTTTGCCGTACGTATTTCCTCAAAGTAGAAAGGAACTGATGTAAAGATTGAAGGTATTTCTACGGCACTGTAGACCGGTAGTTTAACTGTAATGTCATCTGTACTGTACCACATGGTATTTTATAGTCCATTACACTTCCATGTATATTTAATCACCCATGTCTATGGGACACTGGGAGTTTATATTCTGCTTTCAGTGAGCAAAATGGATTTTAGACTTGATGAAATAATATTGTCTCTTTTGTACATTAAGGATTAATGTAGCAGTCTTGTTATAAAAAGGAATAATTTTAATGTCAAGCAGATCGACTTGCCTTTATGGTTTCCTCAAAATAACAAGATTGGACAGAGCCAAACCCGTCCGCGGAGCAGGCTTCCTCTCGGATGCTCTGTGATGCTCCTCTTGCTGAAGCTTGGTCTGTGCACACTATATTCAGTTACAAGATTTCAAAGTCGTTAAAATGGATTATAATTGCTTAGCTAGTATTACAGGCCAGTGTCGCGATGCTTTACCACAAACCGCTGTGAGGAACAAAAACTCGGATGACAGTTTGATTCAACCCTGCGCCCTTTGAAGAGCCTGCCTATTTATTTCTGGCTAAAGGAGTTGTACAAAGAATCTACTGAAAACCGTGTAAAGACCAGTGTGTAATCATGTGCAATGACCCAGATTTTATCATTTAAACACTTGTCTTTATAATTGAATCGTCAAAGCTTTGAGAGCCATTTTGAAGGAAGACTCATGGTTTTCTTCTCTTCAAGACAGCAGCATTTGTAGTTTTTCGGACAAGGACTAATGTATACGTACCCCTGAAGCTGTACTGGACGACGGCATGGTCTAAATAAGGCGTTAATCACGGAACATGTCGAACTTTAAGAGCGAGGCTGAAACAGCTATGTTTAGTTAAGCTGCTATCGGTGTGAGAAGAACATCTCTGGCTTGTGTCTCCTCTTGTGTGTTATGACAGCGAAAGAAAATAGTAACTGGAAGTGTCATGTATTCTCATCTAAAACTTAGCGAAAGATTTTCTGTTGGTTCAATCTGTTCATTATTAAAATCAAAATATGTGTTTGTTACAATTAGATAATGCACTGTGAACTGTATTTTCATTAACTAACATGCCGTTATGTCAGATTGAGTTTGATCTATTAGACTGCGTCGATGTTTTAATGCCAGAACAACCTTCAGATTAACTCAGATTGGGTGTACTTTCATTTAAATGCATTTTAAAAGTTTGATTTCATTCACATAAAACAGCCATTTGTCTAATTAAAATGTCTTGTAAATGCTTTAGCCTGACTGAAAGTGTACAAACTATGAAGCGGGACTAACAGACCCATAGTGCCTTGACTTTACTCAACTTGTATACTTGATAATCAGACTACAATTGGCCTTGCCTTGCTGGAGTGTTTTGAACGACAGGCAGGAAAGCAAATGCCTTAAACCTTTGATTACACATTGTGTCATGTCTTTTTGAAAAGACAGATGAAATGTTGTATGTGACTGTATGCAAAATCCCATAACTGGTACTGTGTGTGTTAACTGGGAAGGTTTAGGTATGATATTCATTTTGTTCAGCAGCAGTTTCAGTTTCATTAACAGTTCATATATATGCCTACTCCCGAAGGTAGTGGTTGTTTCCATAACCAAAACAATATTTTCGCTTTGTGTCATTTAGTTTTGGTGGCTCATACAAAAACTAGTTTGGGACTGCCATTTAATAGCCTTATTGAATTGTCTATTTTAATAACTTTAATTAAAGCAGTTCTAGTCATAATCTTAACTTAATTTCTGTGAAATCAAAAATGTAACAAATTATATATATATATATATATATGTACACACTGTATATTGGGTCATGGCTTGGTGACCATGGGAAAACGTGGGTTCCGAGGCCAAACCAGTTGAGAACCACTGACCTAACACATAGGTTAATAGTACCATGGCTTCATCCATGTATTCAGATACTCTGCAAATCCTTCAAACATTGATTACATGTTATGTCAAGTTTATTTGGACAGACAGATGAAACTATAGCTTAACTACACACAAAAACCACAGCAGCTTAATTATAATGTGCATTAAAACCTCCTCATTGAAAGAGAACATTCCCTGGAAGTGTCAAATCATGGCCATTCATAACTATTTAACATTTTGGCAAATTGGTGGGGAGTTCACGTGAATTTCTATGATCTTATTTTCTGCCTGCTGAGAGTTAGGTTTAGGTAGGTTGACCGCATGTCTTATTTTTCCTGGATATGTTCTGGCCGGAATTTCTAAATTGCCTAAAATGTCTTAGTTTTGGCTTTGCTGAAACTACTTTTCTATGAAACAAAAATCCTGCCTAAAATATTTCAAGAGTTCACTCTTCCTCATTAATAGAAAAGTGAATTTGGCGTGCTGTCCGGGGAGCGAGCTGGGAGAATGGCAGACTTTGAACCCTAGCAAGGGCAAGAGTTCGGCGTATGGCTCGGTCTCCGACTGCCCCCCAGAGGAAGGCGTGAACAGAAGGCGGATAAGGGAAGGGGAGGATGCCCCGAAAAAAAAGAGATGGGGAAGGAAGGAAAGCTGGGATATTTATGGTGAGGAGAAATGCAAAACATTTACTTGAAATAAAAAGCTTGTTGAATTCCACAAATCGAAAAAAATTGTTTAAAAAAAAAAATTAATAACATTGAAATTAACATTTAACATTTACATTGTTAAAACTCAGTAATCAATATTCACTTTACAAAGTTCATTTTCAAAATATTCAGTTTGTTTAAAAATTCCAGCAATAATATTTGTCAGTCAACTTTCGGTTAGTCTTATTTCTCTTTACAAATTCACTTCCGAAAATTCAGTGGTTCAAATACGACAGAGTGCACATCCGGGAACTGCAGGAAAAGCAGTTGATTACCGATCCAAGAAGCCATCTGCTGTTAGACGTCTTCACCAGCGGGTGGT
>JAUMHR010000086.1:3303952-3317309 GCA_032361145.1 Enteromius fasciolatus
CATGCTGTCAGTCAACCGCACACTTGATTAAAGAAGTCTGCTTTATATAAGCAGTTTAGATGGATGTCGGCTGTGTTAAACGATTGTCCGAGCCGAAAGACAAACAAAAGAACAGTCGTGTAGTCACATCCAAGCTTTGGGCCACAACCTTTTGTTCTCTAGTCTGTGGTTTTACTTATTCTCTAATTAAGTTTTGCAGGCAGCTGATCAGATTTGTGAGAAATAACCATTTCTGTGCCTGTGACTTTTATTTGATTGACTATGAGTACTGTGGGACACTTCAGAATGTCTGTTTCCATAGACAGAGGATCATTTTGGAGAACATTTTAACGTCTAAAGTAATATTTAGCAAGTTTTAATACAATAAAGAGAGGCTAGCTTTTTAGAACTGGTGTGGAGCCAATTCATCCCGCCAATTAAATTTTTTTTAAGGGGTGAAAAAACAGAATGTTCTTTGGTGGGCTGATATTCTGGTCACTAGATCAGGCTCATTTTGTCCTTTATTATAGGTCTGTTTTATCCATCAAAACATGATTAATAACATGTACAACTCCTTAATTAGCCATGAAATTTAAGGTATCATAAATGTCCGTACCGAACAAATTCTTTGTCCAAATTTGATACCCATAGCGGTGTGCATTCACTTGTAGGAATTTTCAGTTCACTTCTATGAGATCGGAGCAACACGCTTATGCGGGGGAATGTGGTATTACCTTTAAAAAGGTACATGTTTGTACCTAAAGGGTCTATTTTGGTACCTTAAAGGTACATATTTGAACCTAAAAGGTAAAAATGTGAACCTTTTGAAAAGGTACCGCCTCAGTGACTGAGAGTGTAGTGCGTGAAATCAATTTAAGTGGCATTAAACTGACATGCACCATAAACACCATGGGGCAGTTTCCCGAACAGGGTTTAAGACTAGTCCTAGATTAAAATAAATGTTAAGAGCTGTCTAAACTGGAAACGCTTGCGCTGAGATATCTTAAAATACATTCTAGTCATTTTTAGGTCTTAAAATGCTCACAGATAATGCATTTTTGTAAGACATGTTTCTAAAAATTCTTAAATGTCCTAAATTAGGAAAGGTCTAGTCCTGGCTTAATCTAATCCCTATCCGGGAAACCTGCCCCATAAGTATACAGTAGTATTTTACGTGAATTATTATCGTATATATGTAGCTGAAATGTAAGGGTGTGTTTCTTCCTGTAGTTTTGCTCTAAACTGATACATTTTTTCCTGGTTCACACTGTCAATTTTAACACCAAATCTAAAGATATCAAACAATAGACATATGGTCATACAGACATACAGCCCCATTCTGATTAAACAGCTTCTATGTAATTACCAATGTGTAAAGGATCGGGAATTACTCCATCGCACAGAGAAAAGTCTTTTTAGGCTTGCATGTTGTGACATTACATATTGTTTTTGGTTGGTGAAGATGTCTTCAGTCTGGATAGTGTTCAATCAATCATGGCCATGTGGGTTCACTTGTTTCATTCAGATGACAGCATTCATTCACATTCAGATGAACACCACTAACAGAATAATCGCACCACAGTTTGCTTTAATCCAACCATATATGCCACAGTCTAAGAATACCCAACAGTGATAGCTTGCTGTCATATTTCATATCCTCATTCAACCTCTATAACTGTGTGTGGTCTTCAAAACACAAGGTTACGAGGGTTTCCAGAATCAAACAGAAGCTGTTCTTCAGTTTGGCCTGTTTAAATTGGCTCTGGCCAATACAGCATTCCATCTCCAAGTCAACGCTCAATTCAGCTCAGCACAGGAAGTGACCACAGTAATTGCAAGCATTAGATGACGGCAGGCGCAATTTTGGTGATGTCAACCAAATGACCCCCTTCTTTTTCTCTGTTCTTCATGCTTGTGATTGTTTTTCCAGCCAAGGGAAAATAAATTAGAGTTACTGGTAAGTTAAATCCTCAACTGAACTATTGTGGCCAAGCCCATGTTAAACCAGATGCTAATGACGTCATGCAATGTTCCATTTTAGAGGCATTTGCAGCTGCACCGGAGGGGTGCAATTGATGCTCAACCCCCCCTTTGCCAGTGTGCTACAAGATTCTCGGGTTATAGACACAGGGGCATGTTTAAACAATCAAGGAAATTTCCAAGCCCCAAGACAGTAAGCTTTTCTATTTTAGTTGCGGACAGCTGAAATAATGTCTGTCTACAACAACCCCACCACCCTTTCCCCCCCAGTTTGTTCAGTGCCCAGCCTTCTAATTTGGTTTCTGGTCCGTATAAGTGATAACACATTTGGCAGTCACCTGGCTGCAGCTACAAGGTTTAGAATGTGTTTTGGAATATCTGCATGTCTGTGTTTACATACGAGTATCTTGTTGTCGGGTCACAGCTACCTGTGGTTACATTAAAATTCTTCCGATCTTACGCTGGGCTTTGTTATCGCAGTGTAATGAGGCGTATGTCTGAGCTGTGGATATCTGTGTGTATATGTGTTCTGGCAGTTGATTCTGGCGATTTTGGTTGGGATTGTGTTAACACACTCATGTTAAGCGGGCAGAACAGGGTACTCCCTACACCAATTCGGAAGTGCTGGTCGGCTGGAGAAACACAGTGACATACTTACGGTATGAATGAATGGGCGCTGTGGTGAAGTTTGGCTGTTGAGGGATCAGACCGCCTAATGAGGTCAGTTATGTGACTCAGTAGTGTTTTCATGTTTCCCAGAACTGCCTGAAGTGAGATCACTTCTGTTAGCATCTGCCTTCTTTGCTGCTGTTACATAGTGTACTTGTCAAAAATGGCTTGGTTTGAGATTTAGTTGATGTTATAACTGATTTTTACTTTTAATTTCTTTTTTTCCCACTGGTCATTTACAAAACCCCATTTATAGTGCAGAAACTGTAAAGAGAGTTCCCCTGCAGAAAGCTTATGAGGGGGTTAAACATTTCCCTTAAGGACACAAAAATGCCAGATCTCAGTAATTCTT
Source organism: Enteromius fasciolatus (assembly GCA_032361145.1). NCBI lineage: Eukaryota > Metazoa > Chordata > Actinopteri > Cypriniformes > Cyprinidae > Enteromius > Enteromius fasciolatus. The sequence goes on from JAUMHR010000086.1 coordinate 3,306,933, forward strand.
TAATCCTACATCGTCTTACTTGTAGATTTAGACTACAAATCCTCAACTGTTGAACCTACCATTATCTTGGAGACTTATTTTGACTTTGTAGTGCAGTAAAAAATGGCAATAATTGATAAAACTTTTAAATTACAGTAGTTTGAAAGAAAAGCAATCTAAAGGCCTGTTCTGCAATAAATGCTAAAATTGCAGTCCTTAGACCTTTTCTGAATGTGAAATTTTCCCTGCCAGCTTGAAGCACATAATCAAAATAAGATTTGTTTAATTAACTGCCATTCATGATACATATTAGTAGTTTTCAGTAGTTTACAACCAGTAAAAATACTGTTTATAGTATCAGCATTTCATTAAATAATGCTGAAAAAATTAAGAAACCGTAAAGGTAAACGTGTAGAAGCACTGCATCGTCAAGAACCTTTATGAAGAGCTGCTTTAATTGCCTGAATTTTAGAGTGATGGAGTGATGCTTTACAGTCCTAGATAAATTAGTAGCCTGCTTTATTCTCCACAATCAAGCAATTAAAACTTACAAGATGGGAAGTTAAGCCATGCAGACAGTAGACGTTTTATATATTCTGTTAGCAAGTACAATTCATTCTTAGTTCATTGCCCAGTATGATTTACCCACCTGATGTATGTCAACCCTCCAGAGCCAACCAAAAAAAAAAAAGGTGTGAAAGGCCAAGTTATTGTAAGTTGAGAGCGTTCTTAAACACACTCCATCTCCAGAGCCCCAAGCATTGCTTGGAAGATAAGCTGAGAGGGCCACAGAGAAAACAAAATGTGTTCTCTAGTTTCCCAGTATAGTTGTGAAAATAGTTTTTTAAGGGGGAGTCCTTTGCTTTTTCTTTGCCTCTCACACTCCTACTGAAACTTGAGTGTTCTGTGTGGTAGAAGTTCTGAGTGTATTACGGTGGCCTTCCAGTGCAGTGTGAGAGTTTACATAGACGTCTCTGACTGTGTGCAAGGAACACTTTTAAAGCGCCACTCTGAGAAAAGAAACAGCTTCCCTGTCTGAAGCAGCATTCCTCTGGACCTCAGAAGTTCACACCGATCTGTCAAACACTGTGTCCTCAGGTCGGCCCAGACGATGTGGTACATTCAAAATAGCCATCCTTTAAAAGTCCGAACTGCTTTTTCCACAATTTTATTTTGCTTTAGCTCTAAAAACAGTGTTCCTACATCAAGGAGCGGAAAATGAAATTCTTCAGAGTGTTGGACAGTGACCTCTCTGTCTACACTGAATGTCTGCTTGCACTACTTTAAGCACTATCTGTAGACTCCATTAACGGACATTATTGCCCTACGGGGTGCACACTCCCATAATATGATTCCTCTGGTTTTGTAATACTTTCTGTTTTACATATAGTCTACACGAGTCAAAGAAAATAGATCTTGATAGAGTACTTTTTTTCACAGCTGCTTAAAGTGATTACATGCTGTGCAGTGGCTTGGTTTCGGTCTTTGAGAAAATAATTTAGAACCACTAATCATGTCTTCTTCTCAGTTCCTGTGAAGCTGACTTTCACTATATGGCAGAAATTAAAGATGCATCAAGAGATATAAAAGGGTTACTCCACCCCAAAATTAACATTTTGTCATTAATTACTCACCCTCATGTCTTTCCAAACCTGTAAGACGTTCATCTTCGGAACACAAATTAAGGTTTTTTTGATGCATGGATGTGGAGTAAACTTTAAATCATTATTTAAAAAGGGAAAGAAATAATAGAAACAGCAAATCTTATTATCTCATAAGTTAGAACTCATATTTGGGGATGTTTATTTTATTACTCCCCATTAATTATGTTGTTCTAAGTGATCAAAGTTTCTATTTTTACCTGACAAGCTAACCGTCTAGTAATGCCTTATGTACCAGGACCAAGCATCCATCTAGAACACCCTATCAGCAACTAGAAGACCCTAACAATCAAAAACCAACCAGAACACTTTTTCAACTACATATCAATGCAACAACTGCTTTGCAATAGCAGGAGAAATGGCACAAGATATGAGACAAATATTCTTGGCAAGTCCTGCATTCGAGCTGAGTGGAATGTCTAAGTAACTTGCTCATCTTTACGGCATTGCAGACGGTGCCGTTCGACCATCACAGCAGGAGCTGTGCGTCATCATATACTTGTGTGTATATTTGTAGCCGTAGCAACTGCTTCTCTCTTAGTTTGGTAGTCTGGATCCAGTCCCCAATCCGTCTAGCATGGCACATAGGAAGACTTTGCCGGCTTCTGCGTTTGTTGTTTTTGGCTGTTGTCTTAAGGGATCAAGCAAAGGTTAGGTCAATTGTGGGTCAAAGCAATTGGTGTTTATTGGTTAGCCTTATGGGACGACTACAGAGAGAGAGTGTAACAATCCACACCCGAGTCATATCACAGTCAGCCATTATGCAATTTTTTTCAAGACATGCTATGAAATAACCTCCAAAATTCCACAAAAGAACAAAATAAATCTGCTTCTTTTCTATTGTGGCTTTTTAGATCTGTATAGCCACAATGGAATGGAGTCAGGCGGATATTTTGTTGATTGATTATACACTGAAATGGATTAGTGCGAAACTTTATTATAAGTACAAGGAGAAAATATTTAAAGATGCATGCTGGCTGCAGAAATACGAGTCCCTAAGGTATAATAAATTCTAGATGAAGGGGTTATATGTGAATGAAAAAACATTGGCGTGTTCTGGAAATAATGACATTTGGATGTTGATTCTGACCAAGAAACATGTTGTTTAAATGAAACCTGATTTAATCTGTGATTTATAGATCCCAGAGGAAAATGGAGAAGGTCTCTGCATTTAATGAAGATCTTAGTTATGTTTCATTCAAATATCAATATTGTCTAGGATACTTTTTTGGGATTCAGTAAGAATAGAAGAAACTATCATAGCCAATACTGTTTTGTCTTGCAAGAATTGGATAGGAATTTTTGAGTACATATTGAGATCTTTGGATAAAAGAAATCTAAGCGCATCTTTCCTGAAACTCCTAAGGGAGATGCATTTGAGTTTACCGGGGTCTTCAGAAAGTCACCATTCAATTACTATTTAATCTCGCTGTAAGGGAAACAACTGAGATAAAGAGTTTTTTTTTTTGTTTTTTTTCCTGCCTATGGGATTTTACAATGATTAAAGACCCTTCAGATTTTCTTTAACGTGACCCATGTTAAAAGCTGACGTAACCACTGAACAAGAACTAGAGGAAGCCTGGCACATATCACATATCAGAGTCCAGACACTTCATTGTATGGATTTCCCCAGCTGTTATTTTAAACCCAACCTGCTCACGGAAAGGGACTTTCTCAGACAACAGGGCTCAGTGAAACCTGGGTGTTTATGAGATGCCGTGTGCACATGGCGTGACCAGCATGACTCTCTAGCGGCCTTCCGTTGGATATAACATTACCGTCCAAGCATCCAGATGTGCAGATTAAACATTTACAGCATGTTTTAGAACATAATATAGCTTATGTGTGAGGAACCAGGCCTTTCTGTCTGGAACATAGACAGAAATCAGATGGATCACAATGAAACGCGATAAAGTCTGCAAAGGTTTCTGGCTTTTCTTAAGTCCTCACCCATTGTAATGTGTTCATCAGAATAATAATTCATATTCTGGCACTTTGTTATGCTTCCATGTAAGCTATGCAGATTTTTCCTAAATTCTGAGTGCAGACTGTGGAAGTAAAATAAGGTGCTTTGGGAGTCCCATCCTGAGATCCTGTCTCCCACTTCACTTCCTGCTTAGCATCCTAACATACAATGCACACAATGTAAAAATAAATAAATAACAAAATAAAAATGGTAAGTCCTGGAGGCTGCCATATATTTTAAGTTTAGATTTTTTAAGCTATAATGCCATTTAATTTATCATAGTGCAAACATATGTTTATTTAATGCTGATAAGAGCTTAGAGCCACAGAATTCAAGCCAAAGGCAACAAGGTCTAGGGAACTCCCTAAAACTGTTTGGTAAGATGAAGAAAAAACCTAGGGACTGAATGTTGCACATCTATTCAAGTGCAGATGTTCCAAATTCAATAAATGGAATTCTCACAAAAGCTCGAAAATACTTTTTTTTTAGTAAGCTGTTTTCATTAAGTGTGAAAATCTTTGGGGTTTTAAGTTAGTCTAAACAGGAAGTTGTAGCTGAGTTTACTTCAGTATTCTGACATATTTCCAAGTTAAACAGAATATTGAATGAGAAGAAACAGAGGGCAGGGCTTGCTTTTTGTGCTCCTGCTCACCATATCTTCCTCACACAGTCTGACAGTAGGACAGAAGGGTAAGGATGTTCTGTCCAAGAAATCAAATTGGCGTCATGATATTCCATGTGTGGCTCAGCACATACAGAGTACTAGCACTCTTTTCTGTAATGGCTCAGTTAAGCCATTTCATGAGGTGAGAATTCCTGCTGCCCCTGCCATAACTCCCGATTTTACTTCCGAATGTGTAATAATGTGTTCCATTCCAAAATGAATGAGGCAAAGATGCTGACCTTGCCATTCAACCCAATTTTCACTGGAGTTCTTCCTACTGTAGAGAAAACATTTCAAAGATCACCTAAACTGTAAATACCGTGCAACTCCCTCTGATGCCTCTGGAAATTACTTTTAAAGGTAGATCAAAGCATTTTTCTGAAGGCCACACCATCATATGCAAAACAAATGAGGAGTTATTCTACGTGCTTGCCATTTGTTTGCAGTCTAAAAGCTGTAAAACCTACACAGCATTAGAGTGTTACAGATGATGAACACACATCCTGCTTTTTTTCCCCCCAAGTTTGCTTAAGATTTCTCTGGGGCTGTTTTCTGAACCCTAGAGATGACGGACGATTGAAGTTACCCAGCCCTTCACACCCCAGTCTGGAATGTATTTTCCCACACTGCTCTACTAGAGCATTTGTACCTGCTCACTGGCACGTCCAGCGGAAATGTAGCGGGCGCTTGCGAAACTAAGACCCTCCTCTGCTCACTAACCATCAGCACCACTGTTACCGCCATCACTACTACTCCTTATAGAACATATCCTGCCAAAATCATTTCACATCATGGTGATTTTAACTTTACTGTGCATTTATTCTCACAAGAGGAAGGGATGAACTTTGGAAATCAGTTTTGTGAGTGTTGACATAGGTTTGAGGTTTGGTTTGGAGTAACAAGATACCCTCTACTTCATACTGTAGGCCAAAAGGAACATATATATTTAGGTAAAGAGGCTCTTTAGGGAATGGCAGGGTTTTAGACAACTTTAACTTCGAGAATCCTGGATATCTTAAGGTTTTTGAGGAACACAGTCTAGGAATAGCAGTGTTTCTACAATTTTACTTTGCTGGAAATTCTTCTAACGTACACTTTTTATTTCTCAATTTTCTGGTCAGCAGAAAAACTGCTTGTACTTACTGTTGCAACACAGGAGACTGACGGCTTCCACCGCTTCATGCAGTCAGCACACTACTTCAAATTCAATGTGAAGGTAAGGTCACACACTCTTTCCCCCACTGCTTCTCACCTGGTAGATGCTTCATTTCTTCAGGCTGAAGGTAGTATGTTGATTGAAATGCTGTTTGAACTGATATATAAATTAAACACAGGTGCTGGGGATGGGAGAGGAGTGGAAGGGAGGTGATGTGGGTCGATCCATTGGTGGAGGCCAGAAGGTTCGACTACTAAAAGAAGCCATGGAGTCTCTGTCTTCCTCTGACCAAGAGGACTTGGTGATCTTATTTGTGGATAGGTAATGAGCTTGGCAAAAGGCCTTTTGATAAACCTTAATTTCAATAGTTTGATGGGTTTAAAGTGGTTTAAGATTATAAGATATGAGGTATAAGATTTCAGATACAAAGCACTTATCGTGTACATACATGTTTTTTTTTAACATTGTACATATATTTTGAATGGAATTACCAAAAAAACTGTCCCTAATCTTTTCCGTGTCCTATTTTTATCTAAGTACGTAGTATTTACAACCACCTAATATGAAATTGGAACCAATTTCATGAATGTGAAAATGGCATCAGGTAGACTAAACACTAAAAATAGTGTTCCACATACAAAAGAGAAAAATATCTAATATTGATTTCTGTATTCGTGACCCAGCTGTGAATAGACTTTGCTACAAAATTTGGTAATTACCTGTAATGGAAAGTAAAGCATGCCTGGGAAAATATATATCGTAGGTATAGTTCAAATTACTGGCTAAATGCATGGCTATGTGCAGTGTAAAAAGACTATAACAAAATTGTAAAAAAATAAAAAAGTTTAAATGCATAACCATTTTTTAACAGCCTTAATAACTTACAGTATCACTGCCAGCTCAGTGGGAAACAGCAAGAATTTTGTAGACCCACCTTTATAAGTAATGCTCTTGCTGAAATGGTGGCTTTTCACTCAATTTATGCTAATCAGCCATAATAAATGGCCTGTTATTTAACTTCATCATTCAAGGGAAATTATGGGATGTCAATTTATAATGAAAGTGTTGCAAGAGGTTATTTTTTATGCTGTGCAGGTCTGGGTGTGTTCTACAGAAATGAGTGATTATTATGATCACAAAGTAGAAAAAGATTAGTGCTTGAAGTCAACTTTGCACGTACCCGTCACAGTGCTGTTTTATCAAGGGGTCATTTATATAAAACACCTCAAATTGAATTAAAACCTTATTCTGGAACTCTCTGAACTATGAAGCAGCTATTTATACACACCCATATCTGGAATTACACATATGTCTAGGTCTCCCAAACAGCTTAGAGTTCAGGAAATTCAGAATAACAACATTCAGGGATGTACTTCAGACATAGTTATCCTTAACCTAAACATTTAGGTAAGGAGCTAGCAAATCAGAGTTTGAGGTTCCCCTGAAATATCTTTTACAGTAATATTTCCTTTAGAGGTGTAATTCAGACCATTTTGCCACATTGAAGCTGTGTCACATATTCCAGAGATGGATTTTAAGTCATGCTAGAAAAAGGGAAATGAGTTGTGTGCACAGGTGTTCCCCAGACGAGGGGAAACCATGGTGCCTTCCTTACAGTTTACTTCCTCTGATGACATTTATAGTTACTAATGTTACCAGGCATATTAATAGTGTCTGAAATATTAGAACTAAATGCTTATGAATTGCCCTTCCCTCCCCTCCAGGAGTTCAGTTAAAATAGACATGGCTGTTTAAATAAGCTGGACATGGATTAGCAAACATTGTTTGTATAATGTCTTAAATTGCTGATCAGGTATATTGAATAACACAATTTACTTTTCCTTTCCCCTCTTCAGTTATGACCTCATCTTTGCCGGTGGACCTGAGGAGATTCTTAGAAAGTTCCAGCAGACCAATCATAAGCTGGTATTCGCTGCAGAGGGAATCATCTGGCCAGATCCTCGACTGGCAGAGAAGTATCCTTCTGTCCGCAGCGGGAAACGCTTTCTTAACTCTGGAGGTGTGTAAAAATAGTATATACATAAATAGTATGTATAAAATTTCAATTTAAACTTGCAGGCCCAAAGCCATTGTGTTACTTAGATTTATACTCATTCAGGGGTGCGTTTCCCAAAAGCAACCATGGTCGCAAGTTCCGTCGTTACCAATAGAGTTCAATGGAACTAACGATCATAGTTGGCTAACGATGCTTTTGGGAAACGTACCCCAGATCAGCCTAATTGGATTTACATTGTATCAAGCATAATCTTACACGGATTATGCATACAGCCCCCAAAAAGGTTACCCAAAGTCATGCGAATGGCTTAATTGATATCCTTTCAAAGGCTATAGAAACCATCCATGAAAGCTAGAAACATTTATGTTCTCTTGAATAAAGTGTCTGCTTGTGCAATAGGCTATAATACTGATAACATCTTCGTTTACATAATGTTAACTGTCAGGTGTTTCATGTATATAGACATTTGCATATAGCAGGCCATACACATTACTTATATTCGTGTATACTATACTTTTCTGGTAGCTTATTCATTGTGCGCACGTCTGGTTAAATTTTTACTATACAACTGTTCATTCGATTTTTATCGTATTTTTCAAATGTGAATGCATTTTGAGTTTTAGAAATGTCCTGTAAAAGCCGAAAACAAACGATGCATGTATATGAACAAAACGTCTCTAGCTTTCATGCATCATTACCTTACCAATAGTTAAAGACAATATAAAGCTTATATGGTTTACTGTATATCAGTAATGCGTACAATTCATTTGTTTAGTCTGTAAACGTGCTATTTGTTCTTCACAGTTCATGCATTTGGGAGGTCACTCTTTTACTCGACTCAGGCACTGGGATAGGTCATGGCCAGCTGCCATATTAGCTGTATCATCATAGCACAGTTTGGTCCAGACGCTTCTGTGTGGGTTTGTTTTGTCTGGTGGGGTTTAGAACAATGCAAGCAGGAGGATTTTAGTGAGCAAAGGACAAACAGTGGAATTTCATTATCGCTACAATATGATAGAGAAAATGTTTTCTTTGTAAACTGGCAAGCGGCGGTCACTCGCCCTGTGGAATTTCCTGAGGGCCACCAGGCATAGTGCACTATTCATTCAGGGGTCTTCATGAATAGCGCTTTCATTTGAGTGTGTACGTGTGCATCCATCCATCTTACCCAGTCTCTCTGTTACTGAAGAACAGTAATGTCAGCCCCCGTTTTACTCAAAAACCATGTGGTCATCTCTCGTCTAAACTATGAAGTCCTGGTCCCGTCTATTTTGATCTGTCCAATTACTGCTTTGACTGTGGTGGTCACTTTGTCTTGTGTAGTGTCCTGTCAGGGCGTTGAGTCTATGTCATTAACAGGGCACGTTTGTTTTGGACTTCCTGTTCGATAGCCTGCACATTCAAAATTGAAGGTTGGTTTTATCCCTTCGGCTGCTCCGTAGATTGTGGTGGCTACTGTTTTGTTTTAGTTGGACCAGAATTGTTATGTGGACCCATGTGTTTGTGGAAATAAGAATGACTGCACAGCATGGGCTGTTTCGTTCCGATCATCCCTTGCTTTGCCCAAATTCAAGTTTGTCGAAGGTAGCGTTGTTTCGATCTGTGGGAAAAAACGTTCTGGATTCTAGATTAAAACCACATGTCATAATGCCTTACATCTGGCTTTAGCTATTGCTTTCGAACCTGGGCATTATGTCAAGGGATTTACTTTATTGCACCGTAATAAAAACAAGATTCATGTCACCACATCTGAGGTGACCGCCTTCAGACTAAGACGATCCGCTAATTTAGTGAATGAACTAACATTTAAATCATACTTGCCTGAACTTGCCTTGTTTATCTTCTTCTGGCTTTTGGTGGACTGATAATTCTACATTTCCAGTAAAATCATTTGAGATGTGATTGTGTTTCTGAGCAGACTGGCACGGTCCAGATTTCCTAAACAGAGTCTACGATGGTTTTTAGATCAGCCTATGAATGTAGGCTATAGAAAAAGGTTATTAGGGGTTAAAAACGTAATAGTCTAGGGCGGTAACCTAACATAGCTCCTAATGTCTGCCAAATGATGGTATCTAGGGCTCCAAGCCCTACAATTTTCATCTGTGGTCAGAGCTTCAGGAAAATGATGAGAAATCCATACGCAGGTTTATACAGAAACACAGAGAGCCAGCACATAGCTGAGGTCCTATACTGATTACAGTCCTCTATCTAGACTAGATGTAGAAAGTCTGTGCCATCTGAGGTTAGACGTGGCCACACAACACTTGTTGCTTGTCAGACAGACACTTTTGCCAGACTTCTCCCACTGTTTTGAGGGTTTGAGGAACCGCACCAGAATTGAAAGTGAGATTTAACCTTCTTAAAGGAGTCGTATTTGAGATTGGAACTATTGTTTTCAGGCATACCATAATGCCAATGCGTCACACTTTCTTTAACATCCTATATTTTCTTTTACAACACACAGCATGTTAAAAACACCACATCGCAATGTCTTTCACAGGCATTATTGGGTATGCTCCATACATTCAGAAGATTGTGAACCAGTGGGACCTTCATGATAATGACGATGATCAGCTTTTCTACACAAAGATCTACGTGGATCCACTTCAAAGGGTCAGTGAAAAAAAAAAAAACTAATTTAAATTATTTATTCACTCAGGTATGGTTATACCTTTCTTCTGAATAATTTATTTTGTGATGGACAGAAGAAGGAAACTCATACAGGTTTGGAACAAGTTAAGATGAGTAAATGATGACAAGATTTTCATTTTTAGGTGAACTATTCCCTTAAGGCACTCTGCGAGAACATAAAATGCTTGTAGCTTGACCACATGCACTTATAAAACACCTACAAATGTATCATCCCACTCAAACAAAGCAAACAAACTGGTTAAAAATACACAACTATAAACAGTTTACACAAGGACAAAAGTC
>JAUMHR010000086.1:3418890-3432303 GCA_032361145.1 Enteromius fasciolatus
TGAGGGGTGTTACATGTGTGTAGTTACAGAAATATTACAGCTGTAGATACTATGTACCGGTGTGTACTTACACTGTGATTACATACTACACATCTAGTTACTATGGAAGTAGTACACATGTATTAGGGACACTTACTATAAAGTGGGACCTAAAATAATAATAAAAGAGAGAGTACACATCATTGGGGTGATCCAGTAGATGACACCTTCCACTGGGAGGAACAACCGTATTTCTCTGCATAAGAAAATCTAAAAATCCATACTACCAGACTAAAATCTAAACCAAATTAATTTATAAGTTTCTCAATCAAAATATGTGGCTGAAGGGTATTGAAAGTGGATGAAAAAATCAATAAAAAGTAATTTAACAACTGTCTTTGGCTTATCCAAATGCTGAAATACTAGGTGTAAGAAAGCCATTACTGCATCCTCTACCCCCAGCTTAGACCTGTATGCAAATTCCAGGGGATCTGTCTTTTGCACTATTACTTTCTTACTAATTTTTCAAAACTTTTTATAACTAAAGATGTAAGCACCACAGGTCTAAAATCATCCAATATCTATGCATTATGCTTTTTCGGCACTGGAATCACAGTAGACTGCTTCCACAGAGCAGGTTCTTTCTGTTGATGAATTAACAAAGCAAAAATTTCATTAAATATTGGACCTAACTGCTCAGTGCATTCTTTGAGTAATCTCCCCCCTATTTCTTTTTGATAGAATAATCTTGAGTGACTTAGTAACCGATGGTTTACTATTTGGAAATTTCCTAAACAATTTCACGGGTATTAACATATCCTCACAAAGCATCATATAACTACGAAATGCATCTGTTAATTTATCAATGTCAAAACCAGTCCATACAATCCATATACCCTTTTAAACATAGCGTTGCATCTTCAGATCAGTCTTTCATTTAAATTAACTGTGCCTTTTCACGTATCAAGACAGACAGTTTTATATGTGTGAACAATTAATACCATATTGTGGTCTGAGGTTCCCAAAGATGGTTTGGAAAGTGACTTGATATAAAAAACAATGGGAAAAATCTACAATATTCAACAATATTAAAAGTCTTAAAAAACAATGGATCTTTAAAAGAAGGAAACAAATGACCAACAAAACATGCCGACACATGTATCTGTTGCTGCAAGTCGTCGCATGAGCAGAGCCACCCCTAATTGAGAGTATTACTAATTGAGTTTATTATTATTAATATTATTAGTAGAAGTAATGTGCTACAATATAATTTATAAAACATATTTGAAAAACAAGTTTTTGTTTTTTCACTGATATATTGCAAGTCAACTTTTTGGTTTACTGAAAAAGGTGTAATTTCTCCTAAATGTGAATACGGAGTAACTTTTTTGTACAGACAAGAGAATCAAGTCAAAACATGCCTTTGGATGTAGTATCAGCGTGTCTTTTTGTTCTTTAATCCTTGACATCTTGGCAGCACAAATATGAGATTTTAAATGTTCATCATATCATAGTGCAAACTGCAGCTGTGTTATTTGTCAAAAAACAATAACAATATTACTGTTTGTTCCAAGTTATATGCAACCCATTCTCAACCCAGGAACCAAATCAGAGAGCATTACAAGACAGTAGATATACTGTGCATGCGTGTTAGAAATGTCAAACCACTAAACAACCAGAACATGATGTATATAGCCTCATTCTCCCCGAAGTCTGAGAACACACTGAATCTGAGAAAAATGTCACTGGGTATCTGCCCTGCTCACCGAAGACTAAAGTGAGCAAGAACTTGTCTCCCTGCAGTCCTTGGGCATTTTAGTGCAGGGTCTTCATCTAATACAATGTGGCAAGGTCTGGCTACACTTTGGTCTACTTTACATGGCCATCGGCCAGCTATCTCTTGACCTATGGAGGCGATTTCAAATACCACTGAGTGTTTTTCTTAACAAAGCCTCCTGTGGTGCTACAGAATAATGCTGTAATATAGAATGTAGAGTCCCAGGGCAAACACAAAGCGACGGGACCTTGATTTGTTGTTCTAGTCTTGTTGAGGCTTTCAGACTTGATCTGTCTCAGAGTTTTATCAGTAACAAAAGCTCTTTGTTTACAGCAAGGGCCCAGGGACACACTTCACTGGCATCAAGATTGCTTTCCAGACTCGTATTTCCTCTAGCATAGCCTAAAACTCACTTCTTCCTGTTTGGTGAAGAAGCAATGAGCCTCAGTTAAAACTATTGTCTTGCTAGTCACCACAGGACAAGAGTTAGGTCTTCCTAGCTTTTTTTTTTTTTTTACTGGCTGGATGCCGTGAATAGGGCTGATTGACTTTTTGGCTTCAATTACCATCCTACATACATTTAGCTCCTCTATCCAAACACTAGGTCTATAAAATCCAGTTTTCAAGGAGACCGTTTGAAGCAGTGAAGCCAAGCCGTAAGTGTCATTGTATACAGACCACACCACAATGCCAGGGAATCTAAAATGAGGGTTAGAATAAATAGTGTCATTGTGATGCTCAAGATGCAGTGATTCTATCTGAATACTAATATCTTCAATGTATGCTTGTTTACAGAGAGCTCACTGAAGGGCTTCAAATCTAATCAAATTAAACAGCTAAGAAATTGTTATCCCTTGAATGAAAGGAACGTAACATTTCTTCCTAAGCTCAGATTCAGATCACATTTGAGCACCAAATCCCATTTTAAGCCACTCAGTGAGCTGAGATGAGTTTAATTTAGTTTGAACTCAACATCTCTAGCGACATACTCTGCATGTTGATTAAGGTGTCCACCATGACACCGGGGCAACAGGAAGATTTAGTTTAACTCTGAAACATTCTATCGTGTATGCGACCAAATGACTACGCAGTAAAACATAACCTCAGCTGAGGTTGTAATGGGAGCACCATGGGTGGTCAGTCTACGGGAAACTGAAATATCTATGCATAAGCGGTGTAAAACATTATGCACCACTACATGCGTTAGTGCCTTCGAGGGGCATGACCTGCTTACATGAGTGGTATTAGCATGAATCCTCATATCTAGTCATTTTCTCTATTGGGGCTGTTAAATTAGAGTGATTAATTATACAAAATAATGCAATGTAAATTCAATACTTGTATCGTTCTTCATCTTCAGTGATTTAATTCCTTTTTGTTTCAAATCATTATTTTATTTACTGTCATCATGTTTTAATGACTGTTAATGACTGCAGACTTACAGATTAGATATTTTTATTCATAATCTTATTTATGATTATGGGAGCAGATATTCAGGCACAATATTTCTCAAAACACTTTTACCATAGTGAATGATTTGTAAGATAACACAAATCCCATAAGACATTCCACTTGTATGACTTTTCTGACAAACTAAAGTTGCTCACCTGGTACAGCATTGTATTTATGATGAGGAGCGCTTGAAGTCCTGTGAATCATGAGTTACCGTAAGAGCTCAAATTTTGCTATAGCAAATACATTAGTTCACATTTGCTTTTGTTAAAACTGTTGGTTAGGTTTATGGCTGTTGAAAAAATGATAATTGTATTAGCGTCCACACCAATGCAAAATAATGTTGTTTATTGTAAGTGAGTGCTGCAGTTTTGTAGTCTGTCGAGCTATTTACAGTAAATTATCATTTAACTTCTGAATTTATGCATTTTGTATAACAGATTCAAATTTGTCTGTTTCGTTAACACTGAAAGTTGTAGAGCCTCTCGATGAACATGCAGTAATGCAATATAATTTTGCAGAAATGTCACAGGCATGTATTTCCAAGTAGTTAAAGAAATATATTATAATAGGACAGCTATGTTAAATCTTACCAGCCCCAAATATTTTAAAAAAGCAGTGAGAGTATAACGTGTGTTTAAAGAGACCATTTTTCTTTTCTTTTCTTTTTTATTTTAAATTAAAACTTTAATTGACATTTAGGCATTTCAGTACTCAAATAAAGGGGAGAAGGAGGAGCTGCTGCTGTGACAAAATATGTACTCTCTTTACTTCTCCTTTAAGAAGTCTTCTAAGGATACTACTGGTTGGTGATTATCTTGGTTATGTGATTGTAGAGTGTGAATGTGGAATGTGGATCATCTCTAAAATCTTGTCCATTGGGGCGACACTAGAAAACAAAATTATTACTGACAGCAGGAGATATGACGTTCTGAAAGTGTCTTGCACCTTGTCAACTGCCATGTTTTTATTGGCCTACAGAAGAGTGAACATGCTTTGATGAGGGTTTTGTTTCTATTTATGCAAAGGAAGACAATACAAAACTCAGCGCATTGTGAAAACCAACTCAACGTATCAGTAGTGTGCAATGGAGTGGACTACCACCGAATTACCATTTTACTCTTTTTAGCCCCATATTTTTTAACTAAATGCATCTCTAGGGGCAGTTCAGTGCTGTCAGTGCAAGTTGTTTCTTCCCATCCCACTGCAAAAGCAATACACTAATACACTGTAATAGTCTTGCAACGGACCATATAATAGAAAGTTTGGCCAAAAGTAAGTTTGAAAGTGACATCACATGGTTATAATCGTCATCTGAAACATGAGCTTTCTAGAAATGAATTTCCTGTATTTATGAGCCAGAATCAGCCCTCTATACACAACACACCCACCGCAATACTTCCTCCCACATCAATGCACTTGTTCTTCAAATGCATTATTGATCGGTCTGTTACACTCCATTCGCCTTTTCACTCGTCTCTATATACATACATCGGTATCAACCGCACAGCTGTTGTACACTTTGTTGCAATGGTCACTATTCAAGCACCTTTACTTAAAAGCAGTGAGTCAGCACTTGACGTGTAATTAAGGAATGCATTAAATAGCAAAGAGCACCTTTGTGCTAAAAGAGGTCGTGTAACTGTGGTGTTAGTAAGACTATTTGAGAGGAAAGAACTGTTTTCATGACAGCCAGACGTTATTTTAAGAGAATAATACACCCCAAAATAAAATATTTTCTGTAAATACTAACACTTCTGTTATTTGAACTTGTCTTTGGCTTATAACTGACTTTCTCTTTTAATGGGATATAAAATAAGAATTTTTGGAGAATGCCACTGCTGCGTGTTTATGCACAATGAAAAGAATGTGTGAAGGCGGCCAGTCAAGCCCCAAAAAGAACACAAAAAAAGCACCATTCATAATTTTCTTCACTTGGGTGATTTATATATTTCTGAAGTCATACAATGACATTTTTCAGGCTACAAAAAGGACACGAGCATGGTGTGAAATTACACAATGAAACAATGAAATTTGTGCAATGAAAATAACTAAATTTAAGCAATTATTCACTCAATCAAATCAAAATCAAATCCAAACATTAATCCACTAACTAAAATAATAATACTGCATGCACACTTTGAACCTTGGTACACCAAGATGCAGTGTGCCAGAATGTTTCATGGTCCATGGAAGAAAAAATATACTGGGCAAGTTTAGAAAAATATGTGGAGATGAGTAAATGCCAGAAGTTGTATTTTTGGGTGAACTATTCCTGGGTGAAGTTATACTCTTTCCACATTTCCCTGATGTCATTAGTGTGTACTTGAAATCAATGGCCTGTCAACAGCTTGAGAATATTTCAGTGCACTAAAATAGGACAAGCACAGTCACATCTCAAAATAATTGAAGTCACGTCATCTGAAAGTGGGCGGAAGGGCAGTCAAAACTTCACATGGCAGTCAGGCTCAGCATTTCCATTTGTTCACAGCTATAGCACATGATTAAGGGTAATTGGGCCCATCATCGAATCCCTATCACTGCTTACAAATGAATCTAGATCATGCTTTGCAAATACCCCAGGGAAAGAAAGCCTGTATACTGTACACAGACTGGTGCCAGTTAAAAGTCAGCTGAATTCAAACTGACTGAATTGGCTGGTGCATTAGTAAATGGCGAGCTGGCTCCATCTTTATGAAGCAGAAAATGGGCCAACATTCAGTAAAACTGGAAAAAGAGTGAGCACTGAGCCATTTACTGCAATATCAGGATTTGATCAAAGCATTCCCCTTTGATTTGAGCCAACAAGAGCTCAGATACATGAGCACCAGTCTGACATTATTAGCTCAAACACAATGTGTTGTCAGCAGTTTGGTACTGAGAAATGATAGCACAAAAAATTGTCTGTGAGAGAGCAATTTTTGATGTTGACCAGGATGTTGATGCATAAACACAGCAAGAACAGAAAGTCCATGAATCGTGGGAACTGAGGAGTCATGCATGCATGGGTGGAAACTGGCTAACATGCATCCTGAAAGCTAATCACATTATCAGACCCTTATAGTGACGGATTTGCCAGACTGAGCATATAATGTAATACAAATTATGAGTGATGACTTTTTTAACTTGGTTATAAAGAAGAGCCCCTCTATTGATCCCACAGTGCTCTGACCCTTCTGCCCTCCAAGTGAGGCCCAAATGGTAAAGTAATAGTGGTTGGTTGAATCTTATGAGATATGAAGCCTTCTGAGGAGTACTTATTGAGGAGAAATTATTTTTAGACATTTCCTTCCCTGCTTTGAAATTAAGAAAGTGGTTTAACTATAGCCCAGGGGCTTGAGAAGGATTTCCTAACCATATTGCCAGGACATTCACTAGGACGGAGTGCTGCATTAGCGGACACCTTGGCCACCCAGCTGACTATTGCAAATTAATTGTGAATGTAATAGCAAAGGCTGTAGGAATTGGGGACAAGGATTTGCTCATTTCCAATGCAGGAGCTTTGGGTCAGTTTTAGCAGTGTTTTTCCACCACAGGAACCAGAATCTAAATAAAGTTCAGCATAAAACATTGCTCCTCAGAAAGTTCCTGCTTGCAAGATTTTTGCAACCTTTTTCAAAGGTCTGGAACTTTTGGGGGTGGAAGATACAATTCAACTCATAATGTTTAAAATATTACTGTTATTGTGTCATTAAATATAGTTTTAAAACTATTTCGGTCGATAATGTAGTTGTTTAATACTCAGATCTGAGGTTTATTTATAGGTGATGCCTTTTTGATAATGTTCTCATTGGTGTCGTGAGATCCACATGATCACCGGGTGCTCAGTGCTCGTATTCCACTGAGAGTGCCTCACCTCTGCTAGTCCTTCTGATATTTGCCACTAGCAAATTGTTTTTGTAGTGTAATATAGTCCGAATTTGAATAAAACTTGTTTTCATTCTTGACAAGTGGTCACTTACCACACAGAAATAGCTCACTACTACACTATATAGATATAGATAATAATTTAAGAAGCACAGAGTGATGCAATTATGCAATTGAGCAGGATTTACGTAAGGAAACGGTTATTATTTGTATTTGTATCATGCTCACCTGCTTGCTTTTCTGTGTCTTTTCAAACATATATGCTTTAATAGCACATAATTATAACACTTTACAGTAAGGTTTCAATAGTTAATGTATTAAAGTATCTTAAAATGTTAGCTTAATATTGTAAAGTGTTAATCAAATAATGTATTTCAGGTATTCACTTGAAAATAAAATGAATACGAACTAACAATACACAGTAATTGTGTTTTATTAATCTTGGTTAATGGTCATTTTAATTTTAATAATACATTTGTAGTGTTACAAGTTATAAAAACTTGCTATCATTTATTTGTGATACTACAGTAAAATGAAGTACTACAGTAAAAAAAAAAACTTTTAGCATAGTATCACATAAAATTTTAGCATAGTATCACATAATATCTTATGACATTAACTACTTACAACTGAAATTGGTCAAAAATTATTTAGCATTTTATTGCCACGGCTTAGAGGACATCCTTCAACTCATTTTTGCAATTTTAAATGTCCAGCTGAAGTCCAAATGAAGTTCAAGTCCATTTTTAAGTGTGTAAGACATAAAAACATACAGACAGATAAAATAAACCAAACGGCCTGTTGTGAAGCAGCAGCCAAATGCAGACAGTGCACTCAAACTAGAAACACTTTGCTAGATCCATAAAACTTTCAAGTTCCCCCTTTTTTTCACTAAACTTGCCCAGCCTCCAAGCATCATCTCTACTGGCCTCATCCAGCCTTGAAGCTCATTTGTTTTCAATGGTTCCATCAAGTCTTCATGTCCCACCACCCTGCCTTTGTTCCTTATTCCTCCTACTCTGCTTAATACTGTATATCTGGTTCTCTGGCTCCACTTCATTCTCCTAATTTGCTGGCTTTTCCAGGTCCTCAGGTTTCACTGGCATGACCATGTATTCTGGGCAACCTTTTCAGCTGTGACTGAAAAATACAAGACCACAGCATAGGCCTCATGACCATCTGGCTCCTCTGTAGTCTTCCAAACTCATTGCAACATCTTTCCCCTTCGACTTGGCTCTACCTTAGATCATTGGCTCTTCAGCTTCTCTGTGGTCCTTTATCCTTCTGGCCCACCTTGGTCCCTTGTCGTGCCTCTGGCCGCACCAGGTCCATCCACTCATTTGGTTCAATATGAACCACTTTAATCAAGGTTTAAACTAGGTATACTTGATACTTCCAGTGTTGTGTCAAGGTGGAGCTAAAGTCTGCAGGCCACAGGCCCTCCATAATCATGTTTGGTTGCCTCTACCCTGAATTAACACCTGTAAAACTCCTGATTGGACCATCATAAACAATTGTACATAATAATAAGAAGGCTTGAAAAAGACATTTAGGGGCAGTTTCCCGAACAGGGTTTAAGACTAGTCCTAGATTAAAATAAATGTTAAGATCTGTCTAAACTGGAAAAAGCTTGCACTGAGATATCTTAAAATACATTATTGCCACTGTATGGTCTTAAAACACTCACAGATAATGCATTTTTGTAAGAAATGTTTCTAAAAATTCTTAAATGTCCTAAATTAGCAAAGGTCTAGTCCTGGCTTAATCTAATTCCTATCCGGGAAACCGGATCGTCATGCGTAACATTAAAATGGCAAGCTGATCCCTAGTGTTGAAAAAAAAACATTACACATTACAATATTGAGAAGCTACTAGATTTAGTTTTTTTCTCCATCTTCCTTTTGTGTATGGGATAGTCAAATACTGAAGTTTGAGCTCTCTGGAAAAGCTTAATGTTCTTTCAGGTTATTAAGTTTTCTGTCAAACTGTAATTATTGAATCTTCTGTGCTGCTGTCATTTTTCACCGGCTTTAGCACTAATCTCTCTGAACCCTCTCAAACACACTGTTCACAAAGCAGACTGTCTCTCAGCACCATTTACAACCTTGCAAACACGTCCACTCCCTGGCACTGCAAACGCACTGCTGATTTCCTTAAAAGGATGATCGCACAAGTGCTGAAGATTAAACACATTTTAGCCTCTAGGCTGGTTTGCTTTGTGGAAAAACTGCAGGCCATTTTTTGAGGTGATTTACTGCAACCTGTCAAACTAGCGCTTGCACAGAAGGCCGGCAAATAAGCAGCACTCTATTTTCAAACAGACAAAGGAACACTGGGGAAAATAAGCCTTAGACGATGTTAATAGAAGTGCCCTTTATTGCTAGGAATCTGTTATGATTATAATGACCCTGTCACAGCGTGAAACAAAAGAAAAAGCATTCCTGTTATATTTCTAAAATAGAATTTTATGAAACGCCAGTCACGTAAATACTACACACTTTTATAATCTGACATTTGAGAGTGAAACAAGCTACTGTATGCAATATCAAAATAAATGTTGAGACCTGATTTTATATATGTAAATGGTCTTGATCAAGTTCATGTTAGTTACCAAAATAGACCTAGTTGGCTACAGAACAGTGATTTCTAACGTCATCAAAGAAAATCCTTTCTTCTTTCTTAATAATGGCTACTGCTGATAATTCTCCATACCAAAAATGTGTACTAAAACAGTAAATTGGCCTTACCTACTATTGGCTAGATGAACATGGCCCAGCCCCCAGTCTCACACCATTGGTTTAGCTGTTGCTGTGCCAGGCTGGTCAAAATGTGCAAACAAACAAGCAATATTTTGATGTTACACCTTTTTGGGGAGAAAGCCGCAAACAGATGTTTATAGTTGTCACTGCATATTAAGCTGAAATATAAAGTTTTATTTATTTATTAAATGAGAAAGATTACACACTTCAGCTTAAAGAGCTCTGAGGTGTGAAATGTTCACGGTACCTCTGCTTTACATATAATCCTCACTTCTTCTTTAGAATAACTATATTTCCTCCAGCAGCTCTTTTAACCTTCTGAATTGTAATCTGTAAGGAAACCTTGACCATCTGGTGAAGATAACAGGACAGATGTGCCCAGACTTTGAAATTTACCCTTTGACTTTGCCCTGGAGATTAGCACCCTTGATATGGCGGCTCCCCAAGAGGATTGAAGGAGCTTTGAAATCTCAAATGAAGAGTTAGAGGAAGCTTGGCCTGTAATCGTCTTATCTGTAATGCATCGGGTCCTTTCCTCCTCCACACTTATTGCAGAATGACTTCATAACTCTCTATGTCCTCTCCTCCTCTCTGTCAACATTTCAGTGGGTGTAGTGGGCCTCTGTGAAATCTGAGATTGAGTATATGGCAGTGCTTTGGTCTGAGGGGTTGAATTCATACAACATTTTTGTATATTTCAGTAGATTTAGATAGATTTGTATCATATAGTGCCTCTACACTTTTTTTATGGGGCTCTGAAATACCACTGTGTCCCATTAAATATTGCTAAGAAACCCTTGTGTCGGTATTGGTGCATTTAGACCTGTAAATGATTGTCTCTGATAGTATGCTGCTCAACCTAGAAATCTAAAAAAGCTAAATTCAGCCAAAAGTCATGCATTTTGAACTTGCCCCTAAATAGCTTGGTCGTGAGACTAAAAGATCTGTACAAGCAGAGCTAATTAGGGAAACCACATCTATAGACGCATCCACTGACAACTTTAAAAAGAGAATCACCCCTCTTTTTATTTGTGGTATGCTGTCTAAGACTAAAATTACATTCGCACTGGTGTTTTAGGAAGCTAAATAAAGCAGAATATACTAGTACTACTGCTATTGACACAAATAGCCATATATTGTAAAACAATTGCACTGTAAAATACATGAAAATTTATATTTTAGGTGTATTATTTTACTTATTTTACTAATATCTACACTTGAAAGAGAGATTTTGAATTTGGACTGCCGTAACGTTAGCCATTTAAACCACTAGCTGTCAGCAATTCATACTGCACTTTTAAGCTTATATTTTGATGAAAATGGTAGTAGAGCTTTTATTTTGAAGAAAAATCCGTCTGACAAAAATGCATCTCACCACAAATCTAGTGAAACTGTAATCTGTTAATTAATTATTAACGATTAGCCTGCCGTGAAAATAATTCAGAGCTTGTGGCCGTTACATTTCCAAACTCACAGCACATGCAATAATGAGTTCACTTCATTCACTCTGAACAGAGCTGTTCTGATGTGTGAAAAACTAACGGAATGTGTGCTTCGCTTTCACATCGAAAGCAGACTTGATGAAGGGATTAAGCCATATTGTGCTTTTGGTTTTGGTTCGTTTCACAGATACTGTGCCAAAGCACAAAGACCCCAAACGCAACTTTAAAGATATTTTATGTTAGAATAAGACGATAAAATATATTTTAAAAACGATGCGATGATCTACCATTTCATACATTCTCAGAAATAAAGGTACGAAGCTGTCACTGGGGCGGTACCTTTCCAAAAGGCACATGTTTGTACTTAAAGGTCCATTTTGGTAACTCAAAGGTACTTAATGTGTACATATTTGAACCTAATAGGTACAAAAGTTTACCTTTTGAAAATGTACCACCTCAGTGACAGCTTTTGAACCTTTATTTCTGAGAGCACCACGATAATGTTGAGACAGTTTTGCTATTGCAATACCATGATATTGATAATACTGTTACATCCCTAATAGATACATCTAATTAAGCAGCTTCCAGAAGATAGGGGACCTGTCCCAAATTACACACTAAACCCTGCAGTCTTCCTCTGAGTCCACACTTTCTTGATGTAATGCCACTTTGACTATCAGGTAGAAGTCTGCTGCAGAGCTCACAGAATTGCGCATGGAGGATGCACATGGTGCACTCTCTAGCACCCTTTTAAATGCTAAACTGATGAATGGGACACACTGTGGTCTTAACAGACATGTGCATACATTGGCCATTGTAAGTCTGCAAGACCGAAAATGGACATGAAGTGCTCCATTTGAAACAGGGACAAAAAAGCCCCCAAAAGGAACAATTCCAGATTGACGAATACATCATTCTAACATCATTAACTAATCAGTCAAACCGGTTTACAAAACATTCTGCAATTGTTCACAGTTCAGTATGATTCACTCAGATAATTCACATAGCAGTTTTGCACGCCAAACATGCTAACAGGACATTTTACATTTAAGCTACGTTTTTTTTTCCGAAGTGTAAGAAAGAAAACAAAAAGACCACATAATTAGATGGATTCTTATATGCAATCCATTGTAGGAAACACAACATGAAAAGCTCTGTGTTATGTGTGCATGCCACAGGTTTCAGAATAAAATCTCAGTTGACTCGTGGTTTCAAAATAAAGTGGTGCCGTAACCCGGCACCTCTACTCATCACTCTGAACAAGGTCACTCACCTGCACGCAGCATGTGTCACTGACAGAGTCAAGCTCCTTTCTCTCATCCATCAATCAACTTTTCATCATCTCCCTCTCATTCCCTTATTTTCTATTCCAAACTGATGTTTGCAAACACCTAGAGGCTTATAATGAACCCACAGAGGGTTCTTAAAATTAAATTAGAAGCTTAAATAAACATGTTAAGTTGCTTCCCCTAATTTCACATAAAAGCTCATTCTGATTCATTCTGCTCTGTATAATTTTGAGACTCTGTAGAATGACTTAAGAGAAGCAGCAAAGATGTCCATGTTGAGTGTACAGACCAGCACAAAACAATCTAGCTTTTTTGTTAATAGCTGGTATTCCTTAAATTCCTTAAATCATAATAAATAAAGAAATAAAAAAAACAAAACACAATTAGTTGCTATCTATGGAAGTTAGTAATTCCACAGGTCCAATTTTTCCATATTATCTGTGTAAACAAATCCAAGTTTATAGTTGGTGTGCCAGTCACCAAAAAGAGAGTCTTGATATACAGAAAAAAAAAAAAAGAAAAGAAAAAATACAGGGGATGACACAAACAAAGAAACAAACAAAAACAACAACTCTGGGGGGTTTAATAAACAATCAATAAAAATTGCAATAAATATATAAATATATTTATTTATTTTTTATTTTTTCTGATGCTGTAAAATTATTCAACTAGCCTCTGGTTAAAAGATAATATTAAATATTTATGAACCTTTGAGTTTACGAGTTAAAAAGAAAACAAAATATTTATTCATTCTTATTAATCTCACCAGACACAAGTGAAGTTTTTGCAAATAAACTATTTCGAGTAGGAGCGCGGTCGATTAATCACAGCTGGGACTGCATCCCCTA
>JAUMHR010000086.1:3451761-3462674 GCA_032361145.1 Enteromius fasciolatus
AGAACGGATTAGATTATGGATATACGTAACTTAATTGATAGCAACGAAAAACTGTAAAGCTCAAACAAAAATGTAACATTATAGGGTTTAACGGTGGTTGCCGAAAATAATTATTTAACTTGTTACTTAAGCAAAAAAAAAAAAAAAACGGGAAGCAAACCCGGGTCACCCGTGTGCTGACGCTGTCATCAAACCCCTAGACCACAACTCAATGTATAAAATGACATTTATACATTGAGTTGTGGTCTAGGGGTTGTGGTTTGACTTTACTTAACTTAAAGATTAAACTTGAGCCCAAAAAAGAAAAAAAAAAAAAACACAATTGGTTATTAATGTTCGGCCGCTAGAAAAGTATCTACTTGTCACAGATTTTTAACAATTACCCCGGAAAGTTTAACCACACAATACCACCGTTACAAAGGAAAAGACAAAAAGATCCATTCTGGGTCTCAAAATCCTTGCCCGAAGTAAATGTAATTCTCTTCAAATTAATACAGCCTCTTCATCTGTGGGATCCTCCAAAAAGAACAAGCCATTCTCGTAACATTCTTCTCTGTTTGTGTCCGAAATGTGGGCATTGAATGACTAAAACTATGGCGAGAAATACCGCTTCGTCTTTAAAAAAAGGGGAGGAGACCGACAGAAACTCAGACTTGAGAGAATAAAACTTGCTTCCAACCAGGTTAAGTTCAGAGAGTAAGTTACCACGGTAACTGACTCTGAGTAATAGTTACCTCTCTTTCAGAAACTGGCTTGAGTTACCCTGCTTTCCCGAGTTTGACAAACCTTCCTTTTTGAAACGGAAAACCCAGAGTTTCCCTAATCTCAGGGTTAACAAACTCTGAGTTTTCGCTTAACCTCCTTTCTGAAATAGGCCCCTGGAGGCATACCTTCATCTTTAGTTTCCTCAGCAAGTAACAAGCAGCACTAATGCAGCCCCAGACCATGATGCTACCACCACCACTACCATGCTTTATTGTAGGCAAGACACCATTTTCTTGGTACTCCTTACAAGGTTGTCACCACACATGTTGGACACCATCTTAGTCCCATCAGACATGGTTCCAGTAATT
Organism: Enteromius fasciolatus; assembly: GCA_032361145.1. Taxonomy (NCBI): domain Eukaryota; kingdom Metazoa; phylum Chordata; class Actinopteri; order Cypriniformes; family Cyprinidae; genus Enteromius; species Enteromius fasciolatus. The sequence goes on from JAUMHR010000086.1 coordinate 3,452,835, forward strand.
AATGCTCCTGGACAGATTGTCTTCAGCAACCTTGTCTGTTCAGAAGGGGCTTCACTCTGGGAAGACGGTCACATAAACTGATTGGTTGCAGTGAGCAGTGTATGGTCTGAGCAATGACAAGCTGACCTCTAAACCAATGCTGGCAGCACTCATGCATCTGTTGTTTGAAGCCAGCTTCTTGACGTACAGAATGAGGACATAATTTGTTTGATCAACCCTTGCAAGGTCTGATCCAAGTGGAACTTGTCTTGGAAAACAGTTACCAAACTTCTTGTAGCTGAGGCCATCTTTGTGGAGAGCAACCATTTTCATTTTGAAATATAAATCTTAGAACCTTTTTTGCCATGTTTTGCCAACATCCAGTGGTCAGTATGAGAAAACTGATGACCAATGAATGACCAATTTTTTTCTTTTGTAAAAAGAACCCAAAGTCAAAGGTTCTTTAAAGAACCATCACTTTTTTACCTTTTTATAATCTGTAGAACATTTTTTTTCCACCACAAAGAACCTTTTGTGGAACAGAAATTTTCTTCAGATGTTAAAGGATCTTTATGGAACCATTTATATATTAAATGTTCTTCTATGGCATCACGAAGCACCTTTATTTTTAAGAGTGTACTTACTTTTGTCGCCAGCTTTTTTGACAATAATTACTGTATGCTCAGTTATTTTCAGAGGATAGTACATCTTAACTGCTTAACACATTGTACATCGACTACTCTAAAATATATTCAAGTTTCATTTCTATAGTATTGTCTAATGAAAAGATACTAAAATAACAGTGAGAAGTGAGAGGTGTACTCAATTTTGTGAGATACTATAGCCACTGTTGCACATATACACACAGGCAAAATTATTATTATTTAAATTATTTTAAAAACTGTTTGACTGACAAGTTGACATCTGACTCACCTCACTCTGAGTTTTGAGAAAAGTATATGTTTGTTTATTTGCACCAATGATTTGTAAGCAAACATTTCTAGAGAAATTTACATTTATATTACTTCCACTTCTACACTTTCAATAGAAATGCATCCTTGTAGACATACCCACACGCACCCAGAGAGAGATAGAGAGAGAGAGAAGCTTTATTTTGTATCCTTTTTAACAAAAAGGCAAAACAAAGACATTTATCAGACTAGAAGGATAAAGCATAATGAAAATATGCAGAAATTATGTAATGAACTTGAACAGCTTTTCAATTTGCAAGATGTCCACTGGGGTAGTCACTTGTGGGTTGCTGTGATGTTTTTTTTTTTTTCCTCTTTTTTAAAAATATTATTAGCAGTTTTGACTTTCATGCTGACCCATTTACTGCATATACAGGTGATCAAGTGATGTAATTCAAAATTTCTTTAAATCCGTTCCCATAAAGAAACATATTTATGGCCTTTATGTATTAAAACAGACACAAGGGGAGCTGATTGTTACAATTTGTATGATGACATGATTACTTGTCAATAACCAACTAAAACCAATGTCCTCTAAAGTGATCTCAATTAAAATTCTCACTAAGCGAGGGAGTATGATTTAAGGCTCACACAAAACCCTTCTACAAAAGAGCAATAAAACAGATGGACTACCAGAACGGAAGGCACTGATTCAAAAAATCTTGTCATGAGAGACAGGTAGTAGTATTGTCTCAGTCAGTGAATCAGTGAATTATTCTTAAATGGAGCTAGTGAGGATAACAGGCCAATTTATCTCCCACATCCATTTACCCTTAAGACAGCGAGCGCTGATCAGGTTATGGGAAAAAATAACTTTTCTCATGACACCCCTCTAGAGCTTATTTCTCTCACACTGTCTGTGTACTACAACCCATCTGAGCCCTTTCAGCCTCAGGAGGGAGATAAGCGTAAACAGGCTTGTAAACTATGAGACTACACTGTTCCTTAGAGTAATGGATGAAAATATACAAGACAATCCTTCTGTTCTACTCCACACCTCAGAGACTCACCTCTCAAGGGGTTGGGGTTTTGCTAGTTAGCATTGTTAGTCCCGTGATGGTAGATGTGCTGCAGGATCAGATTTTTAAAGTTCACCTATAAAAAAATGATTTTCATTTATGCTATTCCAAAATTAATTTTGTTGTATGGAAAGGGAAAAAAAGGAAACCAATTTATTTTCCTTACAAGTTTATTGTATTTTATTCCAGTATTCTGAGTCCACAACCTAGAAGTCTGCTCACATTACATTGATTGTTGGCAATAGTGAAGCAACGTTTGAAGCACAGCTTCGAGAACAATGCCGCAAATTAATAACTAACTTGAAAACAAGCTAAATTTGCCTTCACACAAAACTTCTGATTGCATGTATTTCTAATGAAATTATTGGAGTTTGCCAGTTAAAGGTTGCTTTTTTATTAATATATTTTTTTAGGATGTATAACATACCTTTTACAATGGAGACCGTTAGGCTTGTCATGTGACACTTCACAATAATGCTGTATCGTTACCTGTATTGTCTTTTCTTTTGTCTTTTCAATAACACTAAGAATGTAATGTGTTGCTAAAACTTAAGTGCTTGTTTGACCCATTTATGTAGGGCTCAAGTACATACAATTTCATAATTGCTCCTTATTTTGATTTTGCATTTCTTTTAAAGAACATCTCCACTTATACACTAATGTTTCTAAAATAGCATACTAAAAATGGAAAAGTTTTTGTGTATCGACAACAATGTCTGCTGAAAAAGTCCCCATTCACATATATCTGTAAAAATGACTAAAAATATTAATACTAATAAAGTACTTAAAAGTCTGTTTCTTCAAAGTATGACAAGTCTACTAAAATATAATTTATGAAGTAAATTACTTTACAGAATTACAAAGCGCACATTTAAAGTTCTCTTTAAAGGTGAGGTATGTATTTTTTTCAAAAATGCTGTGGTCAAGTAACAAAACAAACTTGTAGCCAATCAGCAGTAAGGGGCGTGTCTACTCATGATGCAGGGGAGAGAGAGCTCTCAGTGAACAGGACGGATCCCTGCTGAAAAAAACAGCATTTGCTAGTTAAGTATGTTTTGATGCTGGGATGCTGGTCACGTGACAAAGAACCAGCATTAACCAGCAAAGGACCAGGGGCCTGTTCCATAAAACAAGTTTACCAAATACAGTAAGACAGGTTTATTTCAGTTAGTCTGACTTACTGTAATTTGATTTGGTTTACAAAAAGTCAGGCTAATTAAAACAAGCCTGGCTCATTTGGTAAACTTGTTTTATGGGAAAGGCTCCGGCTTAAACCAGCATCAAAACATACCTAACCAGCATGTGCTGTTTTTTTTTCAGCAGGGATATTAGCTGAGATGAGCAACGACAGAATGATAAAGATGGCGGATAAAAAAAAAAACAAAAGACGAAAACGTCTACAAAACAAAAGACAAATGTTTTTGTGTTGTGCCACGCTACAAAACAGCTAAAGTCTGTTTACACTGGACACGAAAAACAGACCGTTGAAAATCATTTGAAATTTGTGAATTTTGTACAGTCAGGAATAGAATCCAGTATAGACCGAATTGGTCATTCGCAAAGACCTGCCATCATTAGTTACTGTTGCCATGTCCGATAAACAGTGCCGCTCTTACGCCCCACATGTCCTCACACAGTGAAAAATTCATTGCAGAGCGATGAAACTGAAGACACACTGACAAAAACAAAGTAAGTCACTACTGCTATGAAATAAGGTGTCAGGACTCTCAGCTTTTAAATTGTAATTTTTAAAGAAATTCAAACTGTACCGTGGCTGTTTCATGGCTATTTAATGTATCGTGACAGATCGTTGTATTACCTCAGTTCAAATAAGTGAGCCGATTGTCTTTTCATATTTACATAAAGCACAGAATGAAAATGAATGAACATCAGAAAGAATTTTATTTCAATTATGAAACACACAATTTAAAAAAAGTTAATCTACTCTCCTGTCTAATTTGTAGTTAAATCATCTACTCACCCTTAAGTAGATCCAAACCTGTATGAATTTCTTTGTTCTGCCAAACACAAAGGAAGATATTTTGAAAAAAGTCTGTAACCAGGTTGTTTTACAGTAGGTCACCATTGACTTCCATAGTACGAAAAAAAAAAATGCTATGGAAGTCAATGGTGTCTCAAAAGAGCCTGGTTGCAGTCTTTCTTCAAAATATCTTACTTTGTGTTTGGCAGAACAAATTTTACAGTTTTTATTTTTGGGTAAACTATAAGGCAGATGGGATACAACTGTGGCTACTGGGCATATGCACATTCACATATTTTCTGAGCCACAAATATAGCATGAAACCTATGGATATGCTTTTAAAAAGCACATGACACCCCATTTCATCACTTTCACATTGAGTTGCAGTAAAGGACCTGTCATAGAATAACGAGTGGAATCTTCACTCAATCTTTTTTTCTCTGTTTTAACATGGATTTCTATGGAGACCTGCTGTAGATGTCAGGCAAACCTAACATACAACGGACAATAGGTATTTTACGAAGTTCTATAGTATTTTGTCATGCCATAGACACCTTGTTACGATATAACGCAAGAAGCAGGACCCCTGTACATACTGGATCGGCTTTCCATATCTTCAAGTACAGTTTTATTTTTTAAATATAGACCTGTTAAGATTTGTGTGTAATTTTACAAATGTTGAATGATGTATATATTTTACTAGTGTATATCTTACGATAAGCATTATGTTGTTGCTCCAGAGTGATTAGTAAGGAAATCAATCACTTTTATTTACATAAAAGCACTTTTAACAATACAGATCGTAGCAAAGCACTGAACATTATCAAACAGGAGAATAGAGTGATGGACGAGATTAAACTATTTATTTATTAAACGCAGAGATGGTCTCTGTAATCAAAACAATGATAATCACTAGAAATTAGGCGCCCCCAACTAAGCAAGCCAGAGTCGACAGCAACAAAGAACCCCATCCATGAGAGAATGGAGAAAAAAAAACCTTGGGAGAAACCAGGCTTAGTTGGGGCCAGTTCTCCTCTGGCCGGACACCCAGCACCTAATTTCCAATTCAATTTTAAGCGCATCTCAGATTGTGCAAAGGACTTATAGTGTGTGTGTGTTTGTGTGCATTTGGTGACAGAGCTCATATAGGTGTTCTGGTCTCCGATGAAGATCATCTATTTGTGCTGATACACCATCTGATCCTAACACGGACTGAGAAAAATAAGAGAGAGACACACTAATACTAGCGTAGATGCCATTCTTTTTTAACGATGTACTGTAACAAGTACATTGTGTGTTAAGGGGAGAGTTCCCGGTTCTAATTAATGCAACTTAACAATCCTTTAACGGATTTGATTAATAAATGTGATATGATAAGATTAAGATCTATACGATTTTAAAATCTATACGAGGGAGCCAGGGCAGTGTTGACAGAATCGGGCTAACATGCTCATACACTCTGGCTGCTGCATTTTGAACCAGCTGTAGTCTATTTATCAAGTGTTCAGAACAACCACCCAATAAAGGATTGCAATAGTGTTCTAGATTATTACATGTGGGGTTTTTAGGTCTGATAATTACTCTGTGGTATTTATATGGTATTTACAGTAAATGTTATGTCGATGTTCCATGTGCAAAAATATTATAAAGTATATAAAGTAAAGTTTATAAAGTATGCATCTGTAACTGAATAAATGACAAACAAGTGTGTTAACATTTACAATTCTGCCTAGATGGGCTGTTATGCAATTAAATCAAATTTACCTGAAACTGTGAACCAAAATTAACCACGAGGAAGAATGACAGAACACAGTGATATGCATGCTAAGCATTACACCAACACAGACTTAGCTAATGTACATAGACTTCTAATTTAACAGCAGTGTTCGCAGTTTACATGAGCCCTCAGGCTTTCTGACAAGCTTCGGCTATTTTTGTGCTCTCACAGTCAGTTCAGAGGAACAGCGATCAGTTGTCAGCACAAAGTCAGAAGTCTAGACCACAGGCACGTACCGCACTTTTATTTGTTTAATACTCTTTGCACCCCAGGCTGTTCCACTGAATTTTTGACAAAATCCCCTACTGTGTAATATGTCACATTCCCAGGAAAATGTTTGACCCTTTCAATAATTTCACCACATGGATTGTTGATTCCTATGACACATATGTCACTCTTAGTGCTCCTCCTGCCACAAAAGTCAGTGAACACAGCGTGAAAGCTTTGAGTACACAGTTTGAATCATAGGCACTAAGAGGTCACAAACAAAAACAAATAAATTACCTGTGGGGTTATTCCTGTGCTTTTTAGATTTTCCTCTAAGGCCACGTTTAAACTGCAAGTCTTGTTCCAATTTGTAGACAAATTAGTGTTGACCTGACTTTATTCGCCACCTTCTCTTTTTCAGTGACGTACAATTCGCATTGGCAAAGAAAACTCTTTATCTTTATCTGTCTGCTTCTACAGCAGATGCAGAATGACTGTATCTGATTCAGGTTTATTTCCACGTATGAATGCGGTATTAATCTGACCTAGGAACCTCAGAATTCATGTGTTTATGAATTTAACAGAATTTAACATTCCCTGAAGAGTTTCAGAAGAGATCTCAACAATATCTCTGATTCAACATTTGTCATTTAAAACAAATCTATCTATCTATTCTATATCAATGCCTTTTAAACTCTATTTTATATTCCACCAATTTCTCCTCAGAAAATCTATTATTAGTAGCTGAGACAAAGTTAGAATACAGTATATAAACATTACTTTGGTCTGGAAACAGATCTCTGTAAATATATAAATAAATATATAATCTGAGATAAGAAGGCGGAGTATTTTAAAAGTGTTAGGTCCAATTGCCAAACAAACTACCCATCTTCTTCCAAATTAGTGAGAATTTGCATTAGCAACATAGCCTTAGTGTTTGAATGAATGCTGAAAGAAAGTGTTTTCTTTATTTCACTGTACTTTACACTGTATAAATTTCAACCTGGTCTCATAAAAATATGTACCTTTGTGCACTTTTTGAGCAATACCGTTTTTATGTAGCTTACTGCACTGCAGTTTAAAAGAGAAATGTCCAATGGGTGGTACTAAAACACAGGTTCAATAATTGAAATCTGGGACATGCTTATTACGTTGTATTATGATGGTTCAGAATTGAAATTTCCATGGACTGTTGTTAAAAGTTAATGTTCAATCATGTTGGAAAAATGCCAAACACCAAATCCAACCCTAAACCTACCCGATAGTTTTAACAAATGCAAAACTGATATAAAAACACACTTGTTGATGCAACTTTGCCATTTCAACTTCCTTTTACCCAGATTTGAACTGTTTTGTTGAGCTGTTCTTACATGGGATTTGAACCGGAGCTCCTTGAGTACATCTCCGTACTCTGTGAGCTACCGAACAAACCTGCTGTTTATGAAAACACATAGATACAAAGCTGGATATGGGCGATGTTAATGTTCAAAAGCATCACTTATCAAATCTCCCAGCATATTAATATTGTTTTGAAGTCATAACATGATATTGTTCAACTAATTCTGCGAAAATTACACTTTATTAATTGAAACTCTATAAATCTGTGTGAAAAGGAGCAATAAAAGGTGTCTGAGTTTTATTGCCTCTAGTGTTCATTTCTTTTGGAAACTAGAGTGATATGCACTTGTTAGTATGTATTTCGTATCTCACTAAAAAGTGCACCCAGGTACGTTTATGCCATGAGACCAGGTAGATACATTTTGTGCCAGATCTTAACACGCTCGAGTACCCCTGTTTAATGGGTCTTGCATAAAAGCAGTACATCTGTTCATCGATTTCACCCTTATGTGACAAGGACGGCTCTCATAGAGTTAAAACTTCTCTGGCCAAGAAAAACAATGAGGCCTTCAGCAAAAAGCATTAATTGAATTAATGATATATAATCAGCAAACTCTATTTACATTTAATGTATTTAAGGGTCATACATCCTGCTGTTTCGCCAACAGCAGAATATCCAATGTAAATTAGTCAGAAGTGAATGTACTATAGTTGTAAGAGAATGACTAAGCACACAAGAGAAAATATGATTCAATTTAACAGACGTCTCTCTTTGGATTTTCCTTACACATCACTCACGGTGCTATATAAATGAATAGCCCTGTATAAAAAAAAAGTGAACTAATGCTAACAGAGAAAGTCTGCAGTCTTAGAAAGAGGGGATTATGGATTATGTGGCACCCTGCTCCATATCCACTATGAAGTCTGCTGGGATGTGTGCCCACTGGAGACAGCATGAATCAAATGGCTAATGGGTCAAAACAACTCTGTAGCTTCAACATCCAAATTAAAACCAGACAACACATTAAAATCAGGATCATGGTGTGCTGTGGTAATGCATTTGACCTTACTTGCAACATTTGACAGCCACTTAGTAATACCACAGGGACAAAGTCCTGCCCTGCAGTGAAGCACAGATTGAGACTCACCACAAGGAACAATTACAACAGCCTATGAACTGACGAGGGCTAGAAATAAGTCCTTATTAGTTTATACCATTGGTCTCAGTGGAAAATGATAACACCGTAATACAGCATGGCATCGGCCACACGATGACTCATCCACACATTCTACATCTCAGCAGGGTAACTGGTCTGTCTCTGCTCAGCTTTAAGACTTGCCATTCACAATTATTTTGAACTTGGTATCATGGCAGTGATGTTCCATTTTACCATAGGTTGATTTGCTAGGTATGAACCCCAGTTTGCCTTTACTCAGGTTTTCATATTTGGACGAGTGCAGATTTACATTTGTATCATTAACATGAGTACCAGTGCGAGGATTTCCATTGTAGCTAGGGTAATATCTCAGGAGAAGGTGCTAAAAAGGGAAGGCGTTCTCCATTCATCAGCACCACCTCATCTCATTCAAGATTCATTCAAGGCAATCCAAGTGGTGACAACTGGAATGAAGGCAGCATGTAATAAGACACCTGAAGTCAATATTGCTTTGTAAAATGCTGAGCCCAGAAGACTTCTCGTCTTCTTTACATGTTGTACAATGGTGTATTTGCTGGTTTAGAAAAGGAGTAGGTAGGGAAGCTAGGCAGCCATGGTTAAATCTAGAGTTACATCCCGAGATGTCTGCTACCAGATGTCTGTCAACTCAGACTGCACCACTCAAATTAGCTTGCATCCCTTGGGTCCAGACCAGGAAGAAAGTTTGCTAGGCATCATGGGAATGGGTTCTAGAAAAGCCTTATCGACAGTGATAAAGCATCTCCAAATGTCTTTTATCGATGGACATATGTCTATAGCATGTGCATGCACACTAGTGTCGTTACAGGTCCAAGGAGGAAACAAGTAATGTTGTTTCTTGACTGTGTGTGACCATTGCAAAAGCTTGAGGCTGTCTACACTGGATCAATCAAAGTGAATGTTTCAAATTTGTCAGAAATAATGCAATCATGTGGAGTATGTCACAATGGTCGCCAAGACATGATCCTGGATCACCATATTTTGTTGGATAAACATTGCTGTCCAAAAATATAAACTTATCTCAATCCTTACCCTTAAACCTACCCCTACTCAAAATGTATGCCTAAAATCAGTGAGAAATGATAGCTGATTAACAAGGGTGTAGAAGCACCTAACTATGATTATGGGCCTAAAACAGATATTTCTAGAAAAGTTATTCCTCAATTCTGATTGGTTAGAATTAGTAATGGGTGATATAAACGATATGCGATATAAACGATACAAAATTGGCCTACGATAGAGATTCTAATTCTATTGCACTATTGCGATAATGCATGTTTCTACCCGCGAAATTAAGAGCAACGAGCTGCAGCCTTCTGCAACGCATCATCTTGAATAAACATGGCTGAAAGCGTCAGCGAAACAGAGGAGC
>JAUMHR010000086.1:3482682-3494385 GCA_032361145.1 Enteromius fasciolatus
GATCACCTGTTCTGAAACCCAAAACTCTGAGTTTCTAATCTCTGGGTTGGGCAACTCAGAGTTCAAGTTTAAACTCCAAGTTGTTTGAACCTCCTTTCTGAAATAGGCCCCTGGAGTGCCAAACAGGGCTGTGCTGGCACAACCAGCTGATCCTGACAGCGTGATAGTTACTGAAAGATTTTTTTTTTCTCCTGAAAGGTCTAAAAATGAAAAATCTGTCATTTTCTCCATACAATTTAGTCACTGTGCTTCACTGTTGTTTTGAAACAAATTATCGTTTTTTTGTGCTCAGTGGAAAAAGAGGGTCATAATAGATTGGAAAGGCTTGAATTATTACATTTTAAGCACAAATGTTTGAGAATATAAACATCACTGGAATTCAGTTTAAAGTAAAACCTTTTCTGCTAAACCAAGACTAAACCATGTACTTCATCAACAAATTATTTGATGAAAGAAAAACGAAAGAGCACATTTAACAAGAAAAATAATACCATTTGTGAATGTGAACATGGCTCTGTGCTTGGAGGGATCAAAATAATTTTTAATGAAATGCATCAAAGTCACTGACTGTAACATTAGAGCTCTCTTCTTAGCAAATAAATCCTTTGGTAAGGACATCTCTTGTAAGTGCTTGACAATGTTTGAGTCATACAAGAATTAACGTCAGGACATGGCTGAGATTTACAATGACGATAATAAAGTCTAAATATATACAGCATGCAAGCACATAACAGAGCCGTTCTAGAATTTCCAATTGGCATTCTCATAGTCACATTTTAAAAAGCATGGATTATTATTATTAAAAAGCATGTCGTTGTTCTGGTTATTTCACACTGGAAATATCTCTTTTGAAAGTGCAATTCTGTTTCAGAATGTTCCTAATTGACCATATAGAGCTTTTCCTGGAGTCCATGTGGTAATGCGGTGTGATAGAAGCATTGCAGGGGTTTTATTGCATTTAAAAAGACACTCAGCGCTGTCTAATGTTTCTTTTACTGCCTGCAGTGTTAGCTATATCTTACCTGTTAAGTATATACAGCAGTTAATAACAAATGTTGGCGTCTGTTCCTGGTTATAGCTCAGCAAATGCACATTACATTTGCTACTGTTCAGTTAGAGAGAATTGCAATTTCTTAGGCATATTAAGCAAGGTTCTAATCAAGGTTGTTACAGTCTTGGAATTTTCATTATTTACTTTTTTTTTGAATTTCTTTTCTTTTTTTAGTTATTTTGTGAAGCACAAATAAACCTTTTCATAAGCCTTTTTTGTTGAAGATGGCTGGAACAGATTATTCTGAATACTTTTGCTTTTAGTCTACCCAGAAAAAAAAAGCAAGCATGCAGTCATCTTTAATATTCTGTATTAGAACTTATGTTTCAGGTACAGCTGTTAAAGAGTAATTAGCTGGTGAAGTACTTTACTGATTGTAGGGTTATTGAAAGTTATCATGAGCATTGTAATGTTTGAAGCGGAAATGAGTGGTTCATTCATATGTTCATACAACCTTACCTTCACTGACATCACTGGAAGCAAGCTAAATATAGACCCATTCCTGCACTGTAAGTTAAGATTGATTTCACATTGTAATAGGGCCTTTTGCACCGCAGGAACTATTTTGTAGTACCCAAACCAATTGTGGAACGTTTGGTAACACTTTAGAATACTGTATCTTACTGTGGAACTAATAGGTTGTTCTTTATTAACCCTCAAGTCACTACTATTAGCTACCAAGGAATATGTGTTAACTACCCAGTATGTAATAGCATTTTTAAATTGTGTTAAGTAATAATTAGGGCTGGGACTCTATATATAAAAAAAAAAAAAAAAAAAAAAAATCGAATTAATTAGAGGCTTTGTAATTAATTAATCGAAATTAATCACATTTTAATCGCATATAAATATTTGACCTGAGAACAGTGAGAAGTTTTTTTCATATGGGTTTTTAGTATACTATATTGAATAATGACTGAATCCATAAGCTTAAGCAACAAAGTATTGTTTATTTTTGTTCAACCAAGTCCAACAGACCAATATTAGGCCGTATATACTACACACAGCCGTTGTTCTGAAATCTGCTTTATTCATTTATTTTTTTGGGTTAAACGAATGGTGAATACCTTGTGTTTTTCTGTGTGTGCTCGACCATTTCCGAGGGTGTCACTCGAGCATCCACTGTCAACCAGAAGCTCGGGATGGCACCCTATACAACTCTAAGTGCTCTGCCAACATACCTCAGGTGTGTTTATGATTTTATATACATTATGCGTGTCTGATTTCCTTAGGACATTTCACATCACTACTATAAAGTCATGCTAAATGAATGGCAATGACTGAGGAGAATTGAGAATACAGGAAACCCTTTCCCTGCTAAGATTTAAACCAAAAACACAATTGCCAGTCAGCACCAGCATTTTTAAGTTATTAATTTAAAAAAAAAAATATTTATTGAAATTATTAAAAAACAACAACATGGGGCTTAAGTTTATAATGTAAAAAAAAAAAAAAAAATGCTACGATTCTAGCATTGTTATTGTTACTTTATTGTTATTGGCTCTCTCTGACCGCCACCAGCGGAACCTTCGCCTGAGTATTAGTTCCTACCCAGACTCTTTTGCCCCACGTACCTCGGCTGATTCGCGCCAGGTGTGTCTTGTTATCTCGCCTTTATTAGACACGGACTTTAACGAACTCACTGCAAAGTCTTATCGTCCAATGGAGATATTTCTGAGTGTTCTTCCCCGTGTTTGTTTTTCCGTGTATGACCCAGGACTGTATCTCGACTCTGATTCTTGCTGCCTGCCTTTGTGACCACTGCCTGCACTGTCTTTTGGATTATCTAAGTTGTTCACGTTTGCTGGTGATTACCTTTGTGCTGATAACCGTGAATACAGTCATGCAAATGGGTCCGCACGGCTCTGAGCCTATGTCACAGTTATAATGTAAATATAATATTCTACAGTACTTCTAATTCCTTCCGAATTATATGGTAATTCTTTATTAATTACTCTTTGGTTCCCAGTGTTTTCACTTTGGAATGCTAACTACTAAAGGGTTAGCACCCAAAAATGAAAATTCTGTCATTAATTACTTACCCTCGTATCGTTCCAAACACATAAGACCAACACGAATTAAGATATTTTTGATGACATCAGAGAGGCATCCGACCCTCCGTAGACAGCAACACAACTGAAATCATCCGAGATCCACAAACATAGTAAAACACATCAGTAAAACAGTCCATGTGACATCAGTGGATTTTTTTGGTGCAAAGAAATCAAAAATAACATAAATCTAACTCTACCGTTCTAGTGTATTACAATGCAGCACATACGCACGCTTTAACATATTTGACGTAATCAGCCGTGTTTACATCCAGGTGAAAGCATGCACGTGTGTAATCTGGAGAAGAATGGTAAAGTTAAGGCCTGTTCACACCGGGACGAATATCGCACACGAGTATCGCCGACGTTTAACGCGCCATGACTAAACAAAAGGCGCCAACGTGAGTGTACACACCGACGTGCAAAACGGCAAGCGTAAAAGCGTAATTTAAAAAAAAAAAACGCCTCAGACTCTTGCCGCGTTAAAAACTGGCCGACCAGTGAGATTAGTGCTTTTGTTCACGTGACCGGAGCTGCTGAAGTTACAATAAAACACGACTTGGTGGCGCTCAAGATCACTGCAAGAAAGAGGAAAGTAAACCAAGATGCCCAAGATGAATGCAGAGTTGCTAGTATCATTAGTTTCTGAACACAAAGAGCTTTTTGATAAACACGACAGCGACTAAAAAAATCTTGATGAGAGGGAGTTGCTATGGAGAGGAATTGCAGATCAAATAGGATTCGATGGTGAGTTTCATTTCACTTAAATTTTAATGAGCTCCACTCACAGCTGGGCATAGAAAGAGAGCAGTTAACAGAAAGCGTGAAAATTGTTTTGAAAAGAGCGTAAATACCGGCTCTCTTCTTCTGTGCGAAAAGCAAGTGTCAGAAGCACAGCGCCACCTTGTGTACAGAGGTATTTCTGTTGTTTATTAAGCGCCTTGCGAGTGAATTCGCCAGTGAAAAATAGCATTGGTATCCTGGCGAAAAACGTAAAAAAGTATTCTCCTAACGTCGCAAAACTTAAGTTGAGTCACTGGTATCACATGGACTGTTTTACCAGTGTTTTTGCTATATTTCTGGACCTGGGTCTGGACCAGTTGTATTAGTTGTACAATCCAGTGCCCAGCGGACTGTGTGTGTGTTTGTCTCTGTTTATTTTCCTGAAATGACTAGCCACACAGGGTTCAGCGACATTTATCGCCTGCCTACGGTAAGAGAGAGGAGCATTAGCACACCTCAGTCGAATAGCACAACGAGGACGCCCTGTATGTTGTCATGACCACTGATATGGCTCTGCCCAGTAACCTTGTATTGAGATGTATTTAAGTTCCGGTTGTCTGTGTAGCCATTCGCTAGTCATTGTTTGATGTATGCCTTAGTTTCTTGTGTGTCTAGCCAACTGTGTATTCCTTCTAGTCATCAGTGTTCACGTCTGACCCTTTCCTGCCTGTGGATATTTGCTTCAGCCTTGCCCTTCAGAATCTGTTTGCCCCTCGATTGATCTACGCAACGTTATTTGAATTATTGTAGGAGCTGTGTGTGGTGCTTTTGTGAGAGTTTATGCAAAATGCTTTGGGTTCACTCTGTGATAGACACACATAATGGAAGAGCTGAAGAACAAGTGCATACCATAGAAAGCCGAATATCAGGAGCATTGAAAGTTGTTTTTTGAGAGTGCGTGAAAAAGGGAGAAGCCAGAGGATACGCTAGACGCAGGCAAACATCTGTACTTTGTGTCAGAGTTTGGCAGAGCGCACATTGAGATGTTGTGTCAGCGTGAATAAACAGTTGCTTTATAGAAAGGCAGATTACGAGCATAAGGAGCTGTCTATATGAATGCCTGGTTTCCCTCAGGCTTGATGAACTGGGATAGTCATGCCATTTGAAGCAATATAGTTCTTCCGTTTTTCTTTTTTTTTTCCTTTTTTTTCAGCGTACAAAGGATATTACTCAGTCTCCACTTCTTAATCTCTTCTCCATTTATTTTTTTCCAAAGTGAAAGCAGGTAATAAACCTGAAATAGTAACACAAAGTTTTCATTTTCCGACATTTCAAAATATAAATATCATAAATAATATAACATAATAAACATGATCAATATACATACACATAACAATATCATTATAAACATATAATTAATACAATATAATAAATGTGTTTAACTTCATTCCATTCTGCAACATTTGTCAAGTTTAAACAGGGCAAGTTTTAGCTTGGGTACAGGAAACTACATTTCCCAAAATGCTTTGCGGCAAACCAGGAAACTAACAAGCTAACAAAAGCAACAAGCTAATTAAACACAAATAGATACAGACAAAACATCAATGGCCAACACAACAACAAAGTCCAGTCTTTTGCATTACGCTCCAAAGGTTCACAACATTGTATTAATTTTAAACAGGTTCACAGTAACTAAACAAACTGTAAGCTTTTACTGGTGCATAGCGCCTATCTCAATGCGGAACACAAAGGAGCATATGCAAACAACAGTTCAACGTTACAGCATAGCAGACAAAACTAGAGAAAGCATCAACTCACCAAGTGGCTGCATACTGGGTTGAAACTACTATTGAACCAGGTACAATTACTACTGAAGTGTGATTCCTTATACAAGGAAGCAACCACTGGTCACATGATCTTGCAGCACACACCTTTCTTAAAGAGGTACTACACTAATGAGATCTAACAGTATCTAGCTTTTGCAAACAAACACAAACATGAAACAACAAAGATTACACAAATATACAGAAAATGTAACAATAGTATAACATAGATGATTAACTGCTTGGACAGATGAAAAACCTTACAGATTGCTGATCACTCAGTGGCAGCAGATCTTTGTCTACTGCTTTAATCATATTCGTTCTTTAAAGTGGACCCAATTTTTTATATGTGAAATATTTCAGCATTTCAAAGTTTAAAGCAGTATGAAATAATTGGATTTTAGACGTCACCCATATCTCAGAGGAAGGTGAAATTCAGGGCAGGATGTTTCAATATTCATATCTCTAAGACAGAACTTAGGCCAATAAAAGAGTCAGATCTCTTTCTCACGTAGCATACATTGAAAAAATCCAATTTAGTGTTTTGTTTTCTTATCTCTTGCTTTCCAGATGCTGCTCTGTGCTCAGCATTAACAAACCTGCATGTCGTAGACCACTGTGGTATATTGTTTAACAGATGCCATAGAGCAACCTACTGAACCCAATTTATATTAAGTGTCATAAACTACTGCTACTGTGTACCACTATCTATCGTGTAGATGTTTTCATTAACATTGCACTTATGTTTGAAAAATACATGTATGCAAAGAACAGAGTAAAACATAAGGCTTTAACTGCTAAAAACGACCATTAACACCTTCACATCCAATTCAAAAATACACTTCTTTACGTTTAGCATGATGCAGTCAGTCACGAGATTCACAAGAGCCAATGGCATTTCACAGCTAAGGCTGGTGGCAAGTTTTCTGTGCACAGACTGCACAGGATCTGGAATTTGGAGACAGACAGGAGGAGACATTGATCGTGGCTAATTCTCTCTTAAATCAATTGTTTTGCTAGAAAAGAATTGGAGTATTATTATGTTTTGAATAAAGTATGAATGTTGTACCTGCCTGGTATATCTTGTGTTTTATTGACAGGGGCAGGGGTTGGGCTATGTGCTTTTTAAATGAGTAAACATTGAAATGTTAACCAAACCTGTTTCTAACCTTTACCATATTCCACCTCAATTACAACAAGAGTGCTTTATTATACAACAAGAACAGGATAAGTATGCTGTACCAAACAGTTACTCAATTAATTCTTGTTTGATGTAATTACTGTACATAGTAGTTAAAGTAGTTTTAAATTGGACTCCATTAATGCCATTAATGAGACAGATGTAATTTCTTTTTGACCAGTCAAAATAGAGATGGGGTCCCTCCTGGTAAGGGTATGAAAGAGTTGATACACAAGCTGTATGGACCAAGCGTGAAGGAGGTGGGAAGCAGGCTGCTGACTGAAGTGGGCATGAAAGAGAAAGGACACAGTTTTCTGACTTGAATCAAATACTTAAAAGAAAGAACTGAGGCACTGTAACTACAGGGCAGGCATTGTGTGATGAGCCATATATAGGTTATTAGAGCCTCATCAACACTGGTGTTAAATGACATCTCCTCAGGAGATTGGTTTGTTCCCTATGGATTCACCAAAGTGTTGTTGCAGATCCAGCAAGCTACACCACACTCCGGTGGGAGAATGTGTCAGAAATGATGGACACGACAATATGAGATGCATATGAACCCCTCAGGCTGCGGACCTCAGGGAATGCACCTTCACTACAGGACTCTGCCTCCATCTGGACCAAATTCCATTTTACATTCTTTGTCTTTCACTGAAACTTCAGCTCTCACTATATTCTTCACAGATACATATTCAGCACACTTACAGTAGCCTTCCTTGTGAAGAAGGTTTGCTTATGAAGACTAAGGACAAGAGCAAACCAGCATCCCATGCCAGGGATCTCAATTCAGAGTATGCTTTACTGCTCTTTACCTTCTTTTGGCAAAACAAACAAAAAAGAACAAAAAAAAAGAAACTGTCAATTGAAGGGTTAAAAGAAAATCTTGTCCTTCATACTTCAAATATATAGAGCTTTCAGATGGTGTTTTGTTGGTGAGAAAGCCAGACCTTGTAACTCTCTATAATTGTCTAAAGACATTTGTCTTTCCTCGTTTCCATTGTTGGATTTTTTACTAGTTTTAGGGCTTAATTTGTGCCGGAACAATCCGGATCTGGAACCTCCGAAATTCAGTCCGGCACCTCATTTGGCATATCCCCCTCATCACGCTCTTGTTCATGTTGACAATTTTTTGGCTTGCTGATAGACTGTTGGCAGTGATGTTAACCCGCATCACTGGTTATGTGACTCTTTTTTATGTTATTATTATTTTATTTTTATAATAATACAAGTTTGAATTTTGCATTGTTTCCTTCGGTTTTAATAGCCTGTAAGCACATTGTTTGTTTTAATTTCACTTTTAAATGCGCAGCAGTTCGGCAACCAGTGGCCGTTTGCTTTTAGTGTGTTTCATTTTTTTCCCCTTATTTTCCTTCCCTTCTAGCCTAGTTTTTAAAAAGAACTGTGGGCATTTTACTTTAAATTTTACATTAGCAGCAATTCAACATCAAACAACAAAATACAAGATACTGTTACAGAAGCAGACACTGCACAGGTGGTACAGTAAGTAGAGTAAAGAGTGTTTATATCACAGCTGTCTTTTCCTTTACAGATTCGGCCGATATTTCCTGCCACTATCTGTAACGCTTCTGTAGTAGTGGAGCAGGCGAAGGAGAGCGCGGAGTCAAAAAGTATAATATAAACCAAAAGACTTTAATAATATAAACAAAACGTGGAGCAGTATCCAATAACGTTAACATACAAAGAACAAGCAAAGACACAAGATCCATAAGGGTAGCGTTAGGGTTGACGGACAGGGCCGAACTGAAAAGACATGGGTTTTATACAAACACTAATGACGAGACACACCTGAACGAAATACACAATTAACTCAAACTAGGTCAAAAGACACATGAGGAGAAGCAGAGCACATGGGAAGCACAAACAAACATCACATGACACGGAGCGTAACCAAATACAAGAAACAACGAACAAAACAAACTGGGAATGTTACACTATCTTTGTGCCGGGCTGTGATCAAGCATTTGTGTGTTGTTGTTTTTTCATTACTTATTGTAATAATAATTATAATTGGGTGGAGAGCTATGCCGTAATTATAAATATTAATATAATATAATAAAATATTAATAGCAAAGTTGGCCTAAGCAACACAAAGTTGCATCATATGTGTCTACTTTGTGAAGTGCATTAAGTGCGGCACGCTGCCAGCTTATGATAGCAAAAAAAAACAGGGACTTCCATGATGAACAGGCACATGAACCAGGGTTGACGTGGCAGAAAGGATGATAGTTAGCCTTCAATGTCCTCTTTTGTTACTTCTCCAAGCATACCTCTGAGATTGGGGCAAGCCCTCACTGAGAAATTAATTGAGTTTTGCTGCAGGGACATAAGGCCATTTTATGTTTTAAGTGGCCACGGCTTCCAGACGCTAGCTCAAGAACTTATCAATGTTGGTGGTACATATGTATCGGCCCAGTCCATCTTGCCTCACCATAGCACCGTTTACAAAGCTTGCCTAGAAAAGGCCGATGAGAGGAGGGAAGTTCTAGCACAGAAGCTCAAAGATGCTCTAAAGAATGGAGATGTAGGGATGAGCACCGACATGTGGACGAACGACTGCAAAAAGATCAGTTACATCGCAATAACGTGCCATTATATCAATGACGATTATACATTTGTTGGTAAAACATAATCAAAGCCCTGGAACCATATAGGAGGCTTTCTCGTCTCGATCACCTAATTAATACTGTCCTTCGCCACAGTCTGCATGCCGACGCACTGGCCGACAACGCGCCAGATAAAGGAGGGACCTTATCTGCTGCTAAAGTACTCTTGAGATTCTGGCCTGGCTGCACAATTTGTCAAAGATAGTGCTACAGATGGGGGAAACACGATTTAGCACAGTTTACTATACCTCACACTCACTCAGTGCAGGACATATTCCCAGAACTATGGGAGAAGCTGGAGACCCGCTGGAGCTGGAGCTTGAGCGCATCCAAAATATTGCACCTGACTTATTGTGCCTTCTGGTCACCTTTTTGGAGCCATTCTATAATGCCCAGAGAGAGTTGGAGGGCATTAAATATGCAACCATAAACCTGGTCTACCTTTTACTTGAGAAACTCAAGAGACATTGCAATCCCTCTCCCACCGACTCTCCACAGCAAGTCTTTGTGTGTCAGAGGCATGCCGAGTTCATATTGCAAAAAATCAAGGTGAAAATGCTGCACAAAATTGCTCTTTTGCTAAATTGAAAAAATTGAGGATGATGTCTCCTGAAGAGTTATCTGAAGTACATGCCCACGTTCACACCCTACTCTTGCCTGTTGATGAAGATGCTGCTGCAGCTGGCAGTACTGGCTTCACACCACCAGCAGCCAGGCCCAGGGCAGACCCTGACTTTGACGAGTGGGAAAAACAAGACAATGATAACGAACCAGATGAGGATAAAGTGTCATCCCAATCCACCAAATATTCTAACATTCCGCAACGCAGAGAATCCACTATCTCCTTGACCTTGTAGATGGTTCCTTCTTCCACGACTAGAGGAGGAGGGGGTTCCTTAGCTGGGCCAGGCTCTGTGGGGAGAGAGACAGGTCATGATAAGGTTTTAACAGTGAAACATGGAAAGTGGGGTGGAGGCCGTTGGCTTGAGGGTGGTACCTGGATGTGAGACTGACCGTGAAGTTTGAAGAAAGCTTTCCAGACCCATTGAGATGAACTGTGGCCCCCTATCAGATACAATGACCTCAAGGATGCCGTAGAAGCAAAACACCTGGTTGAATAGTATCTCTGTGGTTTCCATGGCTGTTTATAAACCCTTGAGAGGTATTAGACAGCAGAACTTGGAGAAAAGATAGACTATTACCAGAACAAAGAGGGGGCAGGCCGGTGATAAGATCAACTTCTAGGTGTGACCAGGGGAGCAGGAACAGTTTTTGTGATGGAAACTGGCGGGGACTCTTTGCCGGGAGCCCTACATACTGCCCCATTCGGGTCCTTGCAGTCAGTTGAAATGAGGTTTCTTTCTGTGAAAACTCTACTCCAGAAATCGTGCTTTGAGGTTCAGCCGGATGACTCCAGTGCAACACTGAGACCCCGACCTGGCTATGTGCTCAAGGTTCCTACCACTCCCTTAAGGGATCAGGTGGTGAACCTGCTAGCACTGCCCCAGAAAGAGGCAGACCCAGCCCTCGCCTTGCTCTGTCCTGTAAGTGCATTGTGACAGTACATGGATAGAGCATCAGGACCTTAGAACAGCTCTTTGTCTGTTAAGGAGGACAGCAGAAAGGGAAGGCTGTCTCCAAGCAGAGGATGGCCCACTGGATAGTGGATGCCATCACCTTGGCTTATAAAGCACAAGGTGTGCCCTGCCCACTCAGGTTACGTGCTCACTCCACTAGAGGTGTTGCATCATACTGGGTGCTGGCTCGTGTCGCCTCGCTAGCAGATATCGGTAGAGCTGCTGGCTGGGCGACTCCTAACAGGTTTGCTAGGTTCTATAGCTTGTGTGTCGAACTGTTTTTCTCCTGTGTTCTCAATTCAAATGGGTAGTGGGGAGACCCATTATGTCTAAGTCCGGCGTCCCATTTTAAAATACAATGCTGCTAGCCTAATAATTATTCAGAGGCAGGGAACGATTAATTATCTTGTTTGCCAGCCGCAAACTGCTTGCTGAGTTGCAAAGAGATAGTCTATATAATCTAGTCTAACCCAACGTGTTAATTATTAGCGATCATTAGGAATTGATTATTAGGAATCAAAGGTCTTGGGAAATGTGCAAACGGCTTCATTCTCCAAGCCTCCAGTATGCTATATCCTAGTCAATACATTTGTGCGCATAACAGCGTCCTGCCCAGGTTAATAATCACAAATGATTTCAACAGTCTATAATGAATCAAGAAATAATTTATT
>JAUMHR010000086.1:3570078-3594791 GCA_032361145.1 Enteromius fasciolatus
GACCCCAGGAAGACTAGCTGTCGTCTTGGCGTCAGCTAATGGGGATCCTTTTAAACAATAAAACAATAAATAAAACACACTAAATATTAAATGCAAGAATATGGCCTGTTTAATTGGCAAACTATACTTCGTACTATACCTCTGGTCATTGCTTACAGGAGTAAGCAGGAGATCTTATTTTGATCAGAGAATAATAATAAGCTTCTCGTATTTCTGCGCTTTAGACTCTTATCTTTTGTGCCATCCATTAGTGCTGTTAGGGGTAATTATCATGACTATATGAAAGGTTGAACTGATACCAGGACCTTTTTGAATGGCACTTCATCAAAGTCCAGGCCACACTGTAATGGAGCTCTCTTTCTCAGACTTCACACAGACCGCAGCTCTTTCTTTGACCCACCATGTAAGAGGAGGCTTGTCTGAAGGATGTGGGTCAAGTGAGCACCACCCAGATGATACCATCAGGCTAAGTGGAGGTTAAGGTCTATTTCCTGACCGGTCTTTGACTTAGTAGATATTCACTGTTGGAACAACACAACTTGCATTTTCTTTGTGGTGAAAATATGTGAAAATGGTGTAAATCAAAGAGGTAAATGCACCTCAGGGACATGTCATATTTGAAATAGCATACTATCATAACACACACATCAGTTTTACAGCATAGTGGCATACCACAAATCTCAACCCAGGCTCATTGGAAATATAAGCTTCTACATACAATGTTGCCAGGGAGTAGCGCTAAAACATACATTTAATACGTATCCATTGTACGTTTGTATTAGGTATAACTTTGTAGGATGTTATAAATGTTTTAAAGCCATAACAGAACATCCTGCAACTAATTGTGTGAAAATTAGCCTTTATTAATAAAAAATGTATCTGTAAATCATACTTTTGTGTGAAAAGGAATAAAAGTTGTGGCAGTTTTACTGCCTCTAGTGTTCATTTTTCAACTGAATACTGCAGCAATTCATATGTATAAATACGTATTTTAGGTTTTGTAGAAATGTATGAAGAGGCACATATGTCTAATGAGCCTAGGTTGATGAATCTTGGGGCACTGCCACAAACCGTGAGATGAGGTCCTACAAATAAGTTATCACATCAAATGCAATCCTTTGCAGAAAAAGTGTAAACATATGTATTCATGCTAATTTGTTGCAGCGCATGCAGTATACAAAGTGGTCTAAATAAGCCAATTTCACCATACTAATATAAAATACTATATTTTTATACAGGACACAGTATGACAGTATGCAAATTTTCTTTAATTCCAGGATACCCTGCTGCATTTGACCAATGGCATGTTTTGAACATTGAATCCCGCAACACAATGCCGCAGTTTGACTTCCTCTTTCCAGTGTAGCATGGTTGTCACATGTGATGTAGTTTCACATATATTTAAATAAATTAGTTAATTAAATAGTTTGTTTGCATGCAGTGAATAACATGCTAATAAAGTCGTCACAAAGACCAAAAACCAGAACAACTAAGACAAATAAGAAAATAAAATTGATGAGAAGATAAAAAACTGAAATGGTGAAACGTAGAATTACTTACAAAATTAAAATACCCAATATTTAGGTTACCTTATTTTCAGGTCTTCTGTCATTAAAATAAGTGCATGTTTTGACAAAAACAAAGTTTCGGGAGGAACACTGGACCAATTAATCACAGCTGATATTGCATCAGCTTATCAATCTCCACGTTATGAATACCCAATCAAATCTTTCCCTATCACTGTAAATAACTGCATTTCCCTTTCATTTGCATCTCGCTTTTGCAAAAACCCTCCCCCTCCCCTTCTCAGCGCCACGACTTTCTCTCAGGGGGGCAGTCAGAGATCGAGCCGGACCAAGATCTAAAATTTGAAATTTTACAAGCAGTCATTTATATGATATTTTCATTACAAAATAGAAATACAGCAAAGGGATTTATCCTATAAGGAAGTAATAACATCAGTGTGTTAAAATACAGAGTTCCATAATATTACCTTGATGAGGCTCAAACATGGAAGGAAAAAGAAGAAAAAAATGTGGAAATATATAAAGGAATTCTCGAGATCTAAAGAAAGATAAAATAATTAACGATACTATTCAGACTATGTATATCTATATTTGTATCCTCTCGAGGGGTCTTAAGACCAAGAAGAAAAAAAGATTGCACTGAGGGTCAAAAGTCACGTAGAACCTGATTTTACCAAGTGCAAAATATTTCTGGATAAAAATTTTTGTTGGCCCTGCAACATTGTGATTATCCATCCAGGTTTGAAGAAATGGTTCATAGTTTTTGTGAAGTTCAGCCTTACAATCAGTGCTTGGTGCTTGTACGTCAGTGTCATTTATCTATAATTTCCTTTGGTTTTAGTGATTACTCATACAGTGTGGAGATATATGATCAAGACTAATTTTTTTTTCATTAGAATTTTCCAGGGTCGACAAAATATGTTAACCTAGGAACACATCTAACTCAGCAAAACCAGGATGTGCCAAAAGACAAGTAAATGTGTAAGTTAACCATTCAAAAACACTAGATTGAACACTAGAACCAGCCCTCGGGGGAACATTTGGCTGCATGCTCTGATGCTTAAACTTGCCCCTCTTGCATTCCTGAACAAGCAGATGGGCTGCCTAGCCCTGTCCAAGCCTTGTATTGACCCCTGCTCACGATGACCTTCAGTGGAGGATTTAGGTAATCCAGCGAGTGGTTGGTTTCACTCACGACAGTGTATGACCCATATTCACTGCCTGCAATCCCTTTGTTCCTAAGATCCTGATCTAATCCTTTGTGTCCATTTCTAGTAGGCATCAAATACACTTACATGTGTAACAAAGAATTGCAGGTTTAACTACAGTGAGCTAAAGACCTTTAGCATATTCCGAATCATCAAAATCCCATTGTAGCAAGAACCCAGACAGATGAGAGATTATCCCCAAAAGCTTAAAGTGTGACATCACAATACATCTCCACTTCAAGCTAAAAATATTTGCTCAAAATGGACTCAAAAGGAACAGGAAGATATGCAAAGCTTGGCAGCACTACACACAGAACAGTCTCAACTAATTTATGTCCCCCTTGAAACATAGGAGCCACTCAGACAACAGTTTCCTCTTAATATGCATTGAGGAATTCTTTGTTGGCAACCAGGAGTGGTGTAGCAGATTTTCATCTGTTTTTCTCGTGCCAGCGAATCCCTTTGTGGTATCATTGTGCACCTCTGAAATAATCCTTGTGATGGAAGGTGATAAAAGTTGAGAGAATGTGACTTGTTTCCTACCGTTTGCCCATCAGACATCCAGGCTACGAGAGCCCGGGATGAAGTGGAAAGACATGGGAAACTCAATCCCTGCAGAGTCAATCAAGATGCATTTAAGGAGCAATTATTAGACTGCCAACTTCACCTCGTCATCACAACTCTTGATCTCAAGACGACCAATTCAGTCTTCCAGTCTCTCAGAGAGGTCTGTAGGCTAAACATTGGACATCTATTTTGCTCAACTCTCAAAATGCATCACATGTCCGAGCCGACTGCAGCGAAACAAGTCTCCTCTTGTGGACAACCACAACCAGACCTCTTAATCAAACACTTTTGGAGGTGCTGAAGACATTTTAGCAGCAACCACGATTGCGTATCTTCACTATGGCACCACTAATGGATGGACAACGCTACACAGGTGCTAGACTCCTAGGAGGACAGATGTGAAAAGCATTCTGTGTCCCACAGGCAGTCATACAATTTGGGGTGACTTCAGTGTAAATATAGCTCAGGAGGGGTGTGAAGACAGAAGCCGTGTGGAGTTTGAGTGCGAAAAGGGGCCTTGGATGGGGTGCACATGGTGAATGCTGCACAAGGGCAAGTAAAGTGCAGCATATGGGGTCAGGGGCCTCTGCTACATCTCTCACCCGTTCCATGTCAGCACTTCATGGTCTACACATGCTGTCCATACTCTCATTGTCAGTTCAGAGCACTCTGGACTATTAATAAGCTCTGCAGCAGAAAAAAATGAGAAATATTGATTGTGACAATAATGGACGAAGTGTCACACCGCACCAGCAAGATTTTAAAGAAAGGGCCCAAATCAATTGACGTCAATGGATTTTCTTAAATGAAAGAACACAGTTTCTTAAAGAAAACTGTGATGGACAGTATATAAAGATGATTTTATTTTGCTTTCCACCCATGAACACCTCTTCTTTTTAACAAACAATGAAAGTGGCCTTTTCTCAACTGGCATACTTAATGTGGACTCATGAGCTGCATCTGAAATCGTAAAAATAGCAGGAGATTTCCCCTACTATATAGCATAAAATGTACAGCAACATATACAGCAGTGACGTTCTGTCCATATAAGCTCTGCATTCCAAGGAGAATGAGTTTGCTGTTTATTTAATGTAAACATGATTAAAAGTTGTTCCTTTGTCATTTCAGATGTAATTTAAAGCTTAATAAAGTGTTGGCAATAAGAACATTAAATTGACAAATAACGACAACAAAACAAAACTAACTCAACTAAATAAAAAATAAATACATAAAAATTATAGATACATAGATAGATATACAGATAGATGAACATTCATGAGTTAAAGTCCTACTAAAGGCCTTCTGGGATTATATTGTTGTTTACAATGTTACCTGACAGTATTTTAAAGATATTATTATTTTAGTTATTTTGCATGGTCTTTTATTGGAGTAGTGTCATCTCCAGGGAGTTCTGTTTGCTGGGAATAATAATAATAATAAATTCAGCCGATGCAGAGACATATAGAACAGGACACCCTTTAAATATTACATATCATAATGTGTCGATGTTACTTTGAAAATCAGCTATGTTTTTCTAGCATTCAAAAAACTTAAATAAACCTAAAAAGATATGCTTAATATTAGCACTCAGCAGTAGTAGAGTGTGCATAGGATGGACACTTTACTATCCCATGAGGCCCTGAGGAAGATATGTAAATTGCATGAAACCAGCACAACTGATGCTGGTAGGTCATATAATAATGACATTGGCAAGCGTCATATGTCCAGATAAAATTTACTGAACATAATTTCTTTTTAGTAATTTCTTGTTCAAAATAGGTATCTACTCAAGAGAGTATATCCGATGCAGTCGTGGTCTTCACTAGTCCAGAACCTTGTTTTAGAACTTTGTTTTCTTCACAGCCAACAGACTATGCAGTGTTACATCATCAAAGCAAGAACTCTAAGGCAAAACACAAGTAGAGAGTATAGCATTTGGGATATTGGGCCTGCTATTGTTGATGACTGCTTTATAAACTTTACTTCATAAACATAATCACTTTTCAAATGTAACCGGCAAGTACAAATTAGAGAGTCACACCACATATTTTACAGTCTGAACTAACCTTGTCTTGTCTTAAACTATCTGAAATTTTATTGGACTTATTGCACACAGTTCTGAGGGTCTGCTAGAGTCATCTCTATGATATTATTTTCCAATTTCCAATGTCATTCTTATTCCTAACAATGCTCCTTCTGCTATATTTTTCCACAACCTGTAAACACAACACAGCTCACTGACTGGACAGTGCAGGTAATGAAACCCTTTGTGAACATATCTACCATAGATTAGCTCTGACACAGGATTTGGTTACCTGCGTTTCCTTCATTGTTATTCTTCACATAAGTGTGCATTTCCTCCAGTGCGAGCATTGGATCGTACATTGTTTTTGGCTGGGAGTAAACCTTGGATAAGAGCACGTGCGGAATAAACGATGTTTATTATAATGAAGCAGGGTGTCTGCTAATGTGCCTGGGGAGATAAGTGAGGGAACAGGAGATGGGGGAAGGGGGCAAGGGGGGCTCAAATCATCTGTCTATCCAAACCCCTCCGGTGTGGATGATAATGTGGGTTTAAGCTGCGGTGCGGGTGAGTAATGGAATTGCACGAGGGCCTGTGAACCCCTGCTGGGTAAGCTCCAGACCTCTGCCTGACAGCTAGCTGGAAATGCTGGATAGGAGATGGACAAAACCATCTCAGAGGTGAGGAAATTGAGGTGTAGCTAGGGTAACAAGCACAAAAGGAAATCATTAACAAAATGAAGCACCCGGTGTACATGATAGAAAGCCCAGCTGAAATAACAGTGTATGGTACGTAAGTATGTTTTGAAGCTGGGGTGCTGGTTTAAAGTGGTCCTTTGCTGGTTTATGGTGGTCCTTTGCTGGTCTTAAGCTGGTCAGACCAGTATAGGACCAGCACATGATCTGCAAAGGACCAGCTTAAACCAGCTCAGACCTTGGACAGACCTGAGCTCTGTTTCAAACCCTCTTGTCCTGTGGAACCTGTAATGCCGACCTGGTTATTCTAGGATATCATTGAGTGTAAACTGACCAAAATGGAGACTTCTGAAAATGATGGCGTGGCAACCATGTAAAAAGTAACATAATGCTCATTGTACCAATAGATATGTATAGGTAGATTCCCCATTCGACCGCTCCAAGCACACATGCGTATCCACCATTAAAATAATAAAGCATCTACATGTTTGTATGGTTGTACCTGCATGAATTGCCAAGTGCACTTTCAGAAATAAAGGTACAAAAGCTGTCACTGGGGCAGTACCTTTTCAAAAGGTTCACCTTTTTTTTACTTATTAGGTTCAAATATGTTCAATATATCAAAATGTACCCTGTAGGTACAAACACGTAACCGCCCCAGTGACAGCTTTTGTACCTTTATTTCTGAGATTTTGACATGCGCATGGATGTGTAGTGTAGACGCAGATAATTATTCAAATTATTAGCCAAAAAGAAAGGTTTCCTGGCTCAGACAGGATTTAAATCCAGGAACATTTGCAGTGTATTCTGGGATTGCCTTATCAGAAACTGTATTTAATCATAGTGTTATCTTATTTTGTACTTTTCTAAGTAATCATAAAAACCCTACAGACCTATTTAGAAAGAGGAACCCAAGCCAGAATATCATTTTTTGCCATTTGACAAACACTACTCAAATTTTCTTCACAACATGCAAAAATATAGTTTTGCTGCCCACTGTTTGGAAGTGTTTGGAAGCCTAAGATGCCAAAAAAGTTTGCTTAGGTGAGCATCTCTATGGGTACAGAACGTTTATGTTCTGCTTTTAGTATGTGTACTCAGTTAGAGGTTTTAACCTGACTTATGACTTCACTTTGAAGATGCCCGTTGAATGCAGCTTTCGTGCTTTGTTTGACCCTAACCTTTCAACAGGGAAGATCATTTACACAAGCAACCATTTTACCACCTGCTAGGAATGTCACCCCATCAACTAGCGCATACCCTTTGTCAGAAAAGGAGACCTTATGCACTGCCAAGCCACATACTCTGGAGATGGATTTAAACTAGAACCTCAGAGTAAATTTTCCCGATCAGCCCTGACAAACAGCACAACCTTTCCCTGAATACGCTGGCCAAAGCTATTTCCCAACAAATACACCCAACCTTCTCTAAAAACGCTTCTTCTCTCGCACACACGCACTCTCTCTCTTTCTCTGGCTCAGCCTGACAAGCACTAAATAGACTTTTTATCAAGTTAGCGGAGCAACGGTGAGCTGGGAACATTTCCTTTTGTCGCTGTTCATTTTTCTTTCCGTTCTGGCTCCGTAATGGAAGCCAGGGAGGTTTCTCACTTTCTGGTCTAAATGAGATATCTGGGCTTTAACACAAGCCCTGCTTTCTGACAGGCAAAGCTGGAGTTATGTTCAGATTAAGATAACATATCCCAGAACCTTCCCAGCATGCTTCTTATTTAAAGTGCTTCCACCGATAAGCGAGAAAGTTGTGATTCAGAGGTGTTAGATTTGAGTTGCCCTGCCGTTATGGCTGGGATGGGATCAAATGACAAGCGAAACATTTAAAGGGGTGCAAATCATGTGGCCGACAACACAGAAATAGACTTTTGACTGTAGGAGATAATTTTGGCCAAAAACATTCTCTTTGACATTTGGATGTGTGGTTTAGGGGAGCTTCATTTGAGGCTGATAACAAAATAATACACCTGCATGGAAACAACAAATTAAAATAATTGCACAGCATGTGCTATTCTGTTACCAGCTACATAAAGCACTCAAGAAAACTGTGAAGATTTGTTTGCACTTTGTAATCGGAATTTTATTTATTTCTTTATTTAAATGCCCATACACACATAACTATCTCAAACAAAGCTATGATAATAGCTTCGTTTGATGTTATCTTTTAATCACACAGTATGATACCACTAACTTTAGCAATATTTAGCAAATCTACAGATTGGTTCTAATCTGGTTCTAATCTTGTACTAATGTAGTCTAGTACTCTTTTAAGTACATTCTAAATAGCATAAATGGCGTATTCACAAGGCAGTTTGAATGGAAAAAAATCACAACAGATATGTTTTAAGTCAAAGAAAAAAAAAGTTCAAATGGTCTTTTGAAATTCCTATTTTGATATGGTTAATCTCATGGACATGTAACTCCCAAGATTCTTTGCACTGCATTAGAGCCTCTCAGTCTTGGCCATTTGACATAATTTTGCTAAAGGTTTGCCAAGTGTAGCATGAATGAAACCTGCTGCACCTGCAAACATACTCCTTCTATAAACAAAAAAAGGCCCTTGATGTCATGGTTTTATGTAAGTCTTGTAATATTATTCATTTTAAATATTGTAGACATCTGTCTTTTTATTGTTTTTGACTATGGCCATATTTGTACTGTAAATTAGTTTAATCTTTCTCTTTTTTTAATATATATATAAAAGTAGTATTTGAATAATTATTATTATTTATCAGTAAAAAAAAACATATATAAATATATATATTTGTTTTTTTTACTGATAAATAATAATAATTGCAACTGCAATGAACATGGTTTTATGGTCTGATTCAGTGCATTGCGTTGTCTTCTTGAGCATCAGTAAATGCTTCCAGCATTTGTAATAGCTGAGTATGAGTCTCAGTTGCACTCAGTGTGAAAAGATGGGTCTCAAAATCATACAGTCACTTTTGGAAAGCATTCAAATATGCAAAAGATACTGGAAAATCAATGATTGTGCAGGTGCTGGAGGATTTTTCTGAAGACCAGCAGGCAGTTGTACTGCTCAGGAACAACGATTAAGGTATGTAAACTTTTGAATGGGGTAATTTTTTAGGAATTGATTATTTTGTCGTCTGGAGTATATATAAACATTGTTTTGTGAAATAGCTTATTCAGAAGAACACTAAATAAAACTAGTATACAGTTTTCATTATCGAGAAGCTCCCTAGCTAAACATTTACATAAAATATAACTGATGTTTGATATAAATAGAAATAAAACTACGAGAAATGTCACTGTGGTGTCTCAGTGGCGATGGCTGGGGGATCACACGAGGCAGAGATCTTGCAAACACTACTTCTTTTAATAATAATCTCAGACGTCGAACTGGACACACATGGGTTGACACTTAAGGACTGACACGGAGGGTTGAAACACAGATGCTTAAATACACAAACTAACGAGGACAGAACTAAAGGCACATGGGGAACACAGCTGGCACGGGTTACACAATTAACTAAACTTGAACAGGAAACACAGGACCAAATAAGGGCATGGCAGACACATGGGGAGCAAAACACAAGGAAACTAAACACAAAAACAAAAGTGTACCTTTTGAAAAGGTACTTCCCCAGTGACAGCTTTTGTACCTTTATTTCTGACAGCGTTAATTCATGTAAACAAAAAATTAGGTAAAATAAACTCTGAATCCTGTCGCTTTCAAAAACCATTTTAAAAGTGAGCCTAAATACACATATTTTCAGCCCCGAGACGCTTTATAAAACCAAAGCTTTGACTGTCGAATTTTATACACTCCTTGTAAACATGATTTCCAAAAGCCTGTGAACCCAGACTACCAGAGGTTGCATAAAGCCAGCCAATCAGATATGAGCTTCCATATCAGACACTAACCAGAAACCAGGCTTTATTATTGAAAAGCTGCCTACACAGGCTATGGAGTATTTGAATTCAAGACAGCATCCGCATCGCTCTGCGATGTTAAAAAACTGCCTGAATCAGACAATTTAGTGTGAGATCTGAGTTTTAAAAAAGTGATCATGTACCACAGACCATATTCAAGAAATAGAATTAGAAATAAGAAGCTTTCTGAATGATTCTTTGAGATACTGTATTCGACCCATGGGAGACAGCGGGAGTTTTTAAGCTTCCTCTCCTCCTGTGCTCTATCGATAAAAGCACCCGGGCTCAAGTCGGTTCAGGCTCGTGTTTATTTCAACAAATGAAGATGGTACGGGCCCCTGGAGTCAGATTCATTTCCTGCAGTGCTCCCCTGTAAGCTCACACTATTGGAATTATTCTGGTCCATGAAGCACTTTAAGAAGACAATGTGTGTTCGAGTGTCTGTTTTATGATGAATCCCGCCAACAATGTGTTTGTCAAAACAGAGAGGCATAATTATAGACTGCCTGAAGTGGAGACGGTTACAGTACATCCACATCTTTCTCTTTTTCTCACTCACACACACAAACACATAATTTAGCCACTTAGCAGTTCCTCCCAGCACCTCCTATATGCATTGAGTCTGAAATGTGTTTTGGCTCAAGGGATCAAGTAATTATTTTAGCCAGTGAAACATCTTTGAACATACACACAACTTCTGAAATGGTGATTGCTATCAGAGGAGCTGCTGCTGTAGTAATGAAGCTGATCCTAATAGCTGTCAGACTCTCTTAGCTGCAGCACAGGGACTCATTCCAGGCCGTATACGCTTCACATTAGCTAGAGTTTCTCATCCCCAACACAGCTGTCCGTTTAAAAAAAAAAGAGCATAACATTTGGATGTAAAACTGGGGAAAAACAAATAAATAACTGAGAAAAAAAAAAAAGGAAGAAAGAAAAAGTTTGCTAGCTGACTTCATGTAAACAACATGCCAAACCCAGTATTATTTGCTTTATTATGTAAACAGGTTTATAAACAGAATTTCACAGTCTTCCAAAAACCTATTTATTAAATTTAAGGAATTTTGATTGCATCTGTGTATCTAGCAGTGACAATAAAAAAAAAAAAAAAAAAGTGTCTGTAACAGCCATAGTGGCTTTTATTCTGACATTAAGGCCGACAGCTCAACAATTATCTCAGGTAATGACTGTGTTTTTTTAAAAGAATATTAAAATGGATACATTTGAGTTTGAATATCATTTTTGATGTTTTACGCAATGGTTAATTTAGCTCTGAGCTATAGGGCGTTTAAAATGTTAACCATGAACAAGTACTGTAGGCAATACGTTTTCCAACGCCAAATATTATACACTGCCCATTCAAAAAAAAACACCTGGATTTAAACTACACAAAATGGCCTAGTTGCTATGATCAGGGGTGGCTGCAGTTGACCAGGTCAACATTGTAAAAAAATATATATATATATTTTAAGTGTTTATAGTGTAACTTTAAATGTAAAATTTTGTAAAAACGAAAAAAAAGCAAAAAACTGTTAACAGTATATAAAGAGAAAAACTGTAAAATATCTAACCAGATATTTCATGTAATTTTATGTAATGTAATCTATATATATATATATAATGAAATCCAAGAGCTTTTTGGCCCTGGATAGACAGCAATGCATCTGACATGTTCAAGGTCAAGAAAGGTACAGCAGTAAGAACGTCCAATTTTCATTTTTGGGTAAACTTTGCCTTTACAGTACTAAACATGATTGCTGTTTGTTTGAGAAGACAGACTATAAGTTCTTCAGTGACTGCAGTATTTAACCTTAAAAAGTATTATTTTGAAAGCAGCAAAGTCATCTTTTAAAGGGGAAGTTCACCCAAAAATGAAAATGTAAATGTTTATCTGCTTACCCCCAGGACATCCAAGACATGGCAGTGGAAGTGACTTTGTTTCTTCAGTAGAACACAAACTCAAACCGTTGCAGTCTGTCAGTCATATAATGCAAGTCTATAGCAATTAAACGTTCCAAAGCTCTGAAAAAAATAAAACAAATACACAGACGAAACCAAATGAAACCCTATACAGCTCATGAGGATGCATTGTGGTGTCTGAACAGTATTTATATAATTTTTTACATCTTATACACCACGATCTCCAACTGTCTTCAGCTCATTCACGACATCTGGTGCGTGACAAGTCAACCTACTCTGGCGAATAGGTATATACACACAGATATATGCATAGATCCTTACGTATTGTGGGCAATAGAAACAGTCACTAATGAGGAATCAATGTATATATACATATCTATCTGTGACGCGTCACGTGCTACATGTTATGAATAAGTTCGGCAGTCGTGGGCCGTGGTGTATAAGAGCTAAAAATATATATAAATACTGTTCAGTTTTTTGCAAATACCAATCATCACCTCAGTGTATCGTCACAAGACGTATGGTTTAATTTGGTCTCCTCTGTATGCTTTTATTTATTTTTGGAACGTTTGGTTGTCATTGACTTCCATTAAATGACTGACAGACTGCAACGGTTTGCATTAAAAATATTTGTTTGTATTCTACTACAGAGATACTGTAACATCACCTACATCTTGGATGCCCTAGGGATAAGCAGATAAATATTAAATTTAAATTTTTGGTTGTATTAGATATTTAAGGCAGCATGACATTGATGCCAAACTTTGCAAGAATATGCAAGAATACTTTTTGTGTGCAAAGAAAACAAAAATATCGACTTTATTCAACAATTTCTTCTCTTTCATGTCACCCTTCGATGCATGTTCAAAAAGTATTCTCATAACCTCACAAAAATACAGCTGAATCACTGCTGTTATAAGGACTATTTTAATGATGCATTACTACCGTTCTGGGCCTTGAAATGACTTGAGAAGTGCATGCATTAGACCAGTGGTTTTCAATCCTGTTCCTCGGGACCCACTGCTCTGCACATTTTGCATGTCTCCCTTATCTGACATACTCATTTGAGTTCATGGAGCTCTTTCTTAATGAGCTGATGATCTGAATCAGGTGTTTAAATTAGGAAACATACAAAATGTGCAGAGAGCTGTGGGTCCCTAGGAACAAGTTTAAAAACTACTGCATTAGACAACAGTTTTATTGAAACTATTGAGCCTCCTACCCAGACAGCATTTGAAGGCATCATAGGAGTGTTCCAAAAGTGACATTATGCTGCCTTAAAAAACTTTGCTGCTTTTAAAATGCTATAGCTACTGTTATCACTGAAGAACTTCTAGTCTGTTCTCTCTGTATGTAGATGTGTTGAAAAACAGCGAGCCTGTTTCCTACTGAACACAGCTTAAAATCACAGTCCACCTAAATTGTCACTAATTACTCACCCTCATGTCATTCCAAACCCATAAGTACCTCTGTTCATCTTCAGAGCACTTTTTTTTAATCTTTACTTTCCTAGATTTTGTAAAAATACAATTGAACCACTGATGTAATTTCTCATATGAATGCGTCAGTAAATGCACTCACAACTGTTCCTAGATACATTAATATCCCATAACAATAATAATAATTTCCCTTACGTATTGTTACTTGTCATATTAGTATTGATATTTAGTAAATATATATTAGTGAGTAAATGGAGTTACCTTAAGTGGAGGAAAATGCAGTGACATCAAAAATAATTTAGACAACAGACACCAGAAGTATATAGATATATATTCATTTATATATTTTCATTTATTCATTGAGATTTCAACAGACTAAAAAGTTGTAAATACAACTTCTGAATGAAAGGCACAGTAAAATCAGACACAGCTGATATAATACTCAACTGAAATAGAAATACAGTACAAAAAGCGGACAGTTATTTATGCACGCAAAAAATCTCTCACGTGCCAACACCTAAAGAGAGGCCATCCGGACACCGGTTTAGATTTGACAAGAGTGGAGGGATCTTCACTGATAATGGCTGATGGACACTTATTGCTTTGACTCTGACTGGCCAGAACTCAAACATGGACATGGGGGAAAAAAAAAAAAAAAAAAAAAATTAATCTTAATTGGTTTCATTCATTTGCACTGGCAGAAACATCAAGCTGAAAAGTGATTAGCTAGCTTTCAAAATCCAGGCTCAATGGAGTGATGCTGTCAGTCAAGCGCTAGCGTACTTCATTATCTAACGCATACTCATTAGCATACTGATCTAATTCATTGGTCCACCAAGTGCAAAATCAAACCAGGGAGGGGAAAAACAGCAGGCTGATGGCTCAAATTTAAATGATCTTAAGTGTTAGAGACGTTTAATTAAATTTTGATTAATTCAATTGCAGAGCTGTGAAATTGAAATGTTAAGATGGATTTTAAAGATAAAAAATTCCATTTCAGCCCGTGCGGATGCACGTTCACACATTGAGGAGCTGATAGTGCCACATCACGCCGTGCGCCGGTACATTATTCATAGTTAACAGCCAATTAGAGACCTGGACCCCACTCTGATGTAATAGCGCCATGCAATTTGGATTCATTGTGGCCATCTCTGTGGACTTTGCTTGATTAATACAAACACAAATCTTCGTAACAAGTCTAACCGCATTCGTGAATCTGCTCTGGGGTGGTTGGACTATGCTCGGTTTTTAGGCTCTGCCCTTTAAGTTCAGAGGTTTGAGTTACACAGAACCAGACTCTTTGGTATATGCAAAGCAATTCCAGCTCATTTCCCCTCTCCAATCTGCTCTAATTATGTACAGACTTCCTCTCTACCATCTCAAAGTTATGTTTTGTGCCAAACTCATTCTTCCTGGAATGTAAGTGAATCAATTAGGCAAAAGACGTACAGTATGCTGAAAAGTTTTGGACAGAGTTAATGTTTGTGTACTGACGTTCCCAGCTGCCTTTTCGGGGTGTCGCCATTTTGCAAGTAAACCTCCAGCGAGAAACCGCAGGATGTTGACGATGGTGACGTGACCGCTGCCTTTGTTGCAAAATAAACCATTGAAGAAAAGCAATGAAATCAAGACATTTCAATAATTTAAAGATCAACGTAAGCGTAACAAAATGTACACATAACAGATTGTAGCGTGAAGGACGACTGGTCTGAGATCAAGTCACAGAAGATCCCCAAAAAAGATGACGTTGGACATTGCCGAGTGAATGTTGACGGAGATGGGCGGTCATTACCTAGCGGTACCACTTAGCTGGGTTAAGTACTCACGCAGTTCTTTAGCTGCCTGGAAGCGGCCATACCGCTTTTTAGGGTTGGCACATTCGTCCAACAGCGCTTCAAGCTGGCCGTCTTTGGCTATGTGTGGCGGGGGGTCGTGAAGAAGTCCACCAGAGCTGCCCCGCCACATAGCATATCGAGAAAGCAGATTTTGACAGATGGCGTAATAATTGTGGTCCACTGTGACCCGCGAGCACAACATGTCTTTAGAGAAGGAGAGACAGGCCTCCTTGTCGCACTCCTCAAACTTGCTCTCGTACCAGATGTCGTAGTTCTCAGGCTTATCTACAAGAAGATGACAGAAACGAGAGTAAATATGAAGCAGTTAAATATGCAAAGTATCACAGACTAACTGAAGTTTTTTTTTTTTAGGTTTTTGTAAAGACTGACAAGTTTCAATATTGTTTGGTTATTTGATTTTTTTCTTGTCTAAAAAAGAAAATTACAATTACAATATTTCTTACATTTTTAAAATTGAAAACAATATCTGCTTTTTATAAATCATATTTAGACACACTCATTCGGTCTGAGCACAGTGAAAATATCAGTCGATGGACCAAGAGAGCAATTTGTGACTTAGAAACAGCACAGAAGCAATCAGGTGGACATTTCTGAAGTACAGCATGTTCCTTCCTTAACAAAGGGACACAAATTGGTCTGTTTTACTGCCCAGAACACCAATCCATACTACCTTCATATTTACACTTATTTTTCAAGAACTTGGCAACCAGTGCAAATAAATAACAATCACTATGATGGGAAACTCTTTGGAGTTGCATTAATGATCAAATTGATTAGAGTGAAACAACCCAGGAGATGCCAACTCCTAATCATGTTTGAGAAACTCAATGTACTCCAGCCTCTGTGCTTTCTCAACTCCAATGACTCAATCTGTGTTTCCGGCATCAGGGTCTGCCTCGGGCCTCAGACCAATGCCTAAACTCAATCATCGCTCAACACAGATCTGCAGATGCTGAGAGCCAAGGTGAAGAGATGTCATTTACTCCACTAGACGTCTATGTGACTGATGTGTGATCAGGCCCGGTCTTACCTCTAATGCACAGATCTGTTACATACGTCTGTTCGGCAAATCAAGACATTCAAGGTCTCAATCCGGGTCTGAGTTTTTTTGCAAGTGCATAAAGGTTTAAAAACCATGAAAGACCAATGCTTATTCTCAGTAAAGTACATATTAAACTATGTATGTACAATATCTGTAGCAAGAATGCAGTACCAAAAATTAATGCTATATGCAAAAATAGTCACAAGCAGCAATAATTATAGTCAAAGCACATGGAAAAGGGAAATGACCATAATTATTACATTTATTGTAGAATATATATCCTGTGGATGCTGAGGACGCAGTGCTTTGGGTGATTTAAGCGTTCCTTAGCAGTGGGAGTTAATTTAATTTGCATTGCCCAAACGTGTCTTTTTTGTTTTTGGTTAAGAGGCAAGTTTATACATCACAATTTATGCAAACTGGACAAACTGTTATTCCGCCTTTCATGCTGCAAAGAGGACCAACAGCCACAGCATAATGCTTATGTTTATATTTTATAATTATTCTTTTAAACACAAATTACATGGTCCATTTTTATTTATTAATATTTATGAAAAATGTTTTTCTAAGCTGCAATTTTTAATCTATTATTAATGTTATAATTATACAATAATGTTTAAGAATTATATATTCTTATATACACACAGTACACACACACATAACTGTGATTGTGTGTGTCCTGTGAATTTTATTTTATGTATATAAAACTTTTTGATGCGATCATTGTTTGACAGCGCTAGTATACATATAAAATCCAAAAGTTTTGAATATAATAATAAGCCATGAAAATTTTTTGTATCGGGACAACACTTATAATACAAATTTTGGGTAAAAAGATAAATGGAATAGGATAATTAAAAAATAACAATAACAAATAAAGATTTATACAGAAATAAGAGCATGTCAGACATTGTGGACAAACTCAGATATCAATAACTGCATGCTAAACATACCAACTGCAATACGGATTTATAAAGCTGAACTTATAAAACATTTTACAGTACTCCATATTGTTCAGGTTGCCCTCATCTTCTGAATCCTCCTCCTCTCTTCCCTTCTCTTTTGTGTCTTTACAAACACATCATCCTAATCTGTGCTGTGTTATGTCTGAACAAGACATCTGACCATTGCAAAGATGGAAGGAAGCTACTTGATCATCTTTAGCAGGCCAGAGAGACAATCGCAATTATTAGCGTCAGTGAAGCGGAGCCGTGCTCGAGATAGAATTTCATTTTAAGCTGCGGCTTTCCCTGCGTCGCTGGTCTAGACAAACATTCTGTATCCATGCCTTGTGCTGGGCTCTCTCCAAAGCACTGCAGATAATTTCATTACGGAGCTGCGGATCAATGTCGCTTTGTGCTCTTTAAATACTGCACTGGTGAACTTGCAGCCTAATTGACTGGCCTTCTGTACCATCAATTGTTCAGAACAAAGAATCTTTTTTGGTCTTAATCTATTAGCACAGTTGTCGAAATGTGTTTCTACATCAGATTCTTGACGTAATGCAAAACTTCCTGTCAAGACTGATTACAATGGATGCCATTCACTAACCAACCGTGCAAACACATGTGCACAAAATCATGATTCATCAAATCAGTTTACAAGCTAATTGATAAATACAAAAAAAAAAGTATATATATATAAAGAGAGAAGGATGGATGGATACACGGATGAACTGATGTTAAATATACAGAAAGACAGTTCTTATATTTAAAATACGGATATATAGATAAAGGTACACATTTAAAATCAAAACAGTTGAACAGTAACATTTAGCATTTTCTTAAATACCGCAGCTATAAATGTACTGATCGTTGTTACCGAACGATTGTTTTGCCCTGTTCAAATCTGTTGGAAATGCCTGCCTGAATGCCGTGGGGATAGTTTGTAATGTGCGTGTTTCTAGTTTCCGTTAATGATGGGACGTTCTTGGAATGATTCCCTTATTTTGAACGAATCTTTAATGTGGCTTGGGAAGACCGAGTAATCTCGGGGGTGATTCGTACAGTCGTGCATGCGCATTGCGAAACATTTTCACTGGAATTAATTCAGCTGTATCGAGTTTTTTGGGTTTGAGTCGTTCTTTCATAACGTGATAGCCCCATAAGCCAAAAAAGGAACGACCCCAAAGACTCGATAGATGACCTAATCAATTCTCTTTCCAGTTTATGGGGATGTCACGTTTTTAACGAACAACACAAAAAGACTTTCCAGATATAAGGTCAGATGAGCTAATCATAGACTGAAGACCCAGCATTACAGTATTGTACAGTTTGTAGTGTGATCAGCGTGTGCGTACATAGTAGATGTGTTACGGGAAAAACATGACATTTTATTGATACTTTTTTTTTTTTTTTAAATGCATACCAAACCGAAAGCCTCATACCGAACGGTTCAGTACGAACACACGTATGGTTACACCCCTAATATATATATATATATATGATAATAAAATCATCCAATATAAATATAATGTAATAATATAATTTAAACATAAAACACACACACACATCTTATAAACAATAAATATTAATTATATATAATAATAATAATAATAAATATTAAAATGCTTGAGAATGGCGCTAGTGTCTGTATTAAAAGATATTTAATGATGAATGGCTGGATAGAAGTTATTGTGTAACAAGCTCACACATGGAGATCACCTGGGTGTGTATCATGCTACACGACCATAGTCCAGAATAAATCAGATTCATTCAAATCAAAAGAAATAAATTACCACGCATATGCACTTGCTGTGAACATGCTGGACATTTAACATGAGAATGTTTTTGACTCACATAATTATTTGTGATTGAAACCCAACTGCTTGTAAAAACAGTGTCTACTTTTAATACTCCTTCAAAGCAGAGCTAAAACAATTTAAATTCATCCTAGCGGAGCTGTTTGACTGGTAAAAGGGAATACCCTCCCCTCGAGGGCTCGCTCCCACTTCAATGACAGAGCTTCTTCTGTGAGGTTTTTGGCACGGTGACAAGTCGCCAGTGAAGAAAGACCCGACTGGCGTCACTCTGTCCTCACGTGTGAGTCTCTTGCGCACCCACCCGCACAGACACATATTCTATCTGAGGCTTTCAGGAACAAACACTGTTCTCTGAATAGTGTTCTATCTGATGTTGGGTATTCTCCCCTGAGATGCGTCACAAAACACAAAGGTACAACACAAAATGTCTGCACACTGGTGAAGCATTCTGACGTGCTGGGTGCACTTTTCTGCACCATTCTGGGTTCTAAAGGCATTTATTGGGGTGTATAATGAATGTAGAACCTTAGCACTAACCTTACTATCATTATATGCACAAAGAAGTCTGTTTTTGTTACGAAAGAGATTTTGAATATTATAAGGGTTATATTATAATTTCTATTATAAAACAGCAGTTGATTGGATGTCAGGGGAAAAGAGTTGCATATAATGCCAAACTTTGTAAGGTGACTTGGTTCAGCAGCCTTCACTTTGCTTTTCACACCCTAATTGTATTTATACAGATGTTCCTGGTTGAATCTTATAGAATAGTCACCCTTGTCAGGGAAAGAAGACAGAATGAAGCTAACATGCAGTACATTCTGTATCAGTCACTCCATTTAAGGAAACACACACACACACACACACACTTCAATTCATATATTTTAGACAGAAGTGTAAGACAATAGCGATGGGCAGTAACTGATTGTATGTAATCTATATTATGTAATTAGATTTCAAACAGACAGAGATTTACTGCACATATAGGTAAGAGGCAATCTATTTACTTACTCTGTTTGATCAACCTCTTGTCGGCCACCACAACATTCTCCGCATCCACCACGATGACCTTCCCGTCCCGCGGGCCCACGGCGAAGTTATCGAAGCTGACATCCAGCAGATAGAGAGCAAAGTCGAAGTCGTTGTTAGTAAGCTGCTCCGCAATGTCCATCAATTGCTTGGCCAGGTCTACTCTCTTTTCCCAGGGAGCATTGAAGAAACTCCACAGCTCCTCACCCACGTAGTTCACCGCCACCATCCGCCCGCAAGCACCCAGGTACTTTGCAAATGGCCAGCCTTCGTCGGAGGGGAAACTCTGAGGAAAGCACACAAGGGAGTGATTTTGAGTTTATGTTCAATAAGAGTTAAAAGACCCTACTAAGTGAGTTTCGAATTTCCCATCGTAGCCATCACTGAACTTCAAGTTCAAAGGAAACCATTTCTTCGGCCAAACTAAGTTGGCTACTCCACGTGAACTTCAAATACCTTCTCAGAATAAAAGTAAATTGGACTACAGGGAATTGTGATTGGTTTCCACGCTGACGGCGGTGCTTCTGGTGTCCAGACGTCGAACTGAAATGTTTTGAGATGAAAGCTAACAGCTCTGGTAGGAGGGCTACTTGAAGAGGGGGAGAAATACGACATCAATTGCATGCAAAACAGCAGGTTATTATTTTAATACGATGGTTGTTTTGTCTGACTCGCATAGAGGCAGGAAATTTGTGGATGCTGGGGAGGCATCTGTCATTTGTGACTTTACTTTGCTAGCCTCTTCAGATACACACAAATGAGGCAAGTGAAGCAGCTGTACCCCAGCAACTGGGTTGGTCTCTCAGGGCCTTGAGTGGGCACGTCTCATTACAGCTCCTCTGTCTATTCCATCTACTGCAGCGTGGAAGTGCAGAGTCAATTAGATATGAAAGAGCACAAATTAGAGCAAAATAAAAGGAAAAACCAAATACATTCACTGTCCTGTCCACACAATTTGGTTTGTTCAATAAGAGTGCCACTCTATTTTAATAAGTCATATCTGAAATGTACAAAACCTTCGTCGTGTTTTGCTCTGGGACCTTCTGGCTGATACTCAGCAATAATTTCACCTGCTTCCTTTTCCCCAAGCTTCTCAAATGACTCGCACAAGCTTCATTGATATTGACAGACAGAGCTGCGCAAGGGAAAAAGGCGTACAACTTGCCATCGAATTCGCTTTTATTTCACAGTCAGAGAAATTTAATAGTCTAGTTTAATCTGCCTCAGAATCTAGTTAAAGTTTAATGCAAAGTCTCATTAATATTTCACCATACACATATTATTTAAAAACATACAATCAGTAAAAGGACGCAGAATGAAACCGCTTCTGTTCGGTCTGAGAGCTTTTTGTTACACACTCTTAAAATGGTAATGCAGAAGGGGAAAACACAAAAGGTATCTTCATGCGGCTATACTATGTATGCTATTTTTGCTGTATGTACATGGTACACACTGTGCGAAT
The DNA here is from genome assembly GCA_032361145.1 of Enteromius fasciolatus. NCBI lineage: Eukaryota > Metazoa > Chordata > Actinopteri > Cypriniformes > Cyprinidae > Enteromius > Enteromius fasciolatus. The sequence goes on from JAUMHR010000086.1 coordinate 3,591,518, forward strand.
ACTGAAATTTGGGGTAATGGCAGTACCCTTGAGATGGTATTGGATCACTCTCAAATAACACTGTCAAAAGAAAAAAATTGTAATCTTTGTTTTTCTGTTGGTTTTGAAAATGTTCAAATTTAAAGAGTTACTCCATACAAAAATTTAAATTTTGTCATTAATTCTTGTTTGGCAAAAAGGTCACGTAATATGACATTTAAACTCATGTTACACTTTGAATAAAGCACATAATCACTTAAGATTATCCACGATCGTATAGTTTGTATGGTGTTGTTCCAGCCACGAAATCGTGGAAATAGAAACAGTTTATAATTAAAAAAAAATTTGTGTCACCGTCTTGGCTACTTAGGACAGAACCTCTGATTAACATGGAAAAGACACCTTTTATCGCGTGTCGTGGTGCTGTGTCACGTCGTGTGTTGTTAGGACATGGTATTACACCTTGAATAAATGGAATTTACATATCCTACATGTTCCACATGTTCAATAAATAAATAAATACCACACACAAATATTTTGGTACATATTAAGGTAGGTTATATAGAATATTGTAAATACGCTTATTATTATTAATGTATTTTTATATCTTTATTTGATTTATTTTCATGCATAACCCAAATTAATTTTGCATGACACAAAAACAAATGATCTGATATCTGAAGAGACTTTTAGACATGGCAGACAGTCATAATGGTCTTGATCATCTCCTGATTTATGTTTCTGCACATTTCTGCTCAATGGTCATACCCCTCGTCTTTGATTTTAATTTTAAAAAATATTTTAACAAACCTGCTTCACCAAAGTACTCTTCTATTCAAGAATGTCATTTATTAATCAGGCTTTTTCTTTATATCATATAGACAGTCGCCCCCAAAAATATCAAACGTTATTTCCAAAACATGTTTTTAATAACATAGATGTTTTCAGGTCTTTTTATATGCAAATTAGCATTTGCACAGAAAAAAGAATAATCAACCACAATTTATGTAAGTTCTATTTGATTTTTAATACACTAAAATAAAATTGCGGCATTAAATGACGCAACCACAGCCAATCAGACAACCTTTGATGATGCTTGTCTTGAAAAGTGTTTTTTTTTTTCTTCCCTCACAAAATTGCTAATACGCTAAATAACTCCTAATTATTTGACACTGAATAAACTCAACCTAATGAGGTCATGACAACAGTGTAGTTCACTACTGTATGTCCAGTCTTGTGACCCAAAAAAGCCATTGCAGCGCACTCATTACACAACAACAATGTGCCTGTCCCTCATCAGTGTTTTTTTTTGTTTTGACAACCCCGTCCATGTCCTTCTGTCATTCTATCAGTGGTGTACATGCAGAAACTAGGCAGCTTTGAAGCTGCGCTATTAAAGCCTTTGACTCTAGCTGCGGCCTCTAAGAAGGGACAGATGAGATAAGACTCAAACTATCAGGCCACGCTCCAGTTAGGCCAACAAATCCACAAAACAAAACACACTCCCTCTAATCAGCACTAAACCGTGCCAACAATTTCTACAAATCCAATTTGTTCCAAAGCAGTATAAAATTGAGTGTGCAATAATAACAATATTAGCTCACTCTGATATTAGTAATTAGCGTGAGGCAAAGCGGAAGCGGGCAAGAAGTCTGGGAGTAAGGCGGTCAATACTCTATAAGAGGACTGGGTCAATCAACAGCCTCCCAGCACTGCTCATTCCCAGCGCACTTCCTGTGTGGGTTTGATCAGGGGCTCTCCAGAAAGAAGGGGGAGAAATCCATGGAGAGGGGACGAATACACCTCGCAAAGCTCAAAGAGAGGGATTTGAATGGAGAAACAGCAGGCCAATCGCTTTTGTGTTGGGCTTTGTTGAAGTCTTGCTCTGTTAATGAGGGTTAAGGGTGGCCTTTAGCAAAGAAAGACCTGCGTAAGAAGGCCCTAAGGCCGTTCAGCATCACATTTACAGCCGCTTTTATGTAGTTCATGCAGCAGCAGCTGTCAGTCTGGTACTCAAAGATGGCTGAGTGGACTAGAGCCAGTGTGAGAGATAATTTTGGGTCAGCTGACAGAATTGTCAAAATTTGGAGATGGCACTCCGCTAAAATATGCTAAACTCTTCCAGTGCTGACTCTAACTGTCCTGAACAGAGTCAAAATGATTAATGGTTAATTCTTTTAGCATGAGAATGTCAAATATGTAATATCTGTATAATTTATAAAATTATATAAAAAATAAAAATACAACAATTCAAACATAAATGTACAGACTACTACTACTACTACTACTAAAAATAAATAAATAAATAAATAAATAAATACAAAACAGCAAGGATGCATTCAATTGATCAAAAGTGACTATAAGAATCCTTTTTTTTTAAATCCTGAAATGTTTATTAAGCACCACATCAGCAAATTAGAATGACTTCTGAAGGATGATGTGACACTGAATACTGAAGTAATGATTCTTAAAATTCAGCATTTCGTCGCAGGAATAAATTACCATCTAAGTTTTTTTAAAATAGAAAACAATTATTTATATTGCAATAACATTTACTTTTGATCTGTATTTTAGGTCAAATAAATGCCTTAATGAGTAGAAAAGACTTCAAAAACATTTCTGAAAATCTTACTTGCAAGTGTTTGAACTGAAGACTAAAATCTCATATTCATGTTAGGACACATATTTGTTCTCCGTGTCAAAATTAATAGTTTCTATGATGCATCGCGATGCAGACGAGGACGATTCGGTATCGGTTCAGTAATAGACCATAACCGATTATAACGTACTGATGCTTTTCTGATGTTATTTGCCATATACGTGCTTTGTTGCAGTAGAATACAATGACTGAGGGAGGCGGATCTCGAATGCGAGTAATTAACTACTTTAAAACCGACATCTGGGCAGATTTCAGCTTTTATGAACAGAGCTACTGTCTCGGGTTGTTGAGGGATGGCAGGTATCAGATAAAGATGTAGTGCTTGTGACAGATAATGCGTCGATGATGATCGCTGCAGCTCAATTCGAAACATTCCCTCACATAAAACGCTTTGCGCATACAGTGAATCTGGCATTGCGCGCTTTAAGTGGCTGCACTATCCTGGCTTTTGGCCAAAATCCGCCAAATATCAACATTCTTCCATTGCAGCACCACAGCGAGCCAATGTCTGAAAGTCAAACAGCAATGTCTTGGCTTGAGAAATCACAAGCTGATAACTACTGATGTCAGAAGAGAGCAATCCAACAGTGCTTCGCATTGCTCCTCTAAATGCTATTTTGGTTTATAAATTATAAT
>JAUMHR010000086.1:3599154-3626320 GCA_032361145.1 Enteromius fasciolatus
TGCGTGTATCACACAGATGCACACAAATGAGCTCCTCCGCGAGACAGAGCAGTTATAGAGGGAGGGGCGCACCCAGCTTTTTTTCTCCCACCCCCCACGGAAAAAAATTGCGATACGAACCGAATCGTGGGTCAAAAATCGTGAAACGCACCGAATCGTGGGTTTGGTGTATCATTACAGCCCTACTTATAAGCTTTGCATACCCAAACCATTTGAGAGAATAACCTCACCGTATGATTAAATATTAACATTACTATAAATTTCCTTGTCATTTGAGGTGTTCCATAAAGCTTACATTAAAAAAAAAACAAAAAACAAAACTGGAAATACATATGTAAAGGCCTCACCACACTGAGCATGGAAAAAAAGAGAACAGCACTTCCCTATTAAAACAACCCCTTTGTATGGATGCTTCAACATAGACCGCAAATCTAGTAGTTGCTGTTGTACAAAAGGGTGAGAATGGTGGCGCTACTTTCAATAACCAGTGTAAACAAACACAGATGAAGAGTGTCCCGGGATAAGAGAGTGGATGGTGAGTTACCCCAATGGGAGTCACAAGCCCTCTGGTTTTCATCCAAAATATCTATGTTTTTAGGGGTTTAGAACCACATGGGGGTAAGTGATAAATAGGAACATATTAATTTTGGGGTGGAGGAAGCCTTTAATGGTTGGCATTTGAGAACAGATTTATTCTTACAGATTTATGTTCTTTATACAGAATAACATTTCTAATAATTATCTTGAATCATGTGATCAAGAGCACTGCCCGTTTCTTCCATGTGCACAAGCAAAAAGTGCATTCACTTGCTAGAGTAGATCTTCAGTATTTAATACAATTGAAATATATATAATATTTTGCTACACATTAAATATGAAAGCAAATAGACATGATTATGACAATATTTTCTGTATGTGTTTTATATGAAGCTCATGGTATTTTTTATAGCAATAAAGTATGTTTATGACAAATGCAGTGTAACGTTAGCATTATTAAACTTGCTTATTATAAAATCAAAATCCACTATAAAATCACAGTCGGATAATTGTTTTATGTGGGTAAGCAAATACATTAATAATTTCATACATTTTCAGCTTGATGCCGATTGTACTTGGATGTAGCCTATTCTTGTAGGCGAACACGCATTTCACGGTTGGTGTGAAAGCATTGATTGTCTGTGATTTACCTCGATTTTTTACAAACTATGTCAATCATTTATTTGTGATACGATGGTACTGTAATTGTATGTAAATCTGGACAACACACTGAAGAAAACTTTATTGAAATGTGTTGTTCCACTGGCTTTCTCTATGCTTGACCAGTTTTGTGTATGGTGTTTCTTATTTACGGTATCTAATAAAGTCACCACTTGTACCTTCTATATCAGTTATTGGCCTTTTTATCAGGTATGTTACAATGTATATACATTGTATATAGCCCAACATCATTTACGTTCCTTGAAGTACTTGAATACACAATTGCTTTTAATGGCCATCAATGCAAATGTTTCAGAAGAAGTGCAGATTTCAGCACCTTTCGGTCTGGGATAGGGTGGGGGATGAATTTTAGAATAATGGATTCGGTTACCTTGGCATCCAGATGTGTGCATTTACCCAAATAGATGTTAACTGCAGCTCTAAACATTCTCATTACAGACAACAATAATTAGCAGTCATCCCTCTCCCAGTGTTTCACGTGTAACCGCATTTCTCATGTAAAACACTCTGCCAGGGTGTGGTAAAATTCTCCAAATTTTCTCCAGTCGTTAATCCCTGGGATCTGTAACAAACATGTCAGGGCAAGCTTCTAAAGCTGACGAAATGTTACAGTAAATGCAAAAAAAAAAATACAGCAATGAGGAGGAAAATATCCTCTCACCGGCTGTGAAACATATTACACAGTCTGATAAGCCAATTTAAAGGACTGTTGAGGAAGAACTAAACGCAAGTTGTTTTGTTCTTCACATTAAATGACTGCCCTTTTCCCTCAAACCCCATCATTGACCTGCGGTCCTCCATGCAGGCGTGGAAGCAGAACAGCCCCCGTCTGGCATTTTGCTTGGCCATTAAATTTTAAAACAGTCAGTCTACAAAGAGAACTCATCCCTGCGGGGTGCCGTGCTTATTCTACAGCTCGGCAGACTTTTTTCCACCCCTTCCCCCAAAATCTCCCTCTCTGCATCCCATCCTGGATTACAGACCACAAATACACCAGCTGAGGACAAGAGCCAGTGAGGTGAAGGAGAGATAAAGTGATGAAGGTTTTGTTCTGTATTCTCAGACTAATTGTCTATTTTTGAAAAAGCACAGGCAAAAGTTTTCACAGAAACAAAATTTATAAAACAAAAAAAAAAAAAAAAAATTATATATATATATATATATAATTAGAATAATTTACTCACCTTCAAACCCTGTATGAATGTCTTTCAAAATATGATAATTTAAAAATATGATAATTTGATAAATATTAGTGACTAAACAGAAATATTGGTAACTAGACTGTAACCATTGACTTCCATAATAAAGTAAAATAAAATAAAAGAGTATTACAGCCATCATTTGCTTGGATGTAAACAAAATATCAGTATCATTATTAGGGGTGTAACGATACGCGTATTCATATCAAACCGTTCGGGACGAGGCTTTCGGTTCGGTACGCATTACAAACCGAACGATTTAGAAAAAAAATAAATAAATAAAAAAGAATAAAGTGTGTAAAATATAATGTTTTCAGTGCTACGCTCAACAAGACAGCACAAACGACGGGACAGGCAAAACCCGCTGTCTGCCCCTCCCACCCCCAAACAGACGAAAACTAGAAACACGCACATTACAAACTATCCCCACGTAGCGTTGTAATGGTATGAGATTTTCACAGTTTAATATCACGATTACTGGTATACGGTGTTAAACTATCATTATTATTATTATAATCATCAGCTACAATGACCCCTAAATGAATAAAATGAGATATGGTTTTTGGTTGAACACTGTTTACTGTAACAAACTTTTTTTTTTGTATGAAAAAAAAAAAAACACACAAAAAAAATAAAAACAAAAAAATAAAAAACTTATGGAAGGATGAGTCTAACGTTTGGTGGGAAACCAAATCAATAAAGCTAAAGCTATAAATAAATTTCAATAAAGCTTTGCATCTCCCATTTGAACAAAATAAAGAATAAGTTATTTATCTTTATATTAGACAAGAATAAATCAAACTGTCCTTCTTTAACAGCATATATGGGAGAGCAATATGTGCAGGGTCAATATGGCTCAGCCTTCTTGACTTGAAATGGCTTAAATCTACATTTTATTAAGTTTAATTAATCAATAAATACCATCCAAGACTGATTTTTCCAAGATATACTTTTATATTAATTTTACTAAATAAAAATGTGAAAAAAAAGAAAGGAATTCTCTTTTTTATTTTATTTTTGCTGTATCGAAAACATGCCGAACCGTGACACCACTGTATCGTATCGAACCGAACCATGATTTTCGTGAACCGTTACACCCCTAATCATTATGCTACTTTTTTGTTGTTGTTTTTGAACTTAATTTCATGTTTCAAATCTGATCTGTTGGCATTTAAATATGATATTTTCTGCAAGATTCAATTTCTAAACATTTTAGGAGCACTGTTATGCATAAAATTGTAACTTCATCCGAAACAGCAGACTATGGAAACTTGTTTCCACCACTGAATAAATTGCAACTTTTTATCTCGCAATTTTTTTCTCAGAATTGCGTGATACAAACTCTCAATTCTTATTTTCTTGCAATAACAGTTCTTTTTTTTTCCTCCCCTATATCTAAAATTTTACAGACGAGCCTGAATTTCAAAAATAGATTGTCCCACTAAGCCAACCAATTTGTGTACACGTAAGCGTAAACCCCCTTAGCGGTACTGAATAAAATGATATAACACCAGTTATGTACTACACCTTTATTTTATTTTACCTATAAAATGAGAATAGGTCAGGTTATGAAACACCTGCGAAAAACACTTGGCAAACGGCTAAGATGGTGAGCAGACATCTGTTTCTTGTGCAGTTGGACCAGCATACACTAGACAGATTACATCTCCATTTAGAAGGTGTGAGTTTTATTAGCTGACAAGATTGCAAAAGTGTGGGAGGCACCAGTGACCACCAGAGCAGTAAAATAAATTTGACATTCATTTTCTGCAAGGGTATCATCCTTGAACCATGAACACCCATCAAACTTGAAAAATCAACATTTAAAAAAAAAACAAAAAAAACAACTGAAATTGTTCAAGTGCAAGACTGTGTGCTTATGAAGTCTGACTCATCCCATAAGCACACATGACACTCTAGTCTGCACATGTTGTTCTTGAACCGGTCTTGGTTGTCTTTTTACTAAATTACATCACTTGAAACCAACCAGTTACAGTATTTTTTTTCCTTTTCTTTATTCCTTGTTGATGTTCACTAGAATTGTTCTTTGCTAAAGGGATAAGAAAATAAACAATGCAAGATATATTTTCTGAAAAGAAGTCTTAATATCTAATTCAATACTGCTCTTCGTGTAAATGTAAATCTTATTCACAATGTTTAAATTAACCAACATAACCTACCTAGCCTGCAAAAACTCATAACAATGGTAGAGGAGAGGGAAGGAGAGGGAAAAAAAAAAAAAAAAAGACTTACAGCATACACACACAGAGATATATAAAAGCTTATATCAAACTTCTCCATGAAGAATCTGAACAGGATTATTTCCCAACTGTTCAGCAAGCAATACGCAAATGCAATGGCTTAAACATCATCTGCTAATTGGCAACTGACTGGCTGTGTTCCAAACCCTTAAATGCAGTTTTATTTTACTTTACTAAAACCCTGCTCTCATTTGACTCCACAATCCAGGAGGAGCTTTCAGAAGTACCGATTTGCCTTTTTTTTTCTAGATGAACTCACAAACTATGTCAGGTGCAGGGAGGAGCGTCTCGACAAGCAAACAAGCACTGCACCCTTGACTGCGTTAACCCCACAGGCCTGTCATGTCCTGTTGTTAAGCTGGCTGAGCAGGCAGAGCCTATGCTAAAGCGGGGGCTGTTAACAAAGTACCATGCTCCTGGCTAAATTTGAGCAAGGTCACCTAAACCGGCCTCTACATCTATCGAACATGACCTCATGCATCACGACTTCACAGACAGAAGATACAATGCAGGGAACGTCGGCTCATGAAAGTGTGAATTAATAACCATCTCTGCAAAGAATGTGGGTCACCGAATCTCCTCAACCTACTCAAGAAATCAGCAGAGAACAAAGCACAATGCTGCTTTAAAGGTTAAAATCTGGCTGGCTGAAAGAGGAAAATTTGACGGTTTATGTGAATAGTGTAAAATAAACAATGGTTGGCTTCAGCATATCATGGCAGGATCGTGGGCCTTTTAAAACAAAGGCCTTTTTTATATCACACACAGTTCATTATTTCTGGCCATCGTATTGCTTTCTAAAAATATTTATTCCTTTGGGACGAATTGCTTTCCACGTGATTTGCAGCACTGTGAATTCGGCGGACAGAAAAGGGGAGCGTTTTGTGGGCCAACCATACAACAGCGCTGAGGATTGGTTTCCACTGACAAAAACAGGCCGGTTTTCTCACACAGCTGAGAGGAAGGGCAGCTTTCCTGCCAGAAACCTCACAGTAGATTGGAAACTGAAGCAGCAATGAATGGCGTCATGGTTTTCACAAAAATACAGAGTAAAAAAGGGGGAGTGAGGAGTTTTGTAAGAGAAAAACTGGTTCTGGTTGAATTCATTGTCAGAAAATGAAGCAATTATGGATGGCTTAATTACAGTACAAAAATATGCACAACTTAAATTACCAGAAAGCACTATAATATTGCTATGTTATAATACAACAGTACTCTACCATTTGTTTTGGTTTTTTTGAAAAAGGACACTGATTCTAGGGTTATCTTAAAAGTAGCTTAGAACACCCCACACAGTAAATACTACTATAACTGCACAAACAAACTTCTTTTTCGTTCTACGTTTCTCTTCACTGCTTTTTGCATAAACCGGGGTCACTGATGTTCTTCTTTGTAGGAATTACCTTTCTCTGAACTTTTAAAGTCTCTCTGCGAGCAATCGTACCGATGTGGATTTATCTGTGGCAGCTCAGCTATGTATATAGTGACAAACTGGGAAGAAAAAAAAAATCCTGTGTCAAAGAAGGTTGAGTTTCAGAAAACACCCACCAATTGTGTAACCGCCTCAGGCCAATAGTAGCTCAAAAGGTGTTTAGGAGCTAAAACAAACTCCACAAAACTTTTGCTTTGGTCAGCCAATTTAAACTGCAAAATGAAACCAACTTCATTTTGGCCTGGATTTGTTCGAAATGACGTATATCGGGGCCTGAAATGTGTCTGAAACATGGCAATAGCTTCGCTAAAATAATCTGTATACTGTATCTTTCCTACCACCAAGGAACTTTTTATTAAAATGAGCAATGCAGCACAACAAAATAAAAATCAGATTTATGTTTGGTTATAAATTGCATTTAAAGTTTTACAACCAAGCAAGGTAATTATTAAGCACTCATTTTTTAAATATCGTACAGTATGCCGGTCTATGAAGTTCAAGACTAGTTTCTAATTTTATTCAACGTATGCAGTTAGCACTTCTGTTAACTGAAGGTAAGTACATCTAAATATAAATACACTTTTCACATACAAAATTTCAGTGTCGTAGTTCCCATTTGTTAAGATTTTAAAGAATCAAAGTAACTCTTTTAATAGTAGATTTCCTGTAGTTTAACGATTTTGAAATTGTGGGTTGCCAAACTATTTTAAACTCGCATCCTCAAGCTTATATGGATGAGTGATTAAATACAATAATTATGATCTTACTTCACCACCACAGTAGTTTCTAGCACTGCAAGGCTCACAACAATAAATGTCTAGCCTTATAAAACTACAAGAGCATCTTCAACGAATTGGTATACACTAAGCATAGATGCCATCAATTCTTTATGAGTTGGTCCACAACCACCCATTTCCTTCTGTTCCTGAAATATTACAGTGTTTTTGTGTGTAAGGAACAGCCAAAGGAACTAAGCCACCCTTCAGGGTCTCCTGGAAGCTCCCCTGTTGCTCTGAGAGTTCAGGTTATCCAGAGTACGCCCAGGGGGATGGGATTTCCCATGCCAATGGTTCACAAGTTCAGCACAAAATGAACTATTTATGAGCACTGGAAAACATGCAGGAACAGCTCAAAGAGAATAATGATGGGCAGAATTACAGACACACAGAGGAAGAAGAGGCCCTGAAAGTGGACCGGAGGATTGGATAATAAATCACTGGGTGCTTTGAACTGATATGTAATGGCATTACAAACTTTATCTGAATGGGAGAAAGAAAGGCACTGCAGAATAAGCAACAAAGAGTGAAAAACAAATAAAGAGACAGAACAGGAGGGTGGCAAATGACAAGTACCACACACACAACCAATCAGATTTTATAGATCAGGCTGATCTTCCTTTGTTTGGCAAATGCTAGAGGGTGTCAGGTCCTTGTGACAGATTAGAGGTCAGTAAGACACCGAAGGTCTTCACAGGGCTTGTGTTCTTTTGTTGTTCTGGGCATTTACCAGCTGCGGTCAATGACAAGTGAAATTGAAATCGATCATTTAATTGTAAATCAGTACTGACAATTGGTCAGATAGTGGCCCTTATTATCATTGCCATGTCAAGATGGTAAGTAGCATGGTATGTCAGGAGAAAATACACAGACAGTATGGTGTCTTTGAGATAAATTATAACTGTACTGGAAATCAGCTTATTTTGTAAGGCAGCTTTTGCGATACCTTCAAGCTTTTAAGGCAATAAGCACCATTTAAGAAATACAATCGTAATGAACATTGAGTTTCTAAATAATTCAAAAATCTTTAAAATATACATTAAGGCAAGACAAATCCATCAGCATTGGCTTATAAGGCTGCATTTAAACACTTTCTAATTGAGGTCCTTTAAGATTTTAGGGGCAGGACTTCAAACTTGAGAATTGTGGATTGCACACTACGCAGCCAGGAATGGAAACAGAGAGGCAGGGAAAGTAGCACACCCTATAATTTACAGCGCCATTTTTTTAGCCTATTTGCAGCCCACCAAACTGACAGGTACTATTCCACTGGAGGAATTATCAAGGGCAATTCAAGAGCATACGTTATGATCTGGCTTTTATAACCCAGACGATATATTACAGGCCCAGGGAGTCTGTCAGAGAGAGGTGGGTTAGTAGATAACATGAAAAAGCCTACCTGAAGCACTAAGGGTTCTGGATTGAAAGCCAAGGTCATCAGCAGCTGCATCCTTTCTGTGTCCTTAAGGTTTTTGAGTAGGAAGCTTCCAGAATCTTTTGTCTCAGCGTACCTCCTGACTATTCTGTCCAGCAGTCTTTGGGACGGACAATGAACCAGGTCTGACCAGCCTTCCACAACATCTGGGGTTAGGAGTCGGACATCCCCATTAAGTCGGGCAAACTCAGTCTTGTACATGGCCTGGATAAGATCGCAACGAGGTCGACCCGTTGCTCGCTTGCAGATCTTCTGGTCAGTATCAGTAAGCTCTTGATTGGAGCCCAAACGCTTGAGTACAATCCTCCGCGTTCCCTCACGAGGCTCCCCGTACTGGGCAAAGAAAACATTTTTCACATTGAAGACATCCAGGAAGCGAAGGCGACCCCATGTCTCGAAGGATATTTGTCCGTTCATGAACTTGCGACACCAACTGGTGCCAAAGCAGGCTGGGCACTTGTTGAGGTTGATGAACCTTCGGTCGGTGAGTTCATTCTTTTGAAAAGAGGCGAAGAGGTTGTGTGTGTTCATCAGCAGTATGACAAACAGCCCAATGACAAAGAGAAGCTTCAGACACCGGTACAAACGGCCAAGCTTGAGTGGGAGGAAGCGCAGCATGTTCGTGCACTAACCAGCCAGGGCAGGGATAAAGGGTAAAGGGGGAAAGGGCAATGAATAGTGTCAGGGACAGGACTCAATGGATCTCCATCACTAGTGCTGACTCATCACCTGGAGTTCCCATAAGGGGAAAAACTAGCAGAGCCCCCCCTTGCAAGTGCTTGCTGGGCTAAGACATTCTTGCATTGCTCTGGAGTGCGCAGTGCCGTTGCATATAAAAGTTGACCTGCAAAGAAGCACACAAAAAAAGAACAAACATATTATATTAAGTTGCATTTTACCAGCGCTACAGCATGGAACAAAGGACATGCCAATTTCCTATTACAGACAACTTCACACTATTTGAACAGATACTTTCCATTTCTCCCAAGCTGAAATTTCTTCTTCCCAGGGTATAAACCTCTAAGCAAAACCAAGATTGTGTGTTGTTTTGAATTTTTAACAAATTGGAAATGTTCAGGTCATTTGAGCGAATGCATTGCTTTCCGAACTGTAACGAGATGGATTTCTGCCAGACCAATAAACGGTGAGACACTCTGTACCAGACTGTGCTGGCTCATATTTCCCTCAGAATAGCTCCTAACAACTACGGATAAATAAAAAAAAGAAAAGAAAAAAAGTTAGTTTAAAAAAAAAAAACTGATGCAAAAGTGAACGTTTTAAAAAGTGAACAAACATTAAGAAAAATATGGAACCTCTGAAATAAAGTATGTTACGGAAATAAATGCCATAATGCTTGTCAAAAACAAAAGCAAATGATTTGTGATCATTTCCATCACCCTGCTAAAAAGTCTTTCTTTCTTTTCACTCCTCTGTGTATTACCAGAAGAGTCGTGTTGAGCAAAGTTTAACCTTTGATCAGAGTTGCCCTGGTAAGTTTTAATCTTTCTTTGAAGATTCCTCTTTGAAAACACCCGGTGTCACTATGCTAATGTGGGGAGGTGAAACAGTGGTGTACAGAGCAGTGTGTGAATGTATCTGACGCAGGGGTGTCACTGATATAGATGTAGCACATCAGCAGTCATGCAAATGAGGCCTATAAGGAGGACAGCTGCAAGTGCTGCTGTCCTAATACTCACAGTCACTTTTAGACTGTGTTAAAAAAACAGGCTATTACCACCCAAGTACAGTTTCCATGCAGAAAATCAAACGCGTAGCACCAAATTCTTTATATGGCCGCTTACCATGCAAATGGGCCATTTTCAATTAAAGCTCATTACACCATGCCTATTAAAAGCGATGGCTTTCGAGGGCTGTGCTCATTAGTAGACGAGTCAGTGTGATTAGCGAGCATGTTGACGAATTTCTGTGCATTTTAATTGACCTAGTCAGATTCGAGTTGCTGGTGGGTGGAAGAGAGAATCGATACCAGAAATTATAACTCATATCAGTCCTGCAAAGCCCTTATCCAACAGTGGTATTAAATGGCAAATCTCACTAAACCATGTCCTGGTCATATTTCACATCAAAACCAAAATGAGGGGGAAAAAACAGACATAGCTAAATTACATTTGGATTATTTTTAGGACCATTAAGAGTTTCTTTTTGACAGCTGACAATTAAGCACATTTTCCCTACAAATCTTCACTTCCCAGATGTTCAACTTTTTTGCAATTCTCATTAGATTCTCATTAAAAGTCAATGTAACACTAATCAATGCAAAAGTTCTACTGCTGATGTGTAACATGTTAATGGTCCTAAAATAGGCTGCAAAACACTGTATATTAGACTTAAAGATAACATGAAATTATCTGACAAGCACAATTTTCTTTCCTGTGCTGTGTGGGACTCACTAAAACCTTAAAGTATCACAAAGTACAATCTCGAGTTGGGACATGTGACATGGTTTTGTATGTTCCATGCGCAAAAACATTGGCTGGATTTAACCGCGGTCTCCAATGAGGACAAAACATGACTGTAGGAAAAGATTGATTTATGGTGGATAAATATAATAGCAATTAAGGTTTAGACACCTGGGAAATAACTCAATTGAAATGCAGCAAAAGAAGGAGGGCCAACACAAATCTTGATAAGAAGAATGTGCATACTGCCTATTACAGAGTACTAGATTTACCAAACGTTCATAAAACAACTGAACACGATATGATCTCTGCGTGCCATTTAACAGAATGACATCCCGGTTTTTCACTCACTGAGCAGAGACAAAGATAAACTGTGCACATTTCTCTTCAAGAAAAATGAGGCAGTCGAGAAAAGCCTTGGTCTATGTGATGCACTGCCGTTGGTTTGAGTACAGATTGGCAGAGCGAAAGCAAACAAGCTTCACTGCACGCGCTGCCTGCTTCAGACCGCACCAGATTAAGGAGTTCTCGCTCCAGCAGTCAGGTCCATGTCCACCCACAGTCACGGAAACTCAATCATAATATTTCAGGACGCAGGGGCCTCTTTTAAATGAATGACATGTTGAAAGGTTTGGTGGGGAAAGCGAAAGCATTCTGCAAAGGTTCCTGCTGATTCTTTCACTTTGACATTTATAGGCCTCATTTCAGACTTCAGTAGGATAAGCCTGTGGGGGTATGATTCAGATCAAGACTCACGCAAACTGAAAATGACAGCAGAATTAGATTTTACTTTTCTCAAACAACCTTACAAGCCTTTCCAAATGGTTTAAGTCACTGCAGTAAATGATCAGCTTCTCATATTTCAAGCTGAAGGCCACTAAAAGCCTTTAACACACTAGAACGATAATCCCGAACTGTGGGTACGTGTTCCCCAAGGGGTTCTTCTGCAGTTCCGGGAGGAGATTTATCTTGCTTTGTTCAACTCATAAAATAAAATAAAAAGTTACAAAAAAAAAAAAAAAAAGAAAAAAATACAATAAATCAAATAATTTCACTTCAATCATCGCATGTTATTTCAAATGTATGTAATGGACACTTTTTACTATTCCATTAACTCTTGATGGACAAAGTGATTTATAAATTATCATTAATTCCGCACCAACTCCGTCCAATGTTCTGCATTTTGAGCAATTTATGCCGATATGAAAACACTGAAAAGAGGTAGGTTACAATGCTAAATTATTATTAAATTAAATTATAAGGTCCCAATTAATTCTGATTTGGTGTTAATTCAGCTAATTCTGTGCTTTACTAACAAGTCTATGGAGGTGTACAAGACAAATCAAGTTTGAGAAACGATGCAGAAAACCATATCAGCTCAATCACAAACAGACAAATTTACTCTAACTTCACTGATGAAATGTTTTTATTTCCAACAACCTCATTCTGCCCACAGGCCTCTGTTCTGAATTACCACTCCATTACTCAAAGTATCTCCTCACTCTCACCCACCGTTGAGGCAGTGAAGAAAAGTAGGAAACCCAGGCCTGAGGGCCACCAAATGCCACTTAACACTAAAAACACCTCAGAATGTGCCAAAACAAAGGTTGCACATCTTAGACGAGTCAGCGCAAAGGAACAAACTGGCTCTGAAAAGGAACTCTGAGTACTAAAAAGAGATAATGAGCCAGCACTGCGTTTTGCTCCCAATATATGCATAATTTTGAATGACTGCATTTATTTGGTCCTTGAAGTCAGCGTAAAAAACATAATTGACTCTTTACTTCTTTAAATTTACATAACTGGTTATATTGTGAAGAATTCATCAGTGTATATTACTCCACATTATAGTAATGCTTCTCTTCAGAATCAAAATGTGGTAATTTGAAACTTGTGTGGCTCCCTCTTACTTTTTAATTCCTGGACCCATTAAGGTATGGGGTGCCCCCATTTTTTTCTCAAGCCAATAAAAAGAAAGAATTCACCTAAAAATTAAAACTCTGTCATGAATTACTTATCCTCATGTAGTTCCAAATAAGTAGATACCTTTGTTCGTATAAAGTACTTGAAAACTGAAATCCAAGAGCTTTTAACACCGTAAAGACAGCAACAGAACTACCTCTGTCAAGACCCTGAAAGGTAGTAAGGACTTTGTTGAAATAGTCCATGTGACATCAGTGCCTCAATCTTACATTTTCTAAAGCTATGAGAATTTTTGTGTGCACACAGAAAACAAGACATAATTTTATTAAACAATTGGCAGTCTTCGACACACATTCAAGACATGCGTTCACATTCCTCTGCTTGTAAACAAGGCACAGCATATCTGGATTCTACGTCAGAACTCTGGCTCCTGTGTCAGCTGCAACACGCGTATGTTGTGGTTAGGGATGCACCGATAACTGTCGGCCAATATGTAATACCCATTTTGTCAGTAAAAATGGCTGTGTGTAGTAAATATGGCTCAATGTGAAATCCTGGCCGTGATGGCATTTACTGCTGATTGCAGAACTGATTTTACTGACAAAATGCACAAACATGTTGGCCGATGATTATAGTGCATCCCTAGTTGTGGTACTCTCATGAAGACTGACACATAAGAAAAGAAATTGTTTAATAGTCACTATACTGGTTTTCTTTGCACACAAATGTATCCTTGTAGCTTCATAAAATTAAGGTTGAACCGCTGACATCACATGAACTAATAATGTCCTTACTACCTTTCTGGGCCTTGAAGTATGCAGGGTCAGACAGCTGTTGAACTTACATGTCTTACAGGATTGGAACGACACGGGGATGAAAATGTTAATTTTTGGGTAAACTAAACCTTAATTTCCACGAGATTTAAAACCAAGTCCCATGCTATTTTTTCTGTACACATCTTTCATTCATTCATTTTCAGGAAACAAACATAAGTTATGCAAAAGCCACTGCATGCTGAATGAGTTTCCTACATACTAGTGTCAGAATATTTCCTTGTTTTGCAAGCTAAACATCAGTGTTAAAACAGATGTTTGAAAAAAGATAAAACATGACTTAACCATTAAACACGCAAGTTAAAAATATTCATCTACCCTGTGTACGTTATTTTTTTTTTAGGTGACTTATTTTATATTGTTGCATGGATATACCACAGCCACAATAGCTATGAATGAGTGATGTCTCACTTTGATTGAATTTTTCCTGTTTTATTCAAAAGATTCACAAACACGTTGCTTTTATTATGAAATATGTAATATTCAGATTCAGTAAATGCATTTGGTAGTTTAAACACCTTTATAATGACCGTGTTTGTTGATCTATAGTGGATGATGGGTGTTATTTCATGCTGAATCTAGAAATGTATATTTTCCTAATGCCTGTGTATTTTTATATGTCTGAATAGCTATGACATAACAAGCGCTCAGCATCCGTGTCTAGTCACAATAAGATTATTAACATGCATTTAGAACGTTTTAATTCCATACCAACTACAACCGTTTTGAATGTAATTTGTAACAATGGGTGTTTAGCCCATAATGGTACCTGTGACTAAATGGGAAATAAATAGCACTTTTTTTGTCCAATTCAGAACAAACACAAATTGAGCTATATACTGAATATCACCAAACGGCTAAACAAAATTTTTCAGCCAGGTCCCTAATTCTTAACATTTTGAATCTAAGTTTGAGACTGTACTGAGTGGATTTTGTTAACTTTATTCCCATTAAATTAAGCACTTCACAATGGCCTTGTCATTAGCTTTGCACATGCTGAGCTGCAGGCGCTCGGGTGAAGAACTGCAGTTGCCAAGGTTATCGACTGCAGGAGTCAATAATGTTTGATCACAAAAACAGTCATCCACAACTGAGCCGCCTCGGTCCAGCAATCTGCGCAGACAATGATGAATGGAAACAAATTTTCTTTCACACACAAACAAATAAAAACACTTCAAATTACTGATTAACCGCATTCCCATTTAAAGTTGACACCTGGATCTTAAACTCAATGATGTGGTTACGATGCCTCTAGCTGCTCTAAAAGCTTTCGATCGGGATATTCTGAAATGACTCCCGGAGGGGAAACAAAAAAAGAAAAAGAAAACACAAATCCCAGTGTATGCATGTTATTTAGGCAAATTAGTGTATTGTATATCGAACAATGCTTCAGTTAAATCTGACACAATGTTCGCCTTGTGTTCACAATCACTATACTACCAGACGCCTTTCTGTCAGCCGCCAACATGATGTCTCAACTTCTTTAGGAGAATGCATGAAAACTCACATTCAAAAACTTTAGAATATACATAGCCATATCTTGATAAACGTAAAGTAGTCAGAAAAGACTTTATTTCTTGTTTTTCATATTATTGATATTTATGCATATCTTGAAAAATAAGGCTTAATTACAATGTCGACACTTGATAGCGAGTTTGATGTTGTGAGCTGCGGTTTATCGTACAGGTGTGACTTTCTCACTCACACTCAGAGTCCTGACAAATGAATGATCAACTTACAGCATAACTTCACAGACACAGGTGGCAAATAGGCAAACAATAACATTTGTAAGGTCTAGTTTTTTTAAATTAAAATAAAACCATATGGTGTTCTTAGGAAGAATAATAATTGGGTAGTCGATCAAATGCTAATTTAAACCAGATGAACCAAGATATAATGGGCTAAACAGCATTTTTTTTGCAGTAATTTTTTTCTTTGTTTATTACCCTAATATCATTTGCAAGACTATTCTGGAAAAATGGAATCCGTCACTATGCATGATCAATTAAAACTAACAAGAGAATGTGAAAGAAATGAAGACTAGTTACAGCAACTAAAACACCTTCATACGTTTAACCTAACATCTATACAGTCTCGTGCCTTTTAATAAGATAAACACACAGTTAGCCATATACCTAGAAAGACTCGGCTTAATCAATAAGTGTATGGGTGTTAATGCTTAGTAAATCACATTATAATCCAGAGATCTTGCAGACTGCTCTGAGGTCAGCAGCTGAATCCCATCATGTTATTTCAAGTGTCAGATCAGCGCCAAGAAATCTGAAACCTACTTCATGATCTCCTGAGCTCTGCTGTTTCAGAATACAAGATGAGAGCAAGGCATGATACATCAGTTTGTGTTATAACTTGTCTTTTAAATTAATTAGAGTTTTACACATACTTCTCACACACATATCTAATTTCATGAAACGTATTGCCATTCTTTGTAGTGGGCAAAATAAATAAGTATCCGTGGTACCAAATGTTTTGACCAATTTTCATTACTTTTCAGCCTTTGGTAATTAATAGGTACTTTAAATGTGATTATTGGTTGTAGAAATATTTTACTGAGATTGAATGGTTCTAAACGACATGTATTCACAAAAGAGATACTAAAACGATCAGAAATAAGGAAATTCCCTAGTATTTTCACAGACATAAAGAGGTTTTCGATAAACTAAGGACAGATAGTAAACATTGCGTCAAGAAACATTCACTGCAACCAAGAAACGACCACCAAACGTGAACTGACTGGACGAAAGACGTTTCAACAGGACAGAGAGAAAGGGGAAAAAGCTGCCAACAAACCTGAGAGAGTTTCTTCAGTCAGTCCTGCAGGAGTGAGTCTCTGGCTCGGTTACTCTGAATCATTGTTCAGGCTGGAGCGCTCGCGCTGCTGTTACTCTGTAGCGCGAGACGCTCCAAAAAAAGAAACACGAGAAACATTGTATCCCAGACGCTCAGCGGCTCACATACTCACATCAGACAAACTCAGATGCTCTTTCCATTAGAAGATCAGCCAGTTAGCAACCTAGCCAGAGACATAAACACTGATCAAGCCTCTACTTCGCAGTTTCTTATATGAATCAGTCGTTTATATGTGCAAGACTTCTGGAGCAGGACTCTCGTTCTTATCCCGATCAGTCGAGAACAGGAGTTTGATCGAGCGCGGTCCTCACACACACTGCTGCTGATCTCCAGCACTAACAACGATCCACAGCGACCGACTCTTTCCAACACCGACCAGCCAGAATTTACGACGTCCTTCATCGCTTTACGTTATTGGTTTGAGGGCGTTGTCATGGCGCCCGCTCCCGCCTCCTGACACGCTCAACACTGTCCTCGTTTTCCATGATGGGTGAATAAAGCTTTGCTCTAGGGATCAAAAAAAATATTTAAAAATATAAGATAAAGCAAAAAAAAAAAAAAAAACCTAATAAAATAATAAATAAAGAAAAACAACAACAACAACAAAATACTCACATATATATAAAATGACTGTATATATATATAATAAAGTGTAATTAATATTTGCATTAATTTGGAACACACACACACACACACACTATATATATATATATATATATATATAGTTATTATTATATTATTTTAAGATATTTGTTTTTATAAGAAGAAAAGAAAACGTACTGAGGCTATATGGATGACAAATAATGAGCTGAAAGAGTCTTCATGTCATCTGGGTGATCTCCATGAACCTCCATGTTTTTTGAGATGGCGAAGAAAGGAGAGCTTCGTTGGCAAACCGCCTAACCAAGTGGCACTTTTGAAATCCATTTCCTCACAAATGATGTCTGTAAAAGCATGTGGCCATATTCCTTAAGGACGACTGTGGGCCAAAGCCTGGAGAGCAGTGGCTGCTCTGGACTCGTTCCCGAAAACACACAATCATCTGCTGAAACAGGGGAAAAGGAGAAGAACCTGCACTGAATTATTAATGATATTACAAGCACCAAGCATATTTTATTTCTGTATAACGCAGTTAAACCAACTTAAAAGCATATTTAGACAAATATTTTGCTTGAAATTACACACGGGAATAATAGGAACATATACTGTTTTAATACGTCCACAATAAATGTCACTTCAGTAAAAAACACTTAGGCTACCTTTGGAATGCAAGTTTATGTGTTTGTGTATTATATACAGACGGTGGTTCCGCTTTAATTAAAGTTTATGTTAAATAATCATGAACGACAGAAACATGATTACAGCAACAAGGTTTAGAGATGCCAGAGTACTGATGAAGGGAAATGTTTGCATGTGCTGCCACCTAGTGCTACATTATTTAGTTTTTCCTTCACATTTTCTGTAGACGTGTGTCTATCAGTTTTATCTAAAATGTTGATATAGATAGATAGATAGATAGATAAATGGAGTGCTGTAAAATTGTATGTTTTTCTATGATTTATGTTATATCATAATGTTAATACACTCACCCAGTTCACCAGTCAACACAGAATAATTCCACATCATCTTCACTTTCTTGAGTAAAACCGTAAATGTTTCTCATTCAGAGCCCTCCAGTGATGTTACAGTCATGTTGTAAGCTCATTTTCACAGCTTAAGGTGCATTGCTCACTTCCCTTCCTCTGGCCTCTCTAACAAGGGCTGAGTGTTCAGGTCAGCTGGATCAAAGCGCTCTCAAAGACGGCACCAATTATTCTGAACGAATGCTTAGCCCCAGAAAGCACGCTTTATTTAAGCTTTTATTGTTGGAGACCGGGGATGAACAATGAACTTGGAGTATTTTAAATGACAGAATTAAAATCTTCATTAATCGTCTTGCTTTTCTCTCTCGTCTTATTTCCCGAGGGGGAGAGCTTGTGGAGGGGGAGCGGTTAGGTGTGCTTTTTGCATCTCAAGTCTTGAAGTCATTAGGTCTGAAGACAAGAGAGGGATTTTATTGCATCAACAACTTCACTGGATTCTTGCAGGCCATGATATTTACTAACTTATGACATTTACCTGTCCCTGATTTAAAAGGACAATTAAACAAGCCTCTCATAATCTGGTACTGTATGTGGTTTGTAAAACCGTACATATTCTGCTCTGAAGTTCTGAAGACCTTTTTGAAAAAAAAAAGTAAGTATATACACATACTGTATACACATACTTTTTCCAAGTATGTGAGCACTGTTAAAAAGAAGCATGCCTAAAAATTTTATTGCATGTTAATTATGGTAATAAAAAAAAAGATATCATTGTTACAGGGTAATTAATTATACATTAATTAAATCGTATAATTTAATTGAACAACATCTTCTGTACTATAGGATGTTGGTTATGATTAGGGTTTGGTTTAAAGTTAGTTGCATGCAGTTATTCATATTTATATGATTTACTGTTTTTACTAAATGCAATATGTAACAAGGAGTTAGTTATCCATCAGTGAACACGTCATCATACAGTACATGCATTACTTTAAAGCATGACAAATGTGTTTTTTTTAACACATCACAAAATAAAATGTGTTTAAAAAGTTTAAAATGCAGTTTAAAATCAATTTTAAATCACACAAATCTTGAATCTTGAAATGAAATAGTTTTAATTCAAACCTGAACGTGGAACACAGAAGCGGACACCAGGATAAACACTTGAGGACTCAGCCATAAGGACTAGAACAGAGGCACTATAAATACACACACTGATGACGCTAGGGGCTGGAATCGGCACTCCTGGCTGAAACTCTGGAACAGGGATCGGCACTCCTGGCAGTAATCTAGGGGTTGGAATTGAGATCTGCTCTTCCGGCCGAGACTCCTACTGGGATCGGGATCGACACTCCTAGCCGTAAACTAGGGACTGGAATCGGATTCGTATTCCCGGTCGTAATCTAGGGGCTGGAATCGAGATCGGCACTTCCGGCTGTAAACTAGAGAATGGAATCAGAAACGGCTCTCCCAACTGTAAACTATGATCTGGATTTGGGAACGGCTCTCCCGGCCGTAATTCAGGGACTGGAATCGGGATCAGCAACTCTGGTCGAGATCTGGGGGCTGGAATCAGAATCGGCACTTCAGGCTGTGAACTAGAAACTGAAACTTGGATCAGCACTCCTGGCCGAGACTCTGGAACTGGATTTGGGATTGGCGCTACCAGCGGAAACTCGGGTACTGGACTCGGGGGCGGCACTCCTGGCCGCAACTCTGGAACCGGATCAGGAATGTGCATTGGCGGGGATTAGTTCTGGTAGGTCAGCCCACAAATCAAGGTCTGGATCTGGGCTATGGAAGCTGGAATCCACGGTGAGTGGAATTTGTTGTGGAAATTTTGACATGGATTTATCTCCATATGGTAAAGTTGTTTTTGGTGCTGACACCGATTTACTTCCATAAGGCGCTGCTTTAGGAAACGGACTCCGCGGCACGGCAAGGCGTGAGCCGGGCATTAAAGGAAGGCCTCCAGGCCGTTGCTCGTGCCAACCGGGAAGTGGAGGAAGCCCATTGAGGAGGCGAGGATCAGGAGCAGGATCTCTTCAGGGCTGATCATATTTTTTGTGATGGTCGAGTCCTTCTGTCATGATGTCTGCAAAGCAGGAATCACACAAATCTTGAATCTTGAAATGAAATAGTTTTAATTCAAACCTGAAAGTGGAACGCAGAAGCAGACACCAGGATAAACACTTGAGGACTCGAACATAAGGACTAGAACAGAGGCATTATAGATACACACATTGATCTAAACACACATGGGGTACAGGACTGGACAATAATTAACACACTTAACTAAACTAGGACAGGAACAAGACCATATAAGGGCATACAGGAACTCAGACTAATGCTGAGTTCAGACTGCACGATTTTAGCCCCGCTTTTGACTCGCCAACGGGTTTTGAGAATGTGAATGTGTTCTGACGGAAAATAATATTGACGATTACCTACAGCCAATGAGAGAGCAACATCCAGGCCAGCGGGATGTTGGGGGAGGAGTTACGAAGGTAAATATCCTCCGCCATAATCCTCTTTCAGTTTCAAATGAGCGAACATGCAAATTGAATGACAAGCTTCTTTTGCTTGATATAATTTTTAATAATAATCCCAGTCTCACCTGAGAACTCCTGTCTTGCACACGTGACCTTGTGTTGTTTCCATGTCACTTCTCGCGTGTGTTTGGCAGTGAGACATCAGCGACTGAATACTACCCGGATAATCATGCAGTCTGAAAAGATCTGTGACATGACTACTTTGAAAATCGTGCAGTCTGAACTTGGCATAAACCAAAGACATAGAACACATGACAAAGAACACAGACAAGGGCGTTGCAGTAAGTGTGTTAAGAAACATAGCCATGAAGATGTACTCTCAATGATGAAATCCTAGACTGAAAAAAAAAATAATAATAATTTGACTTATTCAAGGCAGAAAATATGTGTAATATCACATTATTATACCAAATTAATTATATATTATTTATATTATTATATAGTAATTATACCATATATTTATTTATTTTTTTCCCTGAAGATCTGCACGATTGCAAATAATATTGATTTTTAGTCTGCATGGATCAACTCATGGTGAGGTATGTGAATTCGCTGATCATTGTTGTGGATATTCCCCTTTGTAAGCGTTCCTTGTTTCTTTGTTCTGTGTTTCTGGATTTACTCTTGCCGACCTTGCCTGTCTCCAATCTTTGCTCTCATCTCTACCCCCCTGGAAACTGTTTACCGTGCGCTCGACCCCCTGCTACGTTCTTGAATTATTCTGTTGCCTTTGTCTCCAACACCCCTGTTTGCTGTTATCGACCCTGCCTGATTCTACCCTGTGTGTGAGTTCGCTCATTAAAGTATTCTGCAAATGGATCCACATGCTTCACGTCTCGTTCATGACAGAAGTCATGTTTGAATGAATCGGTTTAATGAATGAATGACTCACTCACTTAGTAAGTTGTCGCCATCTACTGCTAGTTTTAGTTTTATGTTTAAAGTACCATTTAACTTTTTAACCATTTCATATTTTAATTAATTAATTTATTTATTTTTTGTCTATTTAGTGCCTTTCTTTTTTAACAAAATATTGATGATCAATTATATTTTGGGTTTTTTGGGGGGACAAAAAAAAAATGATGCGTGATTAATTAATGATGAATTCGATTAATTAATTTACACATCATGCATGAATTAAATTAACATTTTTAATCACTGCAAGTACTGTTTATTTATTTATTAATTTATTTTTTAATTCAAGTGCACATTCACTAGACATATTTTTCATCCTGGAAAATCAGTAACAAACAGCTGTTAACAAAAGAGTTGCGTTTGCCTTCTTAGGGAAAAAAAGACTATGGGTTAGGAATAACATGAATATGAGCACAGAACAGTATTTTAATAAATGGGCAAACTGTTCCTTTAGGAATGAATGTGTTTGTTTGTTTATTGGTCATTGGAATGGTTTATGTTGGGCTCCGTGCCATATGGATCATAGTAATTGTGTAAAGTAATTTGTGTCCAATTGAATAACGTTTGCGTGCTAATATTTTCCATTTACGCCTCTGGCAGCTGTTGTGTCTTTAGCAGTGGCTGACTGCACACAGCCCTGAAGGAAATAGGATGCTACATGTCCAGATTAGCTTTTCTCCCCACAGGGCAATCCCTAACCCCTAATCAGACGGCCCACTCACGCCTGCCTTGCCAGTTTCATTTAACCACACCAAATTATATCTCTGCGTAATCATTTCTAGCAAAGTGCTATGGGCTTTGAGCAAGGCTCGTATTTTGTCTGATGCCAGGATCCACACACCCAAAGAAACAATGTTATCTATGCATACTAATGTGGATAAATGTTCTTCATGTTTCATGCTCACTAGTGGACAGTGGAGTCATAAAGTTAAATTAAAATTAAGTTTCTGTAAAAAATTAAGGTAAAGAAACGTGTTGCAAGCTAAATAAGAAACTACTGTTTACTGATTAATCATATTTTGTGACATTGATTATGTGAGCTATATCTGATTTTATTTATTTTTTTGAAGAACAAGATTTTTATGAAATCATTAGGTGGACAGAATGAAAGCTGAAGTTTATTTGCAATGTTTCACTTGTTTTGCTATAAAAACTGCATTATTATGTTTTATGTATTTATTTTAACCTATAATATAATGCAATATAATGCTCTCTTTCTGAATGTACTGTTAATCAAATAATCCTAAAAAAGTTTTATCATGCTTTTTCAAAAAGGTTATTACAGTTTTTCTTGATTGCTAAAACATATTTCTTGAAACTATGCCTCACGACAGTAAAAACAAATCTCATAAATTTTCATCAAACATCCACACTCCCGTATAATCCGCTTCAGCCAGCCAGCAAGCCGCCGCCCCCCTCAATCGAACCAAGAGGCCGTGGTGCCCAGCCGAGGCCGAAGGCCTACTAGGCCTACTAGGCCTCCCACCTCCAGGAAAGAGAGCACTCTGCCAAACCCTCTTGGCCGCAGGGATACCATTTTCCCGTAAAGCAAACAAGCCAGATCTCATAAACATTCTGAACACTCACCTCCCAGATGCCACTCCACCAGCAACACCCCAACCCAGGAAATGATCTCAAAAATCAGCACACATAACCACGCCTGCTCCGCACTCAGCCCTCCACCGTTCCGGCCGCCACTGAACCTCCTCTCTCCAAGATCCAGACACCGCCTTCTTCTTTCCAGCAGCCTGACGACCCCCGCTCCACCACCAGCCATCCAACGCCCTCCACCAGCAGCCAGCCTTCCAGCCAGCCCGTCTGGAAAGGCGCGTCGTCGCACCGTAAAGGCAGAAAAGAAAGTACATAATGGGAGAGGGGCGGTGGGTGCCCTGGCTCTTATCCCTCACTGGCGACGAGTGCGAGGTCGAAGGCGAGGACAGAGAGCCGGAAAGCCAGGCCGACAGTGAGGATCCGGTGGGCCAAGGTGGAGTAAATGGCGCCGGCGACTGACAAGGAAGAGGGGCTCCGGATGGCCACGGTGGAGCCGGAGCGAGAGAGGACCAAGGCGGAGCTGGAGGGAGGGAGGAGCCTGACACAGACGGAGGGACGAGGCGCAGCCGGAGGAGTGGAGTCCCAAGGCGGCGGAAGGACTCCGACTGACCAAGGCGGAGCCGGAGAGATGATCGAGCCCGGCGGAGCTAGTGAACAGACGAGACCAGCTGAAGAGGAGGGAGCCAAGGTCCATTGCGAAGCCGATGGGTTGGAGAACCGAGGTGGAGATCTGGCTTCGGAGACTGGAGGAGGAATCGGAGAGCACCCCAAGCCAGATGGAACTGGAGGATGACAGTCCTGCGTGATAGTCCCCGGCTGGATGGTTGGTTGTGGGTGAGTGGCAGGACTGTCATTCGATGGCGAGGCAGAGGGCAGAAGTGGGTGGGAGTTTAAGGTTGGATTATTCTGTCACGCTCTCGTGTTGTAGCCGGCAGGCGAAGGCAGGATACGACAGGACAGGATATATCTTGATGCAATTTAATAAAGTAAACTTCATAGAACAAACAGGCAACAAAAAATCAAAGCAACATTACAAGATTAATAATCCAACAAAAGACAAGACAAACTAAACTGGCTTTTAAACAAGATCACATTAGGGAGAAATCAAGACAGGTGAGGAACACAGAAGGGACGGGTAACTAATTAACTAAACAAGGACAGGAAAAAGACCAAATAAGGAAACACAGGAAGAGCGAAAACGAAACCAAAACTAAACAGTGTCAGACGGCAAACAAGAAACATAAATGTTACAATACGAGAATCTCCTCAGTCCAGCTTTCCCGGAAGAGATTCAATTTCTTCAAACCTTACACCTCGTTACATTCACCCAATCACAGCCACCTTACCAACTATAAATAAACCCGTCTCCTTACCTTCAGCATCGCATTCTTTTGCAATCCCTCCCCCTCCCCTACGTTTAGCCAATTGTCCTTATCTGGGGGGCAGTCGGAGGCTGAGCCGGGTGCCGAACCCTTGCCCTCGCTAGGGCTCGGTCCACCAGGGTTCATTACCCGGACGGCACACCGAATCTGCTTCATCCTAATCTATTCATCTCATCTAATCTGTATATATATATATATATATATATATATATGCATTCTGTCTTAGACAATTATAGACATTATTCTGTCTATAATTTCTGACTCAAGCCCATTAATAGGACCATCTGCTTTGAGGGCAGGCGCTGTAGAGCTGAAGCATCCCCAGGCTGAGTCTAATGAACACCTATAAACTCTCCAGTTCAGAGCTCCACATCTAATTAAATTCCAGACAGCATGTGTCTTATACATGGAGACCAAAGCCTTTGGATAAGTTATTTCACTGTTTGTTTCATGTAATTACCTTAAATAAGGGAATATAAAGGACAATTTTAAAAATTTGCAGAAGGAATCACTTTAAGGGATATTTCCAGAAAATATGTGATAATAGAAACACTGTATATGCTTTCATTTTTTCATTGAGTTAATACTGTAAGTGATAAGGGACGTTAGTTCCTATAGGGACTTACTGTACATTTGTAGTTGAAAAAGCTTTCCTAGAACTCTGATAGTATCTGACAAATGTCACCCGGAATAAAACACACATACAAGGACACCTGTCACAATTGCACAAAAGACCACAAATTGCAATGCTTCTGATGAAATAAGAGGAAAAAAAGAGGATGTGGCAGGCCAAAAACTGACTAAACTGTGACAGATAACTTCAGATTGCTGTCATTCACTTATTGTACATTTTTTAGCTGTGACAATATATCTTCTGCACTTCCTCCTGTTTGCATAGACCTGTCAGTCTTCACTGGTCAAAACAATGTTGGATGGATAGATGATTTGTACACTATGAAAGCTATGTTTTGAAGTTAGAAACATTATCACAAACACAAAGGCTTTCGCTTGATAGAATGTTAATAAATTGGAGTCGTGTGGATTATTGTGATGTTTTTATGAGCTGTACTTTCATTCTGACATCACCCTCACACTCACAGCAGAGGATCTATTAGATAGCAAGATATGTAATGCTACTTTTCTACAAATCTACAATTATCTACAATAACAAATATACAATTAAACATCTTCAATTATATGGTACATAATTTTTTCTTTCACAAACTTTTTAAAATCACTTAACATTATTGCATATGTTAAATAACTTAAAGTTAACAATGAGATTTTTTTTTTTTCTGTCACACATTGATATGTCAACTACCAATTTTTGTTTCATGCTAAACATTTTACAAAAACGGCAATAAATAGTAAACTATAATTTCTTTTGTCCCTTTGCATTGGTTGATGTTGAGTTGCATAATATCATTCATTATTATATCAATGTTATATTACAGTTTTTTACGATTGCTTAAGCACAATTTTAAAAACAGAGCCCGGTTTGTCAAAACACTACACACAATTAACACAACCCAACACCAAAGTAGCACAGCACTTCAGATCATTTGCAAAATGGAACACTTTTGTCAAAACTATACACGACTTTAAAAAAACAATATTTTGTTACCAGATGAAACACACACATATGACTGTAATCTTTTGGAAGCAGTTACACACTGCTGCTGCTAACCTAAAACACTTTTAGTAAGTATAATTGTCGGTGATTAGAGTACTGTAAATGAAGTACACCGAAAAAGTGCAACTACGCAATAGTTCATCAAATATTGCACAAGACCAATGCTGCAGGAAAATATAATTGATTTCTCTCCATTTACCCAAATCAGTCAACATGGAGAATCACAACAAAACATGTCCCAGTTGTCATGCTGCTACAGTAGTGTGCATAACACTGTTAGCTCAGCAAACAACAGAAACGTAAAATACTGTATCCAGTACAGGTTACAATTACAGAAACAACAACAACAAACATAAAAATAATGATAAAAACCTGACAATATTGTATTGTATAGTGCTTAAACCTGATTGATGTGTCTACAATTTAACAATCATGTGTTTGTGCATCTGATGGCTGTGTTTAACAGATTGGCTTATATTGTAGGTGTGGGAATTTGACAATGTGCTTACAGTTATGCAAATCTAGGCCGGTGTTTTGCTCCTTGAGTATAAGGTTTTGTAAATTGTGAGAAAGTTTTAATTTTAGTGTCTAAGCAATTGAAAAAAAAACTGTAATTTTAGTGTGTAAGCAATCGTAAAAAACTGTAACAACAGGGCTCATGTGGTCATAGTGGACTTGTAGATGCTTTTGAATTTCATTTACATCTTCCACTAGATGGCGGTATAGTAACCTGCAAGTAACTAAGTTGACACACGTGGACTAATCGTTCAAATGAAAGCATGTATGTTCTCAAGTCTTTATAAGTATATCTTCATAATGCATGAGAATGTTGGAAATATCTCAAAACAGAATAACTGGTCACTTAAATACAGATCTTTGGCAGACTTTGGCTTTTGGTCTTTAGTGCATATTTGGGAGATATTGCTGTAAATGCAGAGAGTTGTGTATAGTGTTTTGAAACCTGCAATTTGAGTGTAAAGCAGGAATTTGTGATGTATGAGAGTTGTATTATTATTCCTTACCTGAAGGTGGTGCTCTCCTTGTTAAGATATGCTGGGGTACCATGTAAGACAGAGATAGAGTAAAAGTTATGAGTAGCATGCAACCTGGGGTGCTTCTCAATATCCCTCCTCGTCTCCTCGGTCCTCTGTCCTCCATCCTATGACCCGGAAACCGATCGAGCTC
>JAUMHR010000086.1:3650134-3662375 GCA_032361145.1 Enteromius fasciolatus
CATACAATGAAACAATGCCTACTGTGAAGCCTCCAGTAGGAGGTCCTGACAGCATCAGGTATAAAGATCTGGTCACACTGGTCAGTACTTTGGGTTAAGATACACAAGACTGCTTTGCAGTTTACACTACTTTCTGACTAAAACTCTTTTACCCTGGACTTTGATTAAGCTTATTTATTTTATGTATTAGAGAAATCTAATACATATGGCGAGCCATTAAAACCACATTATCTAAAAATGACTATAACAGCACCAGCAAGCTTGTTAGCTAAATAATCAGCATTAAAGTTAGATAACAATATTTAGACCTACTTATTTTTAGTATATAGTTATGAATAAACATTCATATCTGTCTACTCGGCTAGTTGATAAACAATATAAACACACACAAGGAGCTACATGCGTAGCATTTTAATAAAACTGCTAACATTACAGCAGCAGGGAATATGAAAGTTTTTTGACTTAGAGACACTGATGTTGATATTACTTTACTGCTGTGTAACAAACTGACAACTTTTACCTAAATGTGATTTTCAATTAATGTTAATAACTTACTTCACGCACTTCAGTCGCGTAAGCCAGTTGTTCGGTTCACTGGAGCCTCGCTCTGAACGGATCGTTTGAATCAGTGAGCTGTTGAATCGTGAACAGCTGCAATCGGATCATTCCAATTCAAGAATGGATCGTTTAGTTTTAGCATTTATAAAGCAGATGTACAGTAAAGGCTAAATCATCTTCTAAACAGCAAAGTTAAACAAACACAACACAGACATATTTTTTTCAGGATGTAAAAAGTTTAATCGTACAACTGTACACTTGATTAATGAAAAACAAACCTTCAATTTCATAGAAAAAAAAAATTAAAGTGTTTTAATTGTTGTCATGCTGTCCTGTGTCCATGTGCCTTTGCTTTTGTTGATGTCTCATGCCATGTGTTCCATGTGTATCGAAATAAAGTGTAACTGTATAAAAAAACGCAAAACTGATATAAAAACACATTTTTTGATGCAAGTGTCCTCAAGTATGTTTATGTCATGAGACCAGGAAGGACTTAATCTATACACAGTATATATGTTTGTATCATGATCCTTTTTCAGATTTTATGGCAACTGAATTATTTCCAAATGCGAACATTTCACCCCCCTGTCCCTAAATCAGTTTCTCAAAATAATAATAATTCATTAACAATATCAGTGTTTGACATGGGAATCAGTGATGAGGAGTGGAAAAGACTACAGAAGGCTCTCTACTGGCCTAGTCCAGATCAACTAATCACTCAGCTGGATCGGAGCACTAGTCCAGTCCACTCAACATTCTCCATTATGGAACCCAAAAACAGTTATAAAGTAGGAGAAAACATCTCCATTATTATCACAGCCAGAAACCACAAGAAGAACCTGAAAACATACGGAGGAGATTTTTTCAAAGCAAAGCTTTTCAGTTCAGCACTAAAGGTGTGTTTAAGTACATTAAGGTTATTTTATTGCATATATTTTCATCATTGCACTTAACCTTTTCTATTCTTCTTGTAGGCGAGTGTGTACGGGGAGGTTGTGGATCATCGTAATGGGACTTACTCTGTTACTCTTCTTCTTCCCTGGGAAGGTCAGGCAAAAGTTTTTGTACGTCTTGAACACTCCAGTGAAGCTGTGCAGATTCTTAAAAAATACAGGGAGTCTTCATTCCCACGCAGCCACTATAATGGCTACTTTGAAGGGCTAGGACCAAATAAAAAAATAATAAAGGAAGTAGTAGAATGTAATATTAAGTGGGGTGCAGAAGGAAGCTGGAGGAGAGGTAACTGCTCCTGTGAGTATACGGATATTAAAACAGGAACAGTGTGGCAGTGTGAGAGACCCAAGGAACTTCCATGTAACAAACTGCTTTATCAATCAAAAGGACGTTTGGAAAACCCATTAAATCCCTTTGAGAAGAGGTTTTTTGGAAAGTAAGTAGGAAATAAGTCAAAACAAATTCCAAATGAATTGTATAACTGTAGAAAAAGTGATGGAAATCTCTCTCTTCACAGGGCTTTGACAAATGTTCCTATTCCTGGAGACACACAAATCATCAATATCCTTCCCAACACTGCAGGCATTGGTATGTTCACATATGATCTGTGTACACACAAAAATTATGCTCAACCCAACCTTCTGGGTAGTAACCCAACCGCTGAGTCAAAACAATCGAATAGCTGTGTTTTTTCATACTTTACTTTACCCAGTTGTATTTAACCCAGCATTTTTAGACTGTACATTTTGAACATTTAATTTACTATTTGGAAATGACAAAAAAAGAAGTAGAAAGGAAATAATGTGTTTATTTTAGTGCTGACAAACGATTCATCTTAATCGCTTACAAAAGTAAAGTGTTTGTTTATATATGTACAGTATGCATACTTTGTTTATTTAACATATATATATATATATATATATATAAATGCACACTTGTGTATATTTTTTAAAATATTTATACGTATACACATTTATATATTTACATTATTATATTTTATATTCTATATAAATATATAAATGTAACATATTATTCTTAATAATAAATATACACAGTACAAACTCTCAAAACTTTTATTTTTGATGCGATTATTCATGATTAATCATTTAACAGCACTAGTTTATTTAATTGTCAGTTTTTAATTTAAACTGAATGGCTTGATTTCTTAAATTGGCTCTAATTCTTTTTTGTTTGTTTGTTTTTTAACAAGAAATGGTCAAAACATACACAAGTAGATATCATCTGAAATCAAATGTACAAAACAATTAATTCAATTAGAATAATTACTGCACAATCCTTTCAGATAAATGTTTCTTTGCTTTAGGCACAACAGAGAGATGCAGATCTGACTTGACAACACCAGTTCCTGCAGGGTTTTATTTCAAAGATGTTTGGAAGTCTTTTGTATGCAACACTCAACAATTTGATTCTAAACAAATGTTGAAATGTCTCCAAAATAAGATTGTCTACATGATGGGAGACTCCACCACTAGGCAGTGGTTTGAATTTTTTGAAATAAAAGTGCCAGGCAAGTTCAGCGACATAAATTGATTTGATTTTAAGGTCAGGACAAAAAAAAAAGGGCTATTTGCAATTTGATAGCATGAATGTATAACATAAATTAAACAAGACATTAACAAAGAGATGCCCCACAAACTTCTGTTTATGATGTATTAGATGGTTGAAACTGAAGCATTTCTCAAAATATATTGTGTACGTAATGCATGATATTATAATAATATTATAATACAATAAGACTTTTTACATGTGTTTGGGTGAACCTAAGTAAGCACCTATATATTTATTGGGACTGCTGTATACAACAACCAAAGCTATGAATAAGCAATAAGTCTAATGTAATTGTTTGCTTATGTTTATTAGGCATAAAAAGACTGAACCTCCACACTCCTCGTGGGGCTGGACCCCTAATGGCTGTGGAGTTGAATAATAGTATCATTGTTCACTGGAGGCCACATGGTGTTCCTTTGCGATTTTCCATAATGCCTATGACCGACCTGCATTATATCGCCAATGAAATTGATCAAATAGCTGGGGGTTCTCATGTAGTCGTTGTCTTCACACTCTTTGGCCACCTGGTGTTTCACCCAATAACATTTTATGTTCATAAAGTGGCCAAAATCCGTCAGTCTGTTGTAGCACTGCTGAGTCGTGCACCAGAGACCACCGTCATCATCAAGTCTGGAAACACTGCAGGAGTAAAGGTACACTCGATCACTTTAAATCCTACTCTTACAAAAACTTTTCCATCTTTACAATAATATTTATGGTCCACAGGAGAATGATGACGACTTTGTTCTGTTGTTTTAATTTTGAAAGTCTAAAAAATACTGAGCTCATAGGTGCATCTCTGTATATTTAGGCAACACTTATACTTATACACTCAAACATGCTATTTTTTACTAATATATTATTCTAATGTAAAACAATAATTTACAATTAGCATAAAATCATTTGTTTAAAATTATAATTTTTTCTGAATAAATAAATAGATGTTATAATCTCTTAAAAAAGTCAAAACATAAGTCAAAAGTTACATAATAAATTGTAACTTTTTTAGATAAAAGAAATATATTTACTGGCATTATCACTGACATCAGCAGCAACACCAGCATCTAAAGTCACAGCATGAAATGCTGTCTGTTTTGCCTCCCCTGAGCCCATTTCACGAGGTCGGGCTTGTCGGCTAGATTAAAGCGAAGCAGATTAAAGCGAAGCAGATTTGGCATGCTGCTAAAGGAGGAGAAACTCAGGGTTAGAAGGGCTGCCGAGCCCTAGAGTGAATAACCCTAAGGGCTCGGGAGAGGGAAGAGGCGGACAGCCGATTCCTAACCCTGAGAGCCCCCCCCCAGATGGGGCGGAGAATGGGGAGGAGGAGGGATACAAAGATCGAGATGAGGAAAGGGAGCGAATCTGTCTATTTTATACGGGGAGTTAAGGGCACTGATAGGAAGATGGAATAATTGGGAAATTGGAAGGCGGAGATCGAAAATTGGGGGTGTAGCCTTCGCTCCCTCCTCCCGAAAAGAGTTTTTACAAAATTATGTTAAGTTTTAACAGACCCTAAAGGATCAAACTCAAACTCAATTCCTGGAGGGCCACAGCTCTGCATACAACGCTAATCAAGCACACCTGATCCAACTATTCAAGGTCTTCTGTATTACTAAAAGCAGGTGTGACTTGGGACTGATTGGAAGTAAATTATTCAGAGCTGTAGCCCACCAGGAATTGTGGGTTAAGTGGGGGTTATGGATATGGATTGGTTGGCTGTGATTGCTTTCACAGATTTGTTTGAATGGACATTATATTGATGTTAATGGGAAGAATTATAAAAAAATAAAAAGAAAGTTAGTAAGTAAACAACCCACACACTTAAAAATACCTGAAATGGATTGATGTCTGAGTTTTTAGTATGCAATCAGTTTAGTGAAATGTAAAGAAAATATCTGTTTGTGACCAATATTTACCTCAGTTTGATGACTAATGGAAAAAACTATAAAAAAAAAAACAGCTTGTCACACTCGTGAACACAGAACATTGATATGTGAAACAAAAGACATTTAATGATTAAATTTAAGAAATACAGGACATGTAGACACTTAATGACACTACGATGACACTGGGGTTTAACACTTGAAGACTAACAAGGGCATGCACATGGGGCAAGGGAACACGACACTAACATACACAACGCTGACACAGCCGAACATAAGTTCTCAAATAAACTATATTGTTTACATTGCTACTTTATTATTTTTGGAATAAATGTTATTAATAAATAGAATATTGAATACATTGTTAATGTAAAAATCTAAATATGAATGAATTGTTTCTCTCTCTTTCTCTCTCTGTGTGTGTGTGCGTCTGTTTATTTTACCAATAAATAAATAAATAAACCAGGATCTCATTCCATGGCTGACAGTATCTTTTGTTATTGATCTATGTTGTTACAGGACATTTTTCAAAGTGATTGGTATGCGATGCAACAAAACAAAGTGATGAAAGAGATGTTCAGAGATATTG
Organism: Enteromius fasciolatus; assembly: GCA_032361145.1. Classification (NCBI taxonomy): domain Eukaryota; kingdom Metazoa; phylum Chordata; class Actinopteri; order Cypriniformes; family Cyprinidae; genus Enteromius; species Enteromius fasciolatus. Next base: position 3,655,688 of record JAUMHR010000086.1, read on the forward strand.
ATGGAATAATCTACTTTGATGTCTGGCAGATGACTTCCTGTCACTATCTTATTGAGAATGTTCACCCAGGACCTGTTGTCATTGCTAATGAAATCAACATGTTTCTCTCATATGTCTGTCCTGCCTAGTATATTCAAACAATATTTGCTTTTTCATCTAAAACATTTAGTTTTTTTTTTACCCCAAACAAAATAAAACTTGTTTTATTATTATTTTTTATTAACTGCATTAGAAACTCAATAATATTTACTGTTGTGTAAATATACAATTTGTAAATATTATTTTTTTATGTTGCAATAATCTGTACAGTAAGTGCAAATTTTGTTACCAATCCGCATAACCCAAACACTGTTTTGACTATTGCAGTACAAATATGATCTTTTGTAGATTGCACATTTTATTATTGCTGTAATGCTGTGGTCAATTAAATGAACTTCCTAAGCAGACTTTTCATTTCAGAGATTTGGTCAGTTCGGTGTTTAAGGTACTTACTTACTTGTCCCTTCCTCCATCACCATGGTGTCTGCTCTGATTGACATGGTTCCAAACTCTTAAATCAGCACTTTTGCTCTCACTCTCAAAAAAGCAGTTATTCGCTTTACACTATAGTAGAGTTCCAGCAGTATATATATAGTCATGGGTGAGGAATCACATGACAAGGTACCTGAGTGAACAATCCCCGGAGGTGGATTTTATTAACAATACTTTAAAATAAAAGGTGCAGGGTGGCGGTGAAGCTGGCGTGGTTGGTGCTTGTTGTGGCTCTCAGAGTGGTGAAAGTGGGTGTCCAATGCTTGTAGGCTTGGTGGGGTCGCAGGATGATGTCCATCATTTGCTGGAACGTCGCGGGTCTTTTGCTGTGGCTTTCCGAAGGGGGACTTCTTTCTGGCACTTTAGCCCTTTCCGCAGGGGGACTGCTTCCCGGCACTTGAGCTCAGCAGTGCTTAAGGCGGTCGTCCTCACATTGTTCCTTGGCAAAGGAGCCCCCTCCGGTGGCTTGCTTAAACGCCTCATAGAACAGGTTAGTGGTTTGGGAGGGGGACTCACCTCTTCTCCTGCTGGAGATTGGGCTCGAACAACAATGAAAACCCACATGTCCAAGTATCAGCTGAATTTCTGGGATGGAGTGGTTTGAAAAACAGTTAGTCTAGATGATGATTTATTTGAACACTGAGTAAAGCCGTATCCTATAGAGCATTCCCTGACTCAGCAGCCTTTCATCTGATGCAGTGACTTTCAGTGAGTTGATACTGTAGATAATAGCTGAATTGAGTAGCTGGGCATAACTAATATTCAAGTCTGTGAAGCTTGGTATGATGTGATGTAAACAAAGATATTCAGCAATACAAATGAAAAAATGTAAAAATATATATATATATATTGCACAGTGTGTTTTACAGTGTACAGTTTGTATAAACGTGTACACTTTATTATCTTTGGTAAAATGAAGGTATATTTAAATATTGGCCACTGTGTCCCTCTATAGACTATTAGTCAAGTTCTGGTGGCCTTTATTACTGCAGTTCTGCACAACAACACACATAACATCAGTCCTTATTAGTGTCTGGAACAAGACTCTGCCAGAGGAATGTTAACAAGCTTCAGATGCAGTCAGGCTTGTGGTAACTTGCCATTGCTCATGTTACTGGGTCTGTCCAGTAATCATCCAAATATTATAAAGTATTATTATTCTTTTCTCGTTTTGAAACAAAAGGAAATGTGCAAAAGACACTGGAGATCTTCTCTTCTACAGGAATCAACTTATCTCTAAATTCATATTCACTTGATGTGTGTATATAGGCAAATAAAAATGATTTATTGATGTGTATTATACTTGAAATGCTTGAGATACAAAAGGCTATAAATAGTATATTTTAATGAATGTAAAAAAATAAAATTCCATGTGCGATCGCATATGAGATGGCGGCGCGTGCACATCGCGAGGCTCATTGTCTCTCCAGTTTCTGCAGTTTTGCAGTATTTTTCCTGCTCATTTTGAGGGGTGTTCATACAGAACAGTAGCGCGTTTACATCTGTCACCCGACAAGAGCTTTTGGACATTCGTTTTTGCACTTCCAACAGTTTTACCCGACCGGGTGAAAGTGCTCAAAGATGGTGTCGTAAACAAAGACGGGGGAAGCGCGGAGGGCTAACAGCTAATCTAAAGCTAACTCCACACCGGCTCTCTTTGCCCAGCATGTTTCTCGCCAATTTACAGTCACTGGTGACCAAAATGGACAAGATTCGACTCCGAATCAACCACAGCAAGAGACTCTGGAACTGTCACGATTTTTACAGAAACATGGCTAAACATTTGTATACCAGACAATGCTATTGCTCTAGTTGAGCACCACACTTTCCGGGCAGACAGAACAGCGGATGACTCCGGTAAGACCAAAGGTGAAGGATTGTTTTTATGTTAACAAAGCTTGGTGCAAGAACCTTGCTCTCATTGGGAGACACTGCTCAGCTAACCTAGAGTTTCTCATGGTTAAGTGTTGACCGTTTTATCTGCCGCGGGAGTTCCACTATTATAACTGCCGCTTACATTCCTCCCGACGCTGATGCCAAGCTTGCTATGAATGAACTTTGTGCGGCCATTAGTAAGTGTCTTTGTGCCAGTGCAGAAACACTCTAGCCCAACATGACTGAATGACTCCCGTCTGGTAGCACTCACACCCATGATCATGAAGTGCTTCGAGCGGCTAGTCTTCGTACATCTGATGGACTCTCTCCCACGACACTGGACCCACACCAGTTTGCCTACCGTAGCAATAGGAGCACAGAGGATGCAGTCTCCACAGCACTGCACTCTGTACTCATACACCTGGACAATAAAAACACTTATGCGCAAATGATGTTTGTTGAGCTCAGCATTCAACACCCTCTAAGTTAATTACTAAACTTAGAGACCTGGACACTAATACCTAATTTTGCAACTGGATTATGGACTTCCTGACCAACAGACCACAGCATGTTAGTTCAGGCCACGTCTGCTCCACTATGATCATACTCAACACCAGTGTACCACAGGGCAGTGTGCTGAGCCCCTTTCTCTACTCCAACTTCACCCATGACTGCAGACCTGTACATGGATCTAACTCCATCATCAATTTTGCAGACGATACCATGGTGATCGATCTCATCAGCAACAACGATGAGACTGCCTACAAGAAGGAGGTCCAGCATCTGGCCATTTGGTGCACAGACAATAACATGCTCCTTAACACCACCAAGACCAAGGAGCTTATTGTGGACTTCAGGAAGGAGAGAAGAGGCTCACATGATCCCATTCACATCAACAAGATGGCTGTTGAGCCTGTTTCATCTTTCAAGTTCCTGGGGACCCACATCTCAGAGGACTTGTCCTGGACCACCCACACCTCCAGCCTGGTCAAGAAGGCTTACCAGCGCATCTTCTTCTTAAGAACACTAAAGAAGAACCAGCTGTCCTCAGCCATCCTGGTATAAAGATTAAATAAAATTTCTTCAAGACACTGGTGAACTTCTATCACTGCACAATAGACAGCATCTTAACTAACTGTGTCACAGTGTGGTATGGGAGCTGCTCGATTGCTGAGCGTAAAGCACTGCAGAGGGTGGTGAAAACTGCCCAGCACATCACAGAGACTCCACTTCCATCCATTGAGGACATCCAGAAGAAACACTGTCTGCGTCGAGCATGTAGTGTTCTTATGGACTCCTCTCACCCTGCCCACAGATTGTTTCTCTCCTGCCCTCAGGCAGACGCTTCTGGTTACCCCGGAGAAGAACCAGCAGATTGAGGACTATCTTTTTTTCCCAGAGCTGCCTCCTTACTGAACTCTGCCCCAAACTGACTTCTTTGTCCCACCATACACTCTCCCCATAACCATTGCACTATTTAATTTTGCACATTTATTATTGCACACAATCATTGCACTACACTGTACATACCCACTTGTAAATGTACATATCCATTGCACATGTACATTTGTAAATTTTTGATTATACATTTTTATACATTATATCAATCCCTGATATAGTGAATAACAACCTGTAAATAATGTTCATATCTACTGCATATCTATTCATATCTATCTAATTACTATAGCAAAGTATACATTATGTTTATCTACTTGTAATTCCTGATTATAGTTAATACAAACTGTATATTATGTTCATATTACTGTACATCCATCTGTAAATATTATCCAGTTTCTTCTTGTACATATCTTCTATTAGCGCACTTATAACTTATACCTATATCCTGCACTTGCTGCTTATTGCACTGCTGGTAAGACCTAAACTGCATTTTGTTCAATAAAGTTTAATCTAATCTAATCTAAAAGGAGTTTAGTACAAATACTCAAAGGTGTTTTAAAGTGAGATTTGCATAAAAGTGTATTATTAATCTTATATAACGTGATAATGTTAGCTTTAATGCAGCTGCAGAACAGGTGTAGTTCTTCATAATGCATTTTGTCATAATACTTCACATAAGGTGTAAGTTTTGTCTGCTCCGGCTGCATGTCTAAGCGTTTATATCGGTTCCCTGATTTCTTGTGTATTACCTCGGACTGCTTTACTGACTCTTGATTGATCTCTTCCTGCCCTGACCTATTGCTTTGTTTTGCTCCACAAACTCTCGATTGTTATCTGCCTGCCCTGACACATTGCTTTGATTCTGTGTTGCTCTACGTTATCCTGTTTGCTGTTGTACAACCTTGCCTGCTCACTACGATTAAAACCTTGCTCATGCATTCGCACGCCTCTGACCCTTCATCAAATAAAACTTTACCAGAACAGGATCCAGCGGCTTTTTTTCATCTGGCATATTGAGTTTCATCGCAGCCGCCCATCCTAGCCACACATCAACAGCAACTTCAAAAACTCACCACTCTCACGGAGGAACTGGTCAAATCCATACAGGCACTGACATCGCTCACTCCGATGAGCATTCCCTCCAGTGTGGCAGACGCTCCTACTACCGCTTACACTGCTACTCCCCAGCGCAACACACATCTTTCTTTTCTAAAATAAATAAAATTCACAATTCAATAAATTCGATGGATGCACAACGAAATGTAAGGGGTTACTTTATTCCCACCGATGACAGTAAGTATCGTTCATTTGTTCTTTGCTCACTGGAAAGGCTTTGGATTGTGCGACGGCCATGTGGGAGGGCAGAAGAATGACGTTTCCCTCTTACGACCACTTCCTGCAACAGTTCCGCACTTTGAACACTTCGCTGGAGGGCGCAAGCCAGGAGAGGAGCTGCTGAAATTATGACACGGTAGATCATCAGCAGCAGATTATACTTTAGCATTTTGCACGCTCGCAGCACAGACTGGATGGGAGTCAGAACCTCTTAAATTACTCTATTTGGAAGGACTTGACTGAGGATTTGCAGGCAGAATTGGCGTGCCACGGCGAGGGAAAGACTTTGGATGAATTAATGGAACTCACTATCAGGATAGATGCCAACATTAACCTCACGTCATTCACTGCCACATCTGATCCAGAGCCAATGCAACTAGGATACACCCGTCTGACTCAGGAGGAGAAGGAGAGGCGGGTCATAAATCATTTATGTTTTACTGCAGTGAATCTGGACATCTTTGTGTAAACTGTCCCACGAGACCACAATGCCAAGATAATTAACGGGTGAGTGAAATTCCTCTATCCGATTGTCATTCACGCACCCAACAATCCTATTATCCTCGGACTTCCCTGGTTGGAAAAACATAATCCCATCATTTCCTGGACGCTTAAGCAGATTACTCAATGGTCTCCCACCTGTCATCAGAACTGTATTAAGAACCCTCTACGCATCCATCACCAACTCACCATGAAGGATTACATCACGGAAGAGCTGGTCAAGGGTTTTATTTTATTCTTTTTCATCAAGAAGAAAGATGGTGGACTGAGACCTTGCATTGATTACCGGAGCCTCAACGACATCACCATAAAATACCGCTATCCCTTACCACTCGTTCCAGCGGCCCTGGAACAACTACCCACAGCACAACTCTTCACTAAGCTGGATCTGAGGAGTGCCTACAACTTAATCCGTAATCCGTAATCAACTCTACGCCAAGATCCAAAAATGTGAATATCACCAGACAAGAATCTCCTTCCTGGGTTACATTATCAGTGCAGACGGCATTACTATGAGTGAAACCAAGGTACGTTCTGTAGTGAACTTGCCACTCCCCACTACCATCAAGGAGCTAGAGCGGTTCCTAGGCTTTGTTAACTTTTATAGATGATTCATTAGTAATGAGGTCATCCCAAACTCAAGTGGCAAACAGAGAGTCTTCAAGCCTTCCAAACCCTGAAGAAGCATTTTACAACGGCCCCCATTCTTCACCACCCTGACCCAGATAAGGAATTTGTCGTTGAGGTGGATGCATCCAATAGCGGTGTCTGAGCTATCCTGTCTCAGCATCATGAGAACCCATCCGAAATGTTTCCCTGTGCCTTCTTCTGGGCATCCGGGTATCACAGCTACCACAGCACTCAGTGAACTCTACAAGATTATTATCTGCAAACAGCCCACCCACCCTTCATTGTTTCAAATTTCATCAGAATATTGACATAATATTGCAACAAGAGGGGACAACATGTTAGACCTTGTTTATACAAACATCCAGCATGCATACAAGGCTGCACCCCTCCCCCACATCGGACAATCAGACCACATCTC
>JAUMHR010000086.1:3679800-3696601 GCA_032361145.1 Enteromius fasciolatus
CTGCTTACTAATGAATATTAATGTTGGAACAATGCTTTATAAAGGATGAACCGACTCTGCACTAATGCTTAACTAATAATTCATAGAGTGCAGTTATTATAAAGTGTTATTTTTATTTTTTAATTATCGATTCAGGCACCGCTTAGGCACCAGAACCATTTTAGAAGTATCGATTTGGCACCGGTATCGAAAAAACCCTAAACGATACCCAACCCTACTTATAAGTTGCCTTCTGTGAATCAGTCTTTGTCTGTCATTGTCTATTGTTAAGCGTGCTTCCACTACTCTCGTTTTGTGAAAACCTTTGGATTGAATTAAAGATTTGTGTTTGAGATGGACTACGCAACTCTCCGTGTCTTCCCTCCGCACGATCATGACATTAATCACATTCAAAACAAGAGTTTTTGTTTACACAATATGTGTGTGTACTGTGCATATTTATTATGTCTATAGAAATACAAACGTCTACAATATATTTAAGAGAAAATGTATTATGTTTATATATTAAATATATTTAGAACAGAAATAATATAAATATAAATGTAAATATTTTAGAAATATTATATATACAATATACACACAGAGTACAATATATTATGTAAACAAACTTTTATTTTGGATGCGATTAATCACAATAAATTGTTTGACAGCAATATTTCTTATATTTTTTATTTACTAACTACAATTTTGGAATCACTAACAGACTACAATTTGTAAATAATCTACCCAGAAATTGCTGTACTCATTTTGCCCATATTTTTTGCTTTCTGTTATTTTTTGCCTGTTATTAACATTTAAAATTCTGTGATTGGATTCTAGCTATCTCTTACCAAAGGTAACAGGCAGTACTAAATTCCTGAATTGCAAATTAATTGTTCTTGAAACACTTTTTCTTGAAATTCATCTCTCCATACAGTATAATCTATAAAGACTTATGCGAAATACCCTATCAAAATGTGTAATATTAAAGGTTATAAAAATAATTGTTCCTTTTTAATTAATTAATTTATTATTATCATTATTGGCATAAAGAATATTTAAAAAGATATTTGCCATCTTAAATTTTAAATATATTTAAATTGTGATGGAAAACAGGATGTAAAAGTTAACTTAATTATAAGAAAGTAGATGTCACGGATCGGCCAGGCTCATTGTAAATACGTGGCACGTTTGTATTAGGTTGATACGGGTATAAAAAATTTCCAGTAAAAGTGTCGGAAATGTTGGAAATATTCTTTACACCAAACCTAAACCTACCCGATAGTGTTAACAACTGGAAAATTAATGTAAAAACATTTTCGCTGATGCAGCCACGCTAATTTAACTTCCTCACGCTGATCTGTTTTGTCAAACAGTTTTCACGGGATTCAAACCTGAGCTTTCAACCGCAATGTCGTCTGACGTGAGCTACTGAGTAAACCTACTGAACCAGAAAACACATATAAGGCTGTATATGTGACGGCAACATTCAGAGGTATCAGTATTTAAATCGTGCAGAATGCCTACCATTACCTGCCATTGCTTATACCTGTCACTAAGTCTGTTTCTTCAGTCTGTGTCTGTGTTCACATTTTGTAACGGAAGAATGGAACATAACTGTCAACATTATGAGCTCCCCTGGGCTTATTCCAGGAGATCGTGGACATCCTCAAGCAAGTCCTCACCGTAGCCTCCTCCACCCTATCCATCGTCACTTTCACAACCACTTATGGCAATGGATTTCTTTTCCAGTGTTCACTGGCTGTCGTAATGCATCGGTATTGCTTCACCAAAGGGCGAGTCAAGATTTCTTTCAACATCTGTTCTGAAAGCTGAAAAATGCTCCTTCCATCTTTTCTTAGTGCATTTCCTTGGTTACAACATCAGCAAACACTGTGTCTGATGGACAAGGGGAAAGTTTAAGCCATTATAAATGGCCTGCACACACCAACATAAAATAATCTAGGGTTCACACACTTCAAATCTACAGCTCCATTACCAATCAATTGACAAATCTAAATAGAAACAAGTACAAGCCTCTGTCCTGGATTCCAGGTGCCATGGAGGGATTCCAGAAGCTTTAAGACAGCCTTCATCAGCACACTGCTCCTACATCCTGACCCCTGGAAACCCTTCATAAAAGAATTGGATGCACTGATTGGGGTAGAAGCGGTGTTGTTTCAGAAGTAAGGGAAGCCTCCCAAGACTCCATCCATGTGTATTTTTCTTCAAAAAACCTTGACAGAGAGAGATTATGATATCAGTAACAAAAAATTCTTAGCCATCAAGCTTGCACTCGAAGAATGTAGTAATTTGTTGGAGGATTTTTGCGCATTCCAAGAAATATCAGTCAAACTGCAGTTGGGTTGTTTTGTTTATATAGTAATAACATAAACAAATACATGTAATTAACAAAACTAATGCTCATTAAAAATGTTTTGTTTTGCTTGTTCTCAAAAGCAAATAACTAAAAATGTAAGAAAAAAACCCAAAACAAAACACTGGTTTAGTCTTTGTAATTTCCTCAGATGACAATTTTGTTTCAGCTTTTTTTTCATATTACGCCCTGAAGAAGGTTGATCAAGTACATCGGAAACATCCAACCTCCCACCTGACTTGCATACAGTGCACTAATTCACTAACATTTAATTAAAATTTAACAAGGACGCTTGTTGGCTTCTGAGTTTTTTCCACAAAACATTATATGACATTATTAACGGGAATACATTCCATTTAAATGCATATTTTTGATAGAATAACTAAAGTTCTTACATGATAGAATAACATTTAATGTCCCAGATTGCTCTAAAGTACTCCAAATTATCCAGTTAAAGATCAAGGAAAATTAGACATGCAACTGAATACATTTCTCCTCCTGCCATTATTAAGTCCAATTCTACATCTTATGCATAGTGCAAATCAACTACATGATTCAGTCACCACATAGTCAATTTCTACATGTGATGATGTCACCAAAAGTGTAGCTGGGTCATATAAAGTACCTGCTAATTAAACAAAAGTGAGTACATACAGAATCTGTCTTTGTCTCTCTTTCTTACAAGGTTGAGCCTTCACCACCTGCTCCCATAGCTTCAGTTCATACACAAATAATAGCTGCACCTCCTTGAGCTGTTGTCATGGCAACTGCACAAGACATCGTCAGAGGCAAGCAGAGAGATGCTATGGTACCCGGTCATTATGATGTACATAGGGAATGAACTGTGTGCAAGCGTGTTCCTGAGTGCAACACGTCTTAATGTGATGCAGCCTGTGTTTGTAGCCACTGCAGCTAAGCTTAGTTGCTCTTTGTTTCTAACAAAACCCCATAGGCCTATTACACAGGGTTCTAAACCACATCGATTCGTTTTGAAAAACATGAAAGCTGTAAAAACAGCCCCAAATGCCTCAGGAAAATATTGCCTATGGTAAAAAAGACAATACTCCTTGTTTCTGCTTAGTATACAGAAAGCTATCATGACCATTTGAATGTGTGCTGTCCAGTGATACACTCACTTTCCTTTTACTGCCAGCAAGTTGAAATAACTTGAGAACAGAAATGTTGTTTGTTAAACCACTGAATTTGGGCCAAAGATTAAGCAGATTGTTGTGGTGAATTTTTTGTTCCTTTTTTCCATTATAGATGTGAGCTTCTATTCTTTTACAGTTGTACACTGTAAAAAAAAATGCTGTTGTTATGCAGCTGGTTTGCCAATAACTTAATGTAGATTTAAATTGATCAAATTTATTGGCAATACTTTGTTCAAATATAAATGAACAATAAACAAAAACAAGTATTTTATCTTTACAGAATAAAACTAGTAAAAACAGCCACATAAAAAGCATTCTGGGAAACAGAAATCCTCATCATCCTTTTTCTGTTTTCTTTTTCTGATATTTGTTCCCATAAATGCTTTGCATGAGTCTGTTATTTTATTTAATTTGTCCTGTAAAGATAAAGATTTGTTAATGTTTAATGTTCGTTTTATCTTTGAACTGTCGCTAGTAAATGACATAAATTTAAATGTACAGTAAGTTACTGGCAAACAGCTGTGAATAATGCTGTAATTTCTACAGAAATATTTTACAGTGTAGTGATTTTTTTAGCTATAAACATAGATTTTGTTGTTGTTGTTAAAAACAAAACCATTGAGCAGCTGAACTAGATTGGGTTGGTTTTATTTTCTTTCTTTCCAGCATGCACCGAGGTAAAACATCTGTATAAAATCTGATACTTCACACAATTCCTCAATCAAAGTGGAAAGCCAGTTGTCTCATTCTGTTTAATACTTGCTGCTTTGGATTTTTCCTATCTAAAGCAATTTTGAGACAGACACCACAGTACTTGATGTTTTCTCAGTATCTATAGTTCATAGGTTAATCCTTTTTTATATTAGTTACAGTATACTAATTTTTATATTAGTTTTTTAAGTTATATTACCATCCAATTCACTCAATATTAAAATAATGTCATGGTATAACAATCAATGATAAACCAATGAAACCATGTTGGAATTCATGTTTGATAGTTTTGATGTCCTCTCACATCTCTGAATAGCAAAAGCATATCAATATTGTATTGTTGACCAATGTAAGAGTTGAAGGTTGTAAGCAGAGGCCCCATAGAATGCACAAAACAATCAAAAAACACTTCTTAGCAAGGCTGAAACACATGGATCACTCACTTTTCTGCACTATTTTGGCAGTGATTGTTTAGCTTAAATTAATTAATTGCAGCTATTCATGATAAGAGCAGACTTTAGTGGAATCAAATATTTTCTTGACAAATTCAGCAGGAACTAAACAGTTAAACTAAAGCCTTTACAAATATTTTAACACATTATTTTAGGTTTTTATTTACATAACACACAACACGGCATTCATAAAGTGTGTGGAGATTGTGAACTTTAATGATTGTCTTTAAATTGATCCTAAAGAAACGCATAACAGTATCTTTGTTGCTCATTTTCTTAATTTTACATACAGCAAATAAATGGAAACTCAAAAACAGACCTAGAACATTCCAAACAAACTTAAGCATCCATTTTGGAAGAAAAAGGGCAATGCAACATTTGGTTTGTACAATATGAATTTTCCAGTTGTGGTTCACAGATGCTGCTGTATCAAACATCTACAGATCCATTTAGAAAAGAAAGGGTGCTATTAAAGAACCACAAAGGGTTATGACATTCCATAAAGAAATTGTGAAATCCTTCAAAAGCACTTTGATTTAAACAAACAAATCTGGTTACTGAGCTGGTGCTCTGCATCAGGTGGACATTTAAAAGCTATCTCTGTGTAGGGAAGCATGTCACAGTTTGGAAGCAGTCAATAAAGATTTACTCAAGTCTTTTGCTTCTCCAGCTGTTCTCACACGTTCATAACCCAGGATGGCCATTGCATGATGACAGTACTCCTCTACTTGTTTTATCTGTTGAATACTCAACACTGTTCTCCACGCACTGGCTGCCTGTGTGGCATTTCTGGCAGACACAATAAATGGCTTTGAGGAAGAGCTTGTGCCATTTGTCATGTTAAGAGCAAAAGCCTCGATGTCAAGGTTGGCACTGAGATTAGCAAACTGATAAACATTCCGAAGTGTTTTGACAGGGTTTTCCACTAGATCCTCGTAACGCACTGCCAGGTATTTCCCTTTCAGCCAGCCGGGTGGATTTAAAGCAGTCCTCAGGCTCCTGTACGTCCGATCGCATATCACTTCCATAGCTCCAACCGAATGGTAATCTGCTCCATCCTTTTTGCTAAGCTTGTGGCCAGGATCCACAAAGGGTATTCGACGCAGTTTGGGATCTCTGCTTCGGACCACCTGTAAGTTCTCACGAATCAACCCGTGCCTCGACTTGATCCTGGAGTTGGCCACGGCTCTGGGATCTCGCACAAGGTGAATCACCTTAAGATCTAGAGAAGGATCCTCCATAAGGGGCGCCAAAACATTAACATCCAGAACCCGGACCCCTTTTATGACGATAGTATTGTACTTAAGGCATTCTTCCTCTAAGAGCCTGAGGCTTTGTGGAGGACATTTTTTGCACACTTTGTCATCCACCATCCCAACCACTTCCTTCCTATAAGCGGAGCAAAGAGGATACGAGCAGATGACTTTATTTAGCGTGGCTCCAAAAAGTCCAAGGGAGGTGAAGTTTTTGCCTCCAGGGCTGTTGTACAGCTGAAAAACTGAAAGATCACAGCGGTACAGAGAGCTTAGCATGTCCCTTGCTGCTCCCTGTAATGACACAGCATCACCCGGGTACAGCTTCTGCCAGATGTGCCACATCGGTTCATACAGAAAGAAAACCTCTGGGTGTTGATTAAACAGCTCTCCAAAAAAGGATGAGCCAGACCTCCATGTGGTCAAAACATAGACAAGCTGTCTCTTCTTAGCAAGAGATGGTCTGTAAAGGAACCGAATGTCTGACCTGCCCTGATACGGAGTGCTTCTCATCTGGAGATTACACTGCTGAGGTTCTTTAGTCCACCTGTAGTTAGCCAAGTTCAGCATGGTAAGAACTAATAGCAAAAAATAGGCTACAAACAGTACTATTCTTTTTCTCCGCAACACTTTCATTACGATTCCAGGCTGGGTGATTATTTTTGTTGGATGTCTTCTATAGGCTTTGAGATTTCTGCCATAAACACCATTCTTTTCCCCTAGTGCAGGCAACTGAAGTTGTATGAACTGGTTGCTTCTCATCTGTTAAAGGAAAGAGTGTCTTTGAACCACTCAGTCACACTAGATGAGCAACCGCACAAACGCTATTAACTGAGCTGATGTTTTTATGCAAGCAAACTTCTAAATAAAAACCCAAATGTGATCCCGTTTGCCGACAATCACTCGATATCCATCACATCCACAGTCCAATCGCGTGCATTGCTGAATGTAGCCTCACTGCAGTGCGCAGAAACTCCCCTCAGTCCTCAGAAAAATATCACGAACGTTTACAGTATCATATCCGTTTGTACATCCATCTACAGCGACCGTTGGAGAAATCCTATAAGCGGCAAATGCCTATAATGTGGCTCCTGCGAAGATGGAGAACCGCTACAATAGCGGAACAGACATCATTGATACATTATAACCGCGTGAGCGTCGTGAATGCGGTCCGGATGCATTCGTTATTTTGCAAACATACGCCGGCGTCTCGTTTTCCAGTCGCGTCTCGTGATGCGCGTCTGTTTCTGCAGATGTGGCATCGGTGTCCGGCTCCAACTGTACTGAACTGATTCAGTCTCGGTATGGGGTTATTAAAGACCCTCCCCTTCTCAACAGCCAGTGGAAATGCAACGGTGCTTTCGCCACTTCAAACTCCCCCCACCATATTATTTGCAGTGAATAGCAAAACACTCGAGATGACTGAACGGATGCGGATGATGACTGGAATTGTATATTGTATAACCATAATTGGAGATTTTTTAAATGATTTAATTAAAAAATTAATAATTTATTATAATTCAACATGTAGTAGATAAAATGCAATTCTGAATGTACACACACAGCATCAGGACTGGCACTCCATGATACTTGTTGATGTATCATAAAAAGAAGGAAAGCTTCGGATGTGATCATGTTCATTCCACCCACACCTGCTTCTTTAGGTAAATGGCACCTTATGGGGAGCTACTGTATGTGATTAGAATAGGCCTATACATCATACCAAGGTCCAGGCTGAGGTTTTACTTACTTTTAGATGTAATACATTGTGTGTTTTAATATTAACTAAGCCTAAACCAATGGCAAAATCAGATAACGGTTGAATTTGCAAATTTTCACTTATTATAGTGTCTTATTAGTTCACAGAACACGTCGCTGCATTTGGTTTTTGCTGCTATGTTTTTGGACAACCATCTGTCTCATAAGATCATGTAATAAATGTAATAAGCATAATGTTAAAATTTTAGGAAAAGCCTTTTTTGTTTTACACTCATCACGACTTTATATATATATATATATATATATTTATTTTTTTAAATACAGTAAAACTGTTTTGCATCGTGAAAGAATCCTGAAAAATAAAAATAACAGCAGGCTCCAAAAATATTAAGCTGCACATTTTGAACATTGATATAGCATATAGCCCTCTCAAGCAGAGTAAACTACACAGCTATACTATTTAATTGTTGAAATAATAATGCTTGGTTTGATAGACAACCATAAACTAGACTCAATAAAAATACCTGAGACACAATGTATGTCAGTGTTACAGATAGTAAATAACAAAACAATTACACGCAGGAAGTTACATGCAATATAGCAACACACAAACAGACACTGCAGACTCTGCAGCTCAAATGATAGGAATGACCTTATTATAAGGGTCTATCATTATGAAGTTGCAAGAAGCTAATTGTTTCTACCACAGAGAGAGAGAAAAAAGTCATTCCGGCTTTTCATCTTCAGATTTTTTTCCTCAGAATTGCAGATTTATATCTTATAGTTTCATATTGTAAATTTAAATCGCAATGCAATTCTTATTCATGCATTTTTAATTTCTTTCTGAATTGTGAGTTATAAAAACACCAGTCAGAGTTCTGAGATTAAAAATTATCTTTATATTTTTTACTACATGGTGGAAATCAAATTAGGTTATCATAAAAATTATTTTAAAACGAAAAAAAAAGTGCAGGAAAAAAATATATAAACAGATTTACTGGTTGTCTTTTAGACTTTGTGGAAATTCCTGAAAAGTGGTCATCAACAATTTTAGCCTCCCATTTCTAGCCGTGATACAAATAAACAGACAAAAACTCCTCTTCTGTAATTTCTGCGACTCACATGGGAATCAGTGATGAGGAGTGGAAAAGACTACAGAAGGCACTCGACTGGCCTGGTCCAGCTCAACTAATTACTCAGCTGGATCTGAGCACAAGTCCAGTCTACTCAACATTCTCTATTGTTGGACTCAAAAACAGTTACAAAGTGGGAGAAAACATCTCAGTTATTATCACAGCCAGACTCCAAAACAAGAACCTGAAAATTTATGGAGGAGATTGCTTTTTGATTCAAAGCTAAAGGTGTGTTTTTATTTTATATTATGAATATTGTTTTTTATTAAATACAGACATTTATCAAACTGTGTTTCTTTTGCTTCTTAAAGGTGCAATAAGTAATGTCTGAGAAACACTGTTGAAATTTGAAATCAAAACCCAAACTTAAGATTTTGTGAGTATTTGTTAGATGTCTGTTCTGTGTGTGTGCTAAAACAATATTGTGTCTGTGTGTCGTTTTGGCTGTATATAGTCAATCAACAACAGGGAATTTATGTTTGGGTGTCGTTTTTTTAAATATCAACAGTGTATTACACATTATGTTTAGGTTTATAAAACTGCTTTACCTACAGGCATTAGTCTTCTGCATTACACTTAACCTTTTCTATTCTTCTTGTAGGCAAGTGTGTACGGGGAGGTTGTGGATCATTGTAATGGGACTTACTCTGTTACTCTTCTTCTTCTACAATGGCTACTTTGAAGACCAAGAACCAAAAACACCCAAATCAGTGAAGTAGTAGAATGTAATCTTAAGTGGGGTGCCAAAGGAAGTTGGATGAAAGGCAACTGCTGCTGTGAGTATAAGAAAATAAAAACAGGGACGGAGTGGCAGTGTGAGAGACCCAAGAAACTATCCTGTGACAAACTGGTTGGTCACTCCATGGGACGCTTTGAAAGCCCATTAAATCATTTTGAGAATCAAGTGTTTTCAACGTAAGTGTGAAAAGATTCAAAATTAATTTCAGAAAAAATATAAAATGTTAAAAAAGTAGAAAATGTATTTAATTTATTATTTATTCAAAGGAAATTAACAAATGTTGCTATTACTGGAGACAAAACAAACATAACTGTCCTTCCCAACACAAGGCGTTGGTATGTTAACATGGAGAATGTGTTAACATATTTTGACCATTTCTTTCACTGTTTGAAGAAAATAGTAAATAGCAGTGTGTGTATGCTGTGGTTGTTAATCTTAATGTTAGAATTACCATGCACACATAGGCAATATTTCAGTGAATGAAAAATGTAAGCAATTCACCTCATTGTATATATGCTTATACTATACCTTCTGTGTTATTTTTATTTTTCGCAAATACAAAATGGTCAAAATATACTTGGACCACATATGAAGAATGATTTCATTTGAAATCTAATTTAAAGTGACAAGAGAATGAACAATGATAACAGATTTTTTTTCAGGTAAATGTTTCTTTGCTTTAGGCATGATGGAGAGATGCAGATCTGACAACACCAGTTCCTGCAGGGTTCTATTTCAGAAAAGTTTGGAAGTCTTTTGTATGCAACACTCAACAGTTCAACTCTTCACAAATGGGAAATTGTCTTAAAAACAAGATTGTCTACTTGTTTGGAGATTCCACCACAAGGCAGTGGTTTGAGTATTTAGAAAAAAAAGGCCAGGCAAGTTATTCAACATTATGACTGACATTGTCGTCATTTTCAGACTTGATAGCATGAATGTGTAATATAAATTAAATAAGGAATTTACATAAATAGGACCTAAAAAGTATGTGTAAATGTTTATTAATTTTCAAGCAAAACATTTAAGTAATTTGAAAAATGCCATTAGCAAAAAATAAAAATTTGTTCTGAAGATTATGTCAAAATTTAATGTCGGTAAATATATTTGTTTGTTTGAAAATTGCTTTATTTATTTATAATAAATTGACACATTGACAATGCAGAAATACATGAGGGCAAAGGAAGCAAGACACTAACAGCAAGAAACAAGGTACAAAATAAAATACATGAAAACAAGAACATGACAGAAACATGAAGCAAGGCATGAAAATCAAAGACCTAAAAAAATATTGTTTCAAAATATATTTTTTTGTGTGTGTGTTCTGAAAAAGAAGGAAAGTCCAAATGGTTTGAAATATCAGGAATTAAAGTAAACTTTTTCTTTTTAGATTTAAAAAGAATGGACCTCCATTCTGTGGAACTGAAAAGTAATATCATTATTCATTGGAGGTCACATGGTTCCTACACGATTTACTAAAATGCTCATTATGGACCTGCATTATATCAGCAATGATATTGATGAAATAGCTGGTGGTCCTCATGCAGTTGTTGTCTTCACACTTTTTGCCCATCGGGTTTTTCACCCATTAACTTTTTTATGTGCATGAAGTGGCTAAAATCCGTCAGTCTGTTGTAGTGCTGCTGAGTCGTGCACCAGAGACCACCGTCATCATCAAGTCTGGGAACACTGGAGGAGTATATAGTGCATTTGTTATGCTGCCTTTATATTAAAAACTGAGATGGATCTCACAATATTTTATGCAACATTCCTCTTTTATTTATTTATTTATGTTTTTGTTGTTTTTCAACTGATGTAAAATTGTGGCAGATCAATTTATATCCAGTAGCCACAGCACCAATAAATTGTCCAAACTAACTTTGCTTAATCCAGTTCTGACAGTATAATTTATTGATATTTGCACCTGTAAAAAATGTTCTTCTGTCTCAGCCTAACTATATATTCTTAGATTTCATTGTCTTGAAGCTTTGACACACTGAAAACTTCACTTACTAGAAGACGTCCTTGTGTGTGCACAGAATTCTAATTCTGATTTGTGTTTTTACAGACTATTTTTCAAAGTGACTGGTATGCGATGCAGCTGAACACAGTCATGCAAGAGATGTTCAG
Organism: Enteromius fasciolatus; assembly: GCA_032361145.1. Classification (NCBI taxonomy): domain Eukaryota; kingdom Metazoa; phylum Chordata; class Actinopteri; order Cypriniformes; family Cyprinidae; genus Enteromius; species Enteromius fasciolatus. Next base: position 3,691,445 of record JAUMHR010000086.1, read on the forward strand.
AGATATTAATGGAATAATTTACTTAGACGTCTGGCAGATGACTTCCTGTCACTATCTAACTGAAAATATTCATCCAGAACGTGTTACCGTTGCTAATGAGGTTCAAAACATTTCTGTCAAATATCTTTCCTAAATGATTATTTAGTATCACACCGCCCCAAAGAATACCATTTATCTTGCTTCGTCATCATCTATGTACATACAATAAAACATCTTACATAAAGCCATAATGTAATGCTAACAGTTGCCTTAAAAATTAATGGACAATGTAACATCTTTAAAACGAATTGCATTAAAAAAGTAGCATAAACCTACTTCAACATACAAATGTGTAAATAAATAGTCTATGTTGAACGATGTGTCTGTCTCCATTATTTATTTTATTTCTTTTGTGCAAGGTAAAAACCTAAAATTGTAATTATACTTGTTTTCAGCATACAACAAACAGTTTTCAGTATTGCAGGACAAAAATTATCAGTTGTATGAAGTAGATAACAGTTTTCATTGCTGCCGTGATACTTGCCAGACTAGTGCAACTGTTAAAGTCTGAGTTATCTCCAATACACTGACATGACTACTGTCGAGATCCACACGCAGGTAAAGTATGCAGCACAGATTTATTAGACAAATTCTGGAGAGACATGGGAACAACACTGGTAAGTTTACATATAAATATACTCTTATATATACATAGAATAGACTCTTAACATTATTAATCAATCAAACTCTATTTATAAAGCACTTTATAAACACTCAAGTGGGCCAAAGTGCTGTATAGAAAATAAAACTAAGAATAATAAGATATACAAAACATAAAAATAATACATATAGACAAATACAAACAAAACACATTAAGGGACCATAAAAAAACTAAAATAAATAACCTATTATTAACATCAAGTGTCAAAGGCCAAGGGAAAAGCTGTTTTAAGAGACAATTTGAATAAAGACAATGAAGAGAACTGCCTAATGAGCAGAGGCAAATCATTCCATAATTTAGGAGTTGCCACTGCAAAAACATGGTCCCCTTTAAGCTTATGCTTTACAGCTGACCTGAGAGAACGGGTGGGCATGTAAGGGTGTAGCCATTCAGAGATGTAAGGTGGGGCAAGCCCGTTCAGCTGCCCTGAAAGATATGGCTTTATTTTGGTCAGCTGCCTCAGTTGGAAGAAGTTATATTTAACTAGTGCCCTGATTTGACTGCCGAGATTAAGATCCAAGTCAGTTTTCACTCCTAAGTTAATAATGGCTAGCTTGATGTACTAAGCCAAGGAATCCAAATCAACCAGAGTGGCCCCAGTGGTCTCACCAAAATACATTGTCTTTTAAGAGCCATCTATGCTTTCATATTGTCTAGAGCTGTCCTGAGGACCCCAGCCTCCTTCTCCCTCAAAGGTCACACCCAGTTTAAGTCTTGCGGACACTACTCATGAGCTGATGAGTTAAATCAGGTGTGTTAAATGAGAGAGCCATACAAAAAATGCAGTGGTTGGGGGTCACAAGGGCAAGTCTGAGAACCACTGGTCTACTATAGACAATCAAGTAGTGGTCTGACAGCCTGATTATTGAACCAAGGGGAATCAAATAAAGTGAGAAAAGGAGAGGGGCTAAAACCAAGCCTACGGTACCCCACGAGAGATTAAATCCGAAAAGGACAGAGAATCACCACAGCTAGCACAAAACGTCCTGCCATTAATAATAGGACCCGGACCATTAAAGTGCTATGCTCTTATAAACAAAACCCACTGCTCCAGACAAGAAATGAATTAAGAATTATTTTCTTTGCAGGTGAATGGTGATCAGACACACAGGACTTGAAGACAGACATTGAACCAGACAGACAGATGGGAGGTAAGTATCCACACTGAGGTCAGTCAGGTATAGCGACATCAAAACATCAAAACCACACAACGTGGATATGAGGAGTAGCTTCTTGTATAGTGATCTTTGATTGCTTCATGCAGGTGATTAGAATTCTGATTATTCATGTGAACATGTGAGATGAGTTGAGGGATCTGGTGCAGATGATGGAACTCACGACAGGTTTACCCAGTAGGTGACATTGTTGATTTGCCTCTCGATAGTGAACGGAACAATGTAGTGAGGACTCTGCTTATGACAGGGCAGATAATAGATATGACCTGGAGTGAAACCACCTCTGGATGGTACTGGGGAGTTGCTGGGGAAATGAAAAAAACAACAACAACTAGACCTCAGACAAAGGTCTCTTTCCGCCATCTAGTGGCTTCATCATGCCTATTTTTCTTTAGGTACACTGTAAAAAAAGCAAAACAAAAAAACATGTAAAAAAAGGTCATTGCATGGCAGCACAGGGTGCCAAACTTTGCCATTAACAGGAATAACGGTGATACACCATTAACTGAAGTAACGTGTTTACACAGCAATATGAGAAATGGTATACTGACTATACAAGGCAAAATAAAATGCTTAAATTGTAATCTGTGTAACTAAGAAACACGCACAAACCATTAAATTAAATACCATTCTTTGACTGTGAATTTAACTGTAAATTCAATTAATTTAATTTAACTGTAGATGTAAAAAGAAAACATGGTAAAACAGTTACTTGATTGATTACCCCCTGTATTTTCATGTAATGCAATAAAGTTTCTTTTGCAAATAACAACAATCTTACATCTCAAAACAACAAAACCAACATTTGTACTTTAAAAATTAAAATTAACCCTAGGTTTTAACACATTATAAAATATGAAATAATTCAAACATTTAAACTTATTCCATTAAAAATAAAACAAGTAAATAAATAAATAAAAACCTAGACATCTCAAAACAGTATGCAAAAACTTTATATAAAACACGGCATCAACAAATCCAATTAATATCATTAAACATGCATACTATATTCCATGCGTGTCATCATCATCATCAAACTTTTATTAAGGACATACATGGTCCAATACCATAAAACAACAATAAACAAAACAAAACAGAGTAACCAACATAAAAACAGATTATTAAAAAACAGGCAGAATTCACACCATCACACATTTACATACAGACTACAGTGTCAATGGTTCCACAAACTGGAAGAAAATCTGACAGAACTAAGTGCAGGGCTCGTCAGTGTTAAAGTGTTAAAATTACACTGTTTGCGGAGTCTGATAATCTACGCATACTTCTGTACATCAAATTACACAACAAAGCAGAGCAAGTTGGCACACCCGCACAAACAAACATGTGGCTTGTACTGCTCCCTCTTGGAACCTTATGTAGCAACCTCAATCCATCATTATATGCCACACAAAGTTTCTGCATGCTGCTACTTCTATAACACCGCCACAAATGGGCAGTATACATATGGCGCTTTTCCACTGCATAGTGTGGCACGGCATGGTTCAGTACAGCTCACTTTTGGAGGGTTTTCCACTGGGAACAGCCGAGGTTCCAAGCAAGCCGAACCGTTACCAAAACGTGACGTGTAAACTCTGCTGGTCACTGATTTGCCGGAGAAAATCGTCATTACTGCGTCACTGAACTTGCGACACGAGACACAACAGACCTGCTAGATTTAAATCAGCACAGTCAGAGAAGGATCGGACACAACTTTTTTTGTTTGAAGAAACGCACCTTTTTTGTTTTTGAAACAAACTCTTTCGTCTTGCTGTTAAAAACATCCACATGCCGAGAATGAAGAACACCATTCCGTCGATATGCTCCATTGTTGGGTGTTTGTTTGTGGTGCATTTACGATGATGTCATGGCAGGAGAGACGGCGCAACTATAAAAACACGTGAATAATACCGCCCACTCTAAAGCAGTACTAAACTGCAGTGGAAAAAGACAGTGGTAGAAAACGCCCTAAACAGTGCAATCTTTACAGACTCTGAGCACAAATTAAACTTGCGCATCAACATGTTAACTTGAGCATACATCATACGACATTGTCTGTAAATGTCTCTATCATCAAATAAGTCATCATTTAAACAGTGCCCCAAGTATTTAACCTCCTTACATAAAGAACAACACCAGACAAAGAGAAATCAGGGAATGAGAGTTTCCGATCCTGCCTACTCCAAATTATCATAATGTCACTCTTCTTTGCATTGCATTTTAATATCGTAATCTAAACCATATTGGGTGCAGACCCTCAATAACTGTTGAAGGCCTGCACTATATGGACAAAAGACCACCAAATCATCTGCATACATCAGGTGGTTGATGACAGTGTTACCAATAATACACCCTGTTCCACAGCTGCCCATTTAGCAGCTTTGATAGGTCATCCATATACACATTAAAGAAAAAAGGAGGCAATATACTTCCCTGTCTAACTCCATTACATATATTGAATGGAGGAGACACACAATTACCCCATTTCACATGCATTAACTGATGAGCATACCAAAAAAACTTTGGTACTCTATTACTTAACTTACCAAATAATTTTTCCATGATCAAAGGCTTTAGAAGCATCAATAAAACCCACAAACATTGTGGAATTGTGCCTGTTACACAAATCTAAAATCTTTTTTAAAGCGAAAATACACATATCAGTGCCATGTTTCAGTTTAAAACCAAACTGGTTCTCACAAGTCAGAACAAACATTTCCAACTTATTTAACAAGGTTTTCTCCAGAACTTTAGAGTGCTGGCCAAACTTATTGGTCGATAATTGGCCATGCTATTTATATTACCAGCTTTACCTTTAAAAATAGACACCAACATAACAGACGAGATAGAATCGGGTAAATACCATGTACCAAAAACGCAGTAAAACAGATAGCAAGCAGGGGACAAAGGTTCCTACTTGCAAACTTTAGATGTTCAGCTGTTATCTTATCCATACCACATGCCTTATTATCTTTTAACATCATAGCTGCTTAATAAACTTCTTGAGAGGAAACAGTCGTATCTTCATAATCATCAATATTGCCAATCACAAAAGGATTGCTTTTAACACAATTAATAAGCTCATAATAATGTTTTTTGCGCTGGCATAAACATTACGGTAGTTGCACCAATGGGAAAGCGTGATTGGTTGAACACAGAGTTATTGACACCACATGTTGGCTACATCAGGCAATGCACACATTAGGTCTGTTCGACTTCATGCGGCGCCGCAAGAAATCGGCTGCCGCCTTACAAAACAATGCATTCTGGTAAGATCATTTGTCC
>JAUMHR010000086.1:3718004-3729377 GCA_032361145.1 Enteromius fasciolatus
CAGATAACCCAGGATTCCGTTTATCCGGGGTTTACGATAACCCTGGGTTAACAATTTCAAGTGTGAAAAGCCCTATTGTGTACCTTTATTTCTGAGTGTATAATTATGTTGTTATAAATAGTTATTTTTGTTGCAATTATTTATCATTTAATCATTTATAATATCCTTTGTCCTCTGCTTCAGTTTAAGAATGCTGAGAAAGAGCGATTAGAAGAGAGGAAAAACTGGGATGCATTCCACCCTCTCTTGGTTGCTGAAGGCCTTTTTGCATTCGCCAATGTTCTGAGCTATCTCCGTCTGTTCTTCATGTACACCACCAGCTCCATCTTGGGGCCTTTACAGGTAATCACAGCTTCCTCTGTCTGTACTTCTTATCTACTCACTGCCACAACCAATGGAGTGTCTAACCACCGAAGCTTTTTCTTCTGTTACGTAATGCCCTGCAGTCACACCGATAACGCCAGGGCGTTCTCCCATTTGTATCATTGTGTATCTAATCAGTGCTGCAAATGTCTGTTTTCAATTCTCTCAGCATTTCAGTTTTTCAAATGATCAAACTTTCAAATGATCTGTTCTTAGATCTCTGCCATGGGGTTTCATTTCTAATTTATTGGGATTTGTTGCTAGAAATGTCCAGCGGGTGAATTTAACATCCACCACCTGCCAAATGTAGGTCCTTTTTTTCTTGTTTAATTCTTAATTTTTTTTTAGCAGTGATGGGTTCTACAAAGAATCATTCAGCTGAAAGATCTAAAGAACACTTTTCCACTATAAAGACAAACCAATTCAAAGGTTCCATGTATATTAAGGCTTCTCCATAGATGCCAATAAAGATCCCACATTATTGACTTTGGCAATGTTAATGCTATACTTTTTCGGTTTTCCAGTCTTCATGAGATTCACCCACACTGTAAACAACAACAACAACAACAAAAAATCTGTAAAATTTATGGTAAAAAGACGGCAGCTGTGGTTGCCAGAATTTGGTAAGGTTTTTACAGTTTTAAGTTAAATTTGAACCACAATCTCGTTCACTGATATAATGTTAATATACCAACCTATTAAAGAACTGAAATCCGTTTTGTACCTTTGAAATACACTGATAACCACAATATGCAGGTTGGGATGAGAAAGTCACAGGTTGAATCAAAGCCCATCACAAGCAGCTTTTAAATATTAACATATATACATACACTAAACACCATCACGTGAGACCCGTTAAACTGAAATATGCAATAAACATTAATTTAACAGCATTACATGTAACACAGCCCTAATAATCATAACTCGTAAGAAAAAAACTAAGAAGAAACATAGTTATTTCAAAGAAAAAAAACATCAAATCAAACAAAATTTAAAATGCAATTCAGACAATTAAATTCAGGGAATGTCAGTTTATGGTTTTTCCTTGTATATTTTACAGATATTTACCAGACTGTGAACGTTCAAATCACAGTCATTTTTTGCAGTGCTTTGGCATCTTCCTGCAGTAGTTTCAGAGAGGTTGCATAATACAGCACTGCTCCTCTCAGAGGACTCTGCATTCGGCATGACTAAAACCATGTCAGTCTTGAGCTTATGTGTGAGTGTCTCTGCTCTCCAGCACGTGCTCTTAAACTGACATCAGTGTCTAGCATTGCTGTGTGGAAAAGTAATTCACTCAAGGATTGTGGTTGAAATGATGCATATGAACAAACACACTCTCAGCTGTAATGGATTGACACATGAAAACACACGTAACTTAAGTTATTTAGAGGAAAGTGCCTTGTATTATTGCTTTTCTATAAATGCATGAACCTACCCACATGCTTAAATGCTTTCTATGTCACCCCCTCTACCATACAAACAAATGATGAATGACAAAGAATACAGTCAGACTGGGAAGGCAGACATTTACTCCCTACTGCTTCATTGTTTGACTAAGAGTGTCCAGAAAATATCCCCAAGGAAAGATAAGTGGAAAATACTGACTCACCTCAGGATAAATGTCTGAGGACATATTTCTTTCTTTGTGAGGGCAAGAGTTGAGATGTCAAACCGACTGCTTAAACTTTAAATTTAAGGTGTTTTTGTACAGTAGTTATAGTAACTGTCTTATTAGTGTGAATTTGTCAGGGTTAGAAGCCCTTATCATGCCTGCTGTGCTATATCTTTCCAAACCCTTGCTTGCTTGGACATAAAAGAGTCATTAGAGCCAGATGTTTTTTCCCTCATTTTCTGCATTGAAATTATAAAAAATATAAACATATTGCAACAAATATAAAAATATGTTTTATAACACAGTATTATAAGATTGAAGGTTGAAAAATATTAGATATGGAAAATGCCCACGGGGGTTGAGAGTGACAAGAAAATGAATTTGTTTAATGGGAGTTGCAAAAAAAAGAAAAAAAGAAATCCCCCAAATCCTGGCTATGTTTCAGAGCAAACACATAGTACAGAACATTATGGTTCACTGGTCAGACTTGACACAAGGAATTCATCTTGTCCCTTACCTCAACCCACACTGGAAAGGCCAGTGGAATCTAGAAAGCATGAATAGAGGTAGACACCTTAAAAAAAGCTGGTCTACTGTATGTGTGTACTGTAGGTAAGGGTTGCTTAATGTAGCTACCAGGAAATGTTCCCCTGCCATTACCCCCTAATGGGCCAAACCAATATTTACCTGAGCTGTGTTTATCAGTGACTAGTTGTTATCTTATATATGGAATTACATCCACCACTTAAAATAAACTTGTAAACCATGTTTACTTAAAGTTTAAAACCATTTCTATGATCATCTCAAAATGGGCCAACAACAATCAATCAATTACTAGAAATTAGGCACCCCCAACTAAGCAAGCCATAGGCGATAGCGGCAAGGAATCAAAACCCCATCCATGAGAGAATGGAGAAAAGAAACCTTGGGAAAAACCTGGCTTAGTTGGGGCCAGTTCTCCTCTGGCCACATACTCAGCACCTAATTTCCAGTTCAATTTTAAGCACATGGCATTGTTTCTTGTTTCTTTTTCTTTTCATTGTTTGGCTAAGAGTGTTCAGCAAATCTCCTGAAGCAAAGATAAGCGAAAAACAGCAATGCATCAAAATGTTTTTCTTTGGTAATCAACAGAATGCAGCATGATGACAGTAGATATTAAGTTGGAATATTTATAGGAACCTTTCTTGACCTTTATGGTATCTCTAAATGTGAGTCAGTCTGGTCTTTTTCATTGCAGATCTCCATGGGCCAGATGCTACAAGAGTTTGGGAAGTTTCTTGGCTTATTCCTGCTTGTACTCATCTCTTTCACTATCGGCCTGACGCAACTCTATGGAAAAGACAAGGACCTAGCCATCTCCAAAAATACAAGCGACTGTGAGGGCATCTTCTGTCGACAGCAGAACAACGACACCTTTCACACGTACTTTTAATTTCATCTAATTTATACTCAATAATCAATAATTCATTAGTTAAAGGGACTGTATTATTAACGTTTCTCTTTCAAAGTGAGTTTTTGCATCTTAGTTTCTATAAATGCTCTTGTTGGACAAAGGAGGAGGTTTTACATTCTGAATTCTTCCTCATGATATGACCCATTTGAAACTTATTTTACAAATAAAAAACTTTTAGCTTGCTATGACACAAGCCCTGTCCCAACTGGCACGCTTCATTAGCACATGCGGTCTTGCAATGGCCACCGCAAACACCTGTCCAATAAGTTTACAAGAACATATGGTTTTCCATTCATCATTTTAGCTTTAACAATGGTGCTCATGAGACTCTTTGTGGCCGCTATGCTTGCTTTTGACTTCTACACAACAAAGCAGTATAACGTCACAAAAGTGCAGACTCCGAGGAAGACCACAATCGTTTAGGGTGTGATTTGGGACATTACCATAAACCATTGTTCTAAAGATGCAAAATACCAAAAAAAAAAAACAAAGTCTGTTTTAAAGCAATATTTTACCATGCTCATTTATCTCTTTCTCCAGGTTTATGGGGACATGTTACGCCCTCTTCTGGTACATTTTTTCCCTGGCACATGTGGCTCTGTTTGTTACAAGGATCAACTACACAGAGGAGCTGCGGTCATTTGTTGGTGCTCTTATCGTCGGTACCTACAACATTGTTGTAGTCATTGTTCTCACCAAACTCCTGGTGGCTATGCTGCATAAGAGCTTCAGACAGATTGCTGTAAGTGACCCTTTAGATAATTTGATGCTTTGTTATCATGATAGATGATGATACCATAACTGTGTTCCTGACAATAATATTTAATAATGGTTTCACATATTCATTTACCAGTGTTAACATTACGTAAACACTACGGGTCCTCCAGACCTGAAGGGGGCAGCAGAGATTTTAATGTGGTATAATCTGTTGTTTGAAAGAACGCTATCCATTAGCATTTCTGTTCATCTCAACAACCTCTGATCAGCTGGTACATACAACATTTCATATGGACAAAATTCAAGTGCCATTAGACTAATCACTCACAATTGTGATAAATGGGGAAACTAACAGGTAGTAAACTTTTTGTATGAGGAAGATTTGAATGTGTACATATACATGTATATACTTGTACATGTGGAAACATGCATTAGGCAGGTTGTAACAGGTAGAATAGCCACTATTGTACCTTGATCATTTTATCTGCTTGCAGAATCACGAAGATAAGGAGTGGAAGTTTGCCCGGGCCAAACTGTGGCTCAGCTACTTCGATGACAAGTGCACACTGCCTCCACCTTTCAACATCCTCCCCTCTCCCAAGACTGTGTGTTACTTGGTCATCAGCATGAGCAAATGGATCTGTTCCCACACCTCCACAGGCAAGGTCAAGAGACAGAATAGCCTCAAGGTATGTAAGACATATGGGAACTTATATCTGGGAAAATCTGCTTACTGTAATGCCTATCCATAATTTGCAATTACTGGTTAATTGACCTACTGACAATCAAGTAAAAACTCCTGCTCTTAAAGACATATCTGCTCTTGAGCTGAGCTCCAACCCTGATGTTTAAATCTCTCAAGAGCAGGACCTACAGAGAGCTCAAAGTTTATGACAGGGCTGTCCGATCCTGTTCCTGGAGGGCCACCTTCCTGGAGAGTTTAGCTCCAGTCCCAAGTAAACACAGCTGAACTATTTAATCAAGATTTTCAGGATTAGATGTGGTGGTGTTGTTGGTGTGTTAGAGCAAAACTCTGCAGGGGTTTGAACAGGGGTCTTGAAAGATCACTGTCCTGCAGAGTTTCACTCCAATTGCTTTGGCACACCTGCAGAGGTTTCTAGCATGCCTAGTTAGATCTTACTTAGCTGGTTCTGTTGTATTTAAATGGGATTAGAGCCGAACCTTGCAGGACAGTGGCCTTCCAAGAAACAGGATTGGACACCCCTGGTTTATGAGAAATGTCAAAGTACGCAAGATTCACTCTCAGAATTCTGAACAACACCATAACCACAGACACCAGGGATGCCAATCCGGCACCCCAAGGGTTTACAGTAACTTTAAATTGAGTTAAAATACAACTGAATCAGGTAGTCAAGACCTTTAGGAATGCTTAAAACATTTCTAGGCAGGTGGAGCTAAAATCTGCGGGAAGTTGCCCCTCAAGGAGCAGGATTGGTTACTTTTTTGGCCGTTTATTTGTGTAGTAACACAATTAAGCCTAAGCATTGGAACTGGCCCTACCACTGCGTGCATCCTTTTGGTGGAAAAGGGGTCATTTGGAATTGGCACCATTTTAGTTAAAGAGAGTTGAGCTCAAGAGCAGGGGTAGGCAACGCCAGTCCTGAAGTACCAATGTCCTGCATAGTTTAGCTATAACCCTGAAAAAACCCTCACTTGCCTGTAGCCTTGGAGACCTTGATTAGTTTGTTCAGGTGGTTTGATTAGGGTTGGAGTGAAACTCTGCAGGACATTGGCACTCCAGGACTGATGTTGCCTACCCCTGCTCTAGACATATTATGCCTTACAGTCAGCTTACCAGTGATCCTCTAACTATTTGCTTCCAGGAATGGAGAAACCTGAAGCAGAAAAGAGATGAAAACTATCAGAAGATTATGTGCTGTCTTGTTCACCGTTACCTGACCTCAACAAGGCAGAAGATGCAGAGCACGGACCAGGCCACAGTAGAGAACCTCAATGATCTGCGGCAAGACCTCTCCAAGTTCCGCAATGAAATGAGGGACCTTTTGGGCTTCCGCACCTCCAAATATGCCATGTTTTACCCCAGAAGCTAAGCCATGTGGATTTAGTAAAAGCGACCCAGCATGCTCAACAATGCTATTCTTCTTTTTCTTTGGAAGGCGAAAAAGTCCTGGGACTCTACTGGAATAGTATTTAAGCTCCGTTTATTCTACACCAAAGCCTGCAGAATCATAACTTATGTAATATTCTTGCATCCTACTTGTTTTCTAAAAGTGTCATTCTTTTCAAATAAATAACATTTATTATGAAAAAAAAGGTTTTATATTTAGAACTTGCATAAGTTCTTAATAACTTGCAGTATTTGAATAGATATTTTAAGACTAATTCACATTGATGTATTGTAAACCAACAGTCTTCAACCCTGCTTCTAAAGACCAACTTTCCTGCAACGTTTATTTCTAACCTGCTTGTAATTTTGTATGTCAGGTGATCATGATGACTTTGAGTGACTGGTTTAGGTCTGTTTGATTAGGGCTGGACCTATACTCCACAGAATAGACCCACTTGAGCACTGGAGCAGGGTTGAAAACTTCTAAGGATATTTAATGTGGTGTTTTTTGTTTGTTTTTTTTTGTGGCATTTTAATGCTGAAATGAAACTCTTCAAAATAAACCTGAAATGAATTGTAGAATATGTCCTTTTCAACAGTTTATTAAGGAGTTAAATGTTTGAATAGTGCCCTTCATAGTCAAGCACTCTGAGCCCTAGGCAATTTTAGAAACAGATGTTCTGACATGACCATGTAAACTTCTTAAATATTTTGAACTGTGAAAGCTTTCTTTGAATCTTTTCAAATGCAAAAATATATATAAATAAATGTACAAAAATACAAATAAACAAATGCAAAATAAATCATGGCGACAATATCCAAGACTTAATTGATAATGAACTTTATTTTTTCTTTGATAAACAAATAATTTATAACTAAACATTTACCATCAGGTATCCGTTTCTATGAAAATATTTTATAACATATCCAGCATGATTTCAAAGGTGTGCTACTAGTTTATTGCCTTTTAGACATCATCAACAAAGCTCTAACTTTGCTATTTGATCAAAAATCTAGAAATACACTGTAAACTGTGGCATTCAAAACACCATCATCTTGATCTTTACATTTTAGCTTTCTTCACCTGCCATATCTTACTACTTTTGCTCTTGCTGCCATTTTGATGCTCATCACAACAGTAAGAAGAGAAGTAGGAGCCAAGAGAGCCCAACTAGGCATGTGCCATGTGCTTCAACAGTCCTCGGGGCTCCTCTGAAGAGGTCGATGAAGGAAGTTGGGACATGCAGGGCAAATATGAAAACATCACACACCCATGTGAGGATTTTAAGACCAGAGATGTCTTGTAAGAACTCAGCAGCGCTTGTTCTTAAGCATGTTGAAGGCCCTCTGGTTCTTGGCCTTGAAAGCCATGATGAAATGATGGGGGGCGATCATTCCACGGCCCTCCTCATCTGCCTGGCCCATGAAGATGTAGTTCAAACCTAGCAACATTACACAGACAAAACCTGAATGCAGTGACGGAACGGCAGAGACATTCAGGAAGGGCTTTGGATCAGCTTTTCTCTGGGGCCTCGCTTGCACTATCCACTCCATATGTTTATATACCGTATAAACATATGACAGTGAGATTTCGTCATAAAAAACATTTGAGCCTGCTACCAATGGGCTAATGCACAACTTACTTAATGGAACTGATTTGATGGAACAGTTGAGACTGAAAAAATTAATTTTGCCATTACTTACTTACAGTTGTTTCAACTGACAGCTATTATATTTATGTGGAATAAATTGATGCAACACCACTGCTAACTGAAATACTATTTACGTCTTATTATGTAAAACATTTTAACTCTTTCTCCAGCCAATGCCAGCATTTTTGTTCATTTCCATGAAATGTTCATGGCCCCCAGAAAATTTTTTGTATGAATATTTGAACATAGCTTCAGCTTTTAAACAAAAAGTCATTTTATTCTAACTTCTTAATATTATTTATCAACACTTGCATGTGAGCAAGTCTATATCTACATCTATATCTATCTCTCTATCTATATCTGTCTATCTCTATCCATCTGTCTCTATATCTCTCTATCTCTCTCTCTCTCTCTATATATATATATATAATAAATAAAATAAATGCTGGTTTTTGTTTGTTTGTTTCAGAACAACTAACAAAACATAAATGGAGTAGATCTCTTCCATCAGCACCTCCAAAGCCTGCACAGCTCTTAACCATTTCCTGAGTCGACATTTTATTCCGTAAGGTCAGGCAATATACGCTGTTTAACATTTGATGACTGTGTTATCTTGCACATTTCTTCGGCTTCTCCTGTTTTGATGAAGAGATTTTGTACTCTTTTTAGAAAATGTATAATAGAGCCCCCTACCATGAACAGCCCTTGCAGACAAGTGTTCCACAAATTATGTAAAATCCCGTCAATGGTGAAGAAAGAGTTAAATTGACACCATACTATTGAATGCGCATTAAAGAACAACGCTTGAATTGAGAAGATTTTCTTTAGCAAACCTTTAGCAAATGTTTGATTTACTCTTTTTTAATCTTACAATAAAAAACATAGCTCACAGTTGAGTTAGCAGGAAATCTGTCTTAAGTTATTTCAGTCTGTGGTTAACTGACATCATGCTACAGATGCTGTTCTCAGAAATGAAGTGGGGAAAAAAACAACAACTAATATTTCTTTGTTTTTTCACACGGACAAACAAAGAAGCACTACTAACAGGAACACAATTATGTGTTCAGTATAAGAGGTTACAGTGATGTGCTTCAGCGAGCCCTGTCAATGAAAATGAGTATAAACAGTACGCCTAATAAAAACAAAAACTTACGGTACTGACACGCATCTTGTAGCACATGCATGCCAAAATCTATTTGTGCATAACAATACTATGAGGGTTTTTCTGGCGTAGTATTTGTACGCATGTTCATGACATTGGGTAGGTCTCAGCAGGTCTCTGTCTCTGTGGCAGATGTTAATCTCACTATTTACCAAAGTTGAAAAAGACACTTACCTCGTCTGACATAGGGACACTTCTTGCAAAGGATGACAATCTTTGTGCTCATGGTTTTGCCAGCCTGCTGGATAGCAAGATTACCTTCCTTGTAGACATTGATTATGGAGATGGTGGCATACATGCTACCTCCTCGCATTACAGCGGAGATGACCGTTCCAGTGATCACTAATGGGTAAAAAAAATAAATAAATAAAATAACGCTCTAGAGACTACTTTTAATTACTTAATACCAAAATTGGGGCTTTGACAACATTTCAGGCTTTATTATTGTCTTTTCTTAATTTTACTATGGAAACCCATTTATGCCCCTGAATAAAAAAATGAGGTCATATTTTTTCTCACATTTATTTTTTCAGAATTGAATGATATAAACTCGCAATTCTGACTTTTTTATATCCTACAATTCACTTTTTTCTGACCATCGCAATAAGGCTTATATCCCGCAATTCTGCCTTTAGTTCTCAGAACTGTGTGTTTCTATCATGTAATTGTGACTTTATAACTCGCAATTGTTTATATCAGAATTCCGGCACAATTGTAGGATAAAAGTCATTGAATTATTTTACTTTTTGTTCAGTGGTGGAACCAGACTTCCAAATTTAATGTCTATTATGTGTATTTCATCCTGACATCCTAAACTTGTGTTTATTCATTTCTGCAAGGTTGAATGGTAAATAAAGTGTGTGATTATACAAATTTGCCTTAATGTGCATGTAATTTTCCACCATCGCTCACATTCAGTTCTTGTTTCTCAACGTGACGCTGCTCTCCACCGAACACAAAATTTCCCCATATGCAAATCCATGTAAACAGCAGAAATCAGAATGAAATATCTGCTCGCTTCTGGGCATGAACATTGCAGACCTGTTCCAGGGCCAGTGACTGCAGCCAAAGAGCTCGACTGAATAAATACTCCCATTTACCAACAGTTTACCCACAGTCCACTGCAGTCTGTTTACACAAGAACACTGTATCCTACACACAAATCCACTGTGCCGATGGCAAAAAATGCTCAAGGAATCCTTTTTTGAACATACTGAAATAAACCAGCAGGCCAAAGATAACATGCTGGAAAAAAAAAACATGCACTTTGATTATAGACAAAATGTGAACAATCTGTACTTGTTTCCAAGATTCCATCTCACTTTGCACTTTTCATGTGTCAGCAAAAAAGTTAGTATCAACTGCAGAGGGCTTCTCTTACCAAAGTTGCTGGAACAGTAGTGGCTCTCAGGGGTTCCCTTCCGTTTGCATTTCTGTTGACACAGCGCTGCAGAGTACTTCAAAGCTGGACAGGAGAGCAGAGATAGCAAAAAAAAAAACAAGTTGAGAGCTTATCTTTTAGTACGTGCGTGCAAAAAGCCAGGAAGTGAGGGTTAGGTACAAGCTTCAGAAACTGGATGAAGCTGACATCAAAGAACAAATTCTTTTAAAATTGCCTGAAATTCCTCTCTGTCAGTTACATATGTATTTATTAAAATAAATCTGTGGACCAAATAAGGACAATTAAAGTTTAACTGATACAAGTATACAGTGGGTACGGATTGTACTCAGACCCCCTTTCAATCTTTGTTATAATGCAGACATTTGCTAAAATCAATTAAGTAATAAAAAAATAAAAAAAATCCACATTAATGTACACACAGCACCCCATATTAACACAAAAACACAGAATTGTTTTTGCAGATTTATTAAAAACTGAAAAATCACATGGTCCTAAGTATTGTTAAGTACTGCTGTGACACTCATACATTTAACTCAGGTGCTTTCCATTTCTTTTGATCATCCTTGAGATGGTTCTACACAAGGGGTGCCCAACCCTGCTCCTGGCGATCGACTGTCCTGCAAAGTTTAGCTCCAATCAAATACACATGCCTTTATTTTAAGCTATCCTAAAACATGTCATTAGTTGCTTTAGGTGTGTTAGATTATAGATGGAGCTAAACTTTGCAGAACAGTTGATCGCCAGGAGCAGGGTTGCGTAGCCCTGTTCAACACCTTCATTTGAGTCCAGCTGTGTTTGATTATACTGATTGGACTTGAAGCCACACACCTGTCAATATAAGATCTTACAGCTCACAGTGCATGTCAGAGCAAATGAGAATCATGAGGTCAAAGGAACTGCCTGAAGAGCTCAGAGACAGA
>JAUMHR010000086.1:3729477-3741625 GCA_032361145.1 Enteromius fasciolatus
GATCTGCAAGGAGGAATGGCAGAGGATCCCCAAATCCAGGTGTGAAAAACTTGTTGCATCTTTCCCAAAAAGATTCACACCTGTATTCGATCAAAAGGGTGCTTCTACTAAATATTGAGAAAAGGGTCTGAATACTTAGGACCATGTGATATTTCAGTTTTTCTTTTTTGGTAAATCTGGAAAAATCTTAACAATTGTGTGTTTTTCTGTTAATATGGGGTGCTATGTGTATATTAAAAATAACTTGAATGATTTTAGCAAATGGCTGCAACAAAGAGTGAAAAATTTAAGGGGGTCTGAATACTTTACGTACCCATTGTATGTGTATCTGCTTAGGTTACCATGCATGGACAGCAAACTAAAATTCATAAATATTTTGGCTCATTAAATCATTAATTTTGAAAATGTAGCAAACTTCCAGTTTAATGTAACAGTTTAAAAATCATTTTAGATTTTGTCCAGTTGGTAATTTCTAGAAATATTATATCCAAGTCAACAACTACATACAGTATGATTAGAGAGAATTGCCCTCAGCAGCAGGTTTTGTTGGTGTACTTACGTATCGGTCTGGTGGTGGTGGGTGGTGCTGTCGTGGTTGGTGGAACGGTTGTGGAGGGAAATTTCTTTGGTCTAAATTTGTAATGACCAATAAAGCCATCTGCTGTTAAACTGAGATCTGAAAGGAACTGAATGAAGAGCTGATTCCCCTCAGAGAACACCGGTCTAAAGGAGAGAGATACAAATGTAAATGTAAATGTAAAACGTACATAAAGAAGTGCTTCATGTTGACATTTTGAAAACAGAAGGACTGATTTAATATGACTGATACGATACATACGCTGGTGGGCTGTCACCACAGTATTTCCCAATTCTTTTAGCATCGTTGATTTCTCCACCATTAAAAATTGCTACATAATCATAACGGCAGTAGTTGTCTCTCTCCACGTCAAATTTCTCAAATTTCACCTCTATTATCTGTAAACAAACAAATTCTGAAGAATTATACATGTTTGTATTTAAAGGTTATATACAAACAATACACTTACATTTAATTGAAACTGTAATATGCAAAGAAATAAATGAGTCCACCTGGTTCTTCGGTGCTACTATGTGCCAAGAACATGTGACTCCAGCAGGATAGTCTTTCTCTGGCCAGTTGGGGGTCTTGAAGGTTCCTGACGGCTTCATTAATCTCCCACCACAGTACTGATCCCCTGTAAACATCCATCCAGACAGGAGTTTACCAAATGTTTCCTCCTTTAAATTCCACGAAAAGAACTCTAAACATAGACTGAGCATCCAGCATGAGGTCGCTCACCCCTAATTAAAAGGAATGCATGAGATAATTGCACAGCGTCATATTCGGCCAGCTTTAAAACGTCCTTCCCAACAGTCTTGTCATTATGAGAGAGACTTGTTTTATACGTGCAGTAGGAAGGAATATCATGTGCAGTTCCAGACTTGATCCTTCTTCACATCCGAGACCTTTTAGCCCAGTACTGAATCCTGCCAAAAGCTTTGTGCACTGATTCTGCACCAAAAAATATAAGGCTAGTCGTACAAACTTTGGAAAAGATACAGGTGCCGAGGGAGCTTCAGTAGAACATCAGTGTGCTGCGATCAGATGAAATGTTGTCAGGCCATATATCAGTAAAAAGAATGCATGCTCGAATACTGCAGTACATGCTGTAGTCTGTAACATTATATATTAAAGTGCCACTTAAACTACGAGCATGCATTAAATTGATAGCTCTCAGTTTTACTGTAATGCTGAATTGCTATAGTCAATAGTTTAATATTAGGGGAGTCGAAAGCCCGTCTAAATTGTCAGACACAAATTTATGAATTTTTGTTGACAAATAAACAGGGACATCTGTATGCAGGTAACACAGAGAAAGAATGCACAGTACTTTTACACACACCGTAAGCACTGAGATTGTAACAATACAAAGCTGGCTAAAAATCAGCAATATGAAATATAATATAAAAATAATGTTGAAAATAGTGTAGTAGTCTCTTCTAACACTTTATTTTGATGGGTCCACAACATAACATACTATAGAAAGCCCATTTCTGCCACTGAATAAAAAATATAAAACGTTATTGTGACTTTTTATCTCACAACTCACAATTACAACTATAAAGTCAGAATTTCAATATATAAATTCACAACTACGCAATTGCAAGTTATGAAGTTATGCAATTTAATATCTCTGAATTCTGACTTTATAACTCACGATTGTGTGATATAAAGTCACAATTTTGACTTTTTGTTTCTCAGATATTATGAGATTTTACAGTCCAATATTTAGAGGAAAAAAAGAGCCCATTATATTTTGCAATTTATTTATTTTATTTTTTAATTCAGTGGTGGAAACTGGCTTTTGGAAACATGGATTTGTCAAATAATTTAATAACCCTAAACCTACCCTAATAGCCTACACTGAGAGTCAGTAGTCATGTAATTGCAAATGAATGAGAATTAGTTGACATGTAGCTGGCATGTAATTTAATCACATAAAAGATTAAATTTATTATTATTACTCATTTATGGTGAAATGAGAAAAATGTAACTTTTTTTTCTTTCGTTTTTTGCCAAAACCAAAACCTGATAACATCTGCAATCATGATTTGATGACTGCAAGCTTCCATTGTTACCAGAACACAACAGCTGTCTGTCAACTACTGATGGACAAAAAACAGAGACCCAATCTAAATCATTAAAATTCCAGCTGTCTTGCTCTGGCCAAGCAGACGTCCCATGACTTATAACGTTACTCTGTAAGCAAGACGGTCTCTGGGGGTCTGACCAATCCCTGAATCACTGGAAAACCGTCTGTGAGACATTCCACATCATGCTACAAAATACACTGCAATGATCTACAGCTTCCAGCTCCTACAGAGCAGTCTAAATCAACTGTCAGACCCTGCAGAGAAAATCCCTTCATGTTTAACTGGTCAAATTAAAACCAGGCTCTTGTTCCTTTTGTGTCAAATCCTTCAGTTATTTACCAAACGGAAACAGTCTCAAAGATTCATTTCTTTTCCCTCTGCATTTTCTTGACCTCTGACTTTTTTATGAGCTGTCAGATAGCTCTTAAATGATCATTAAAGTTGACCTTTGCCCTCTTAAACACAATCCTTGAAATCCTTATAAATGGAAACATGAATTATTTAGGATGCAAGTAAAGAAAAGTTGGTATGATCCTTATTAGTCTTATTATCTGCCAATTTTATGGTCCATTTTTACAATTTTCTTACCCCGTTCATTTGGGTTGGCAGCGGAGTACACAGCCAGGAAGCCGCTGCCAGCTGTATTGGCATCGGATACCATTTGTACAAGCATTTTGTTGCTTGTAGAAACAAGGGCTCCTGGCCTGAACGTCCCACAGAAGCGGCCGAGACGCTGTCCATTGGCATGACCACTATAAACATCCACATAGTCGTAGCGGCACAGGTTGTCACTCTCTAAGTCGAGAAAACGAAACGAGAGGACAACCACTTTGCCCTCTGGAACCTGCAAGAAACAGATGTCAATGAGACCAAAATAGATCAGAATGCACTTAGAAACATCTGGCAGACTTTATAGTCCTATAGTATTTTGCAGCATTGCAAAACGTGTTTAACATTCTATTATGGCCTTTGCAGTGTCTATGGTTCTTTGTATTTTAGAAATGACAACGCTTGTAATGTTGTGATTCATATCTGAGCAGGTTGGTTTGGTTCACGGCTTAAAAAGAGAAAATGAATGGAAGGAAAAACTACTTCCTTTTGACATGGAAAACATTATGCAGCATAATTAAGATTCTTAAAATAAAAACCCTCTTAGTCAGACAAGTCACCAACTGAGTCTATTATATGCAATGATGGCAATGCAATAAAAAAAAGTCGTGCCACAAGGATGTAATGTGGCCAGCAGCCAAACCAAAGACAGATTACACACACTGATTCTTGCCATGACTTTCTATTGCATCATCATCACAGTACATGCAAATCAGAGCAGTATTCAAATTCCCAATGCATTTTACTTTACTTTTTTAATCTTCACAAAACTTTGATGAATGATGAAGTCAGCCTGTGTTATCTGTCTGTCTAGAATACAAGCTTCTACCTTCGTAAATAATGAGCAGTTCAGTGTGTCTGACTAACTCTCACAGCATGTACTGTATTCAGTGAAGAAGTTCTGTAGATAAAGTACATTATTTAGTGCAGGAGTTGTGTGGATACATTCCTGAACATATATCACTTTAAGAAAAAAAAAAAGGTACAAAAGATGTCACTGAGCCGCTATTGTCAAGAAGTTCGACTCTGTACCTTATTTACCACAGAGGGGGTGTATTGGAAGCTTAAATGTACATACTAGCACCTAAAAGTACCAAAATCATACATATAAGTACCTTTTAAAAGGGAACAGCCGCAGTGACAGCTTTTGTACCTATTTCCTCAGGAAATCAGTACTTCGGATGGATTCAGGGTTGCCAGGTCTGTGAAATACAACCAGCCCAAAAAACTAACTTTTTTCACAAGATTCTTATGATGCTTTTTAAAGGTCATCAGCAGCTTGGATCCTCTATTTTGTTTAAGATGTATGTACATTTATAGCACTACACTGTACTATATCAAATTTGTATGAAATGAATAAAATACTAGTTAATGCGAGGCTGTTTCTAATGCAACGTCTGTCATCCTTCACTCTTCTGACTGTTGTTAACAGTGTCTAGATTGAAAGTCTTGAAAACACCATTGCAGAGTTTTTCTTTAGCTTTTTGTGCAAATTGGAATGCAATATGTATTTGTGGTAGCCTACTCTTCCCCTATCTGCTCTCGAAGTTACCCCAATTTGACGACTTACAGCAAACAGTGTAAAAAATATCAAAGCTGTGGATTAAGGTGGGAAAAGAACCTACAGCCATGATGTCACTATGTTTGTATAGTGATTGGTTAATTCTGCCATACCAGCGCTTTTTTCTTGAATCTATTTAATCACCAGGCAGTGATTTTCTTTCAAATCATGAAGATATGGTAATTAGAGCCGAAACGTCATTTACACTCGCATTTCTTTTACCTGAATACATGCAAAATCAGTTTGAGTCTCTTTACACTTACTGTAATTCTCCAAACACATTTGGTATTCGGCGGATAGACGCCCGGATAACCCTGACTACCAATAACACCCGACTGTCCTGTGATATTCCCACCACACGTGAAGCTCTGTCTAGACAAGAGAAAATACAACATAAACACCTGCATCGATGCCGCATTCATTTCTACAGTAAAGACTCATTATACATTTGTTTTCGCAGTGAGAGCCGCTGCGTCGCGTGATCATACATGAGCTTTCAGCGCGCGCCTGCATCTGTAGAAACTTACCTGCTCGGAGTCTGAGCTCGCACATGCAGCATGAGCAGGAGAGCCCAGGCGATCAGGACACCGCAGATCTTCCACATTGTAAGAACTGACAGTGGATCAGATCAGACGGCGACCGTGTCTGCGTCCAGCTGCATTAATGATATTATGGTGCTCCCTCCGTCTGTCCTGAAGTTGCTCGGGGAAGTTTCAGGGGCAGATGAATATAGCGTTTGTTCTGCTCTGTAGGAGGGAGCAGCACGACAGCTGCCTTTTTCCAAACCTGTGATCAAAGACATGCAGAGGCAGACAGAGCGAGAGAGAGCGAGAGCGAGAGCGAGAGCGAGAGAGAGAAGCGTGCGCGCGCGTGTTTGTGTGGTATAATTATCATTAAATTGGATGTTAATCCGTAACATTTTCAATAATAACATTTAATTAATAAAATGTTCGTATTTAATAAAATACTAATCAATAGGCTAACAAAGTCTGCTAAATTATTATTATTTTGAATTAATGCTCTAAAAAGTATCCCATATAAAAAAAAGTAATACAACCATCAACATTAAAATGATAGACAATAACATCTGAATTACATTTTAAAAATTTATATAAGGGGGTTTCATAAATTGCAAAATGAAAAAGAGACTTAAATATGATTAAAGATAGGGGGAAAAGTTACAAAGAGATAAAGTTTTTAAAGCTTAGATAACTGATTTTGCTTGAATCAAAATCAAATTCAACAAAAGGGAGATAAGACTGTTTTCTTTAAGGCTGTTCGTACTCAGACACCAAAACAGGACGTGTCCACTATAAATTTTACTCCTCCATTAGGCCTATTATCCAAAAAGCTGCTGCAGCATGTAACTTGATGCTTGTTACTTTTCTCAACGCTGTAGATGATGGATGAAAGTTTACGATTATTTTATGAGGATTTGTAAAATAAAGACTCTTTAGAAATTGCATAGGCGGAATTGCGTTTGTGCCCCAGGTTCCACAATCTTTGTATTATATTTTTGTAAATAAATATTTTAAATAAAAAAACATTCAAAGATTTCTAAACCGCCGCGCGCCCCCTTGAGGAATTACGAGCTCGGACTTTTATTCTGTCACTGACCAGCAGAGGGCGCCTCATCCTCTCCGCTCCTCTAAAGACCTGCAAAGTAGCCATCGTCTTTGCCTGATTCGTTTTGCAGAAATTGAAGAGTAATTTTCTAGTGTAAGATAAAAATACAACTTATACCATTCATATATCAACTATCAGCTTTTATAAAATCTTTATCAGAAATAATATTAAAATGAAATATATATATATATCATTTCAGACGTTCGGGGCGACTAAACCACAACGTCATAGGACCCAAATTTATGTCGCGCATTTCAAATTTCAAAACAAACGAGTCGCGCCTGTAAACAGTGAGAATGGATGGGGTGGACTGAACGTCGGACTGTTTCGTTCCAACTAATGCAAAACGTATAGATGTAGCGTGTAAAAGCATTTGTGCCGATATGTGTTTGATTTTCAACACTATAAATCGTTTTTGTACTTTGAGTGAAGGTCATCTGACTGCACAGTGAGACGACAGACTAGCGATCTCAGTTAATCGAACAGTTAGTGAACTAGTTGGATTAAATTGCTATCTGAAGAGACAGCAGAAATGGAAGCTCGCGGAGTATCTGAAGGCTCAAACAGCGCAGTGAAAGCTCCCTCCATCGAGGACTTTGTGCTTGTCAAACCTATCAGTCGAGGAGCCTTTGGGAAGGTTTACCTCGCTAGAAAGAAATGCAATTCCAAACTCTATGCAGTCAAGGTATTTAAAAAAATACATTCATATTATAGTAAATTATTGTCGTATTTAATGTACTATTGATAATTTTCTTTTTTATTTTGCCAATTTATCCCAAGTTGACTAACTTTTTATTGTAGCTACGGTTTATTGTGTCATTCAGGTTTTCTTTAAACTGTTAGCATTTTTTTCTCTGTCAGGTGGTGAAGAAAGCAGACATGGTGGATAAGAACATGACTGATCAGATGAGAGCCGAGAGAGATGCTTTGGCTCTCAGTAAAAGTCCTTTTATTGTGCACCTGTTTTATTCTCTTCAAACTGCAACTAAAGTCTATCTGGTACGTAGCAAAAAAAAAAATGGTGCCGTTCACCCAAAAATTAAAATTTGCAAAAAAATGTCTTACCCTCATGTAGATGTGGATGAGTTTTTCATCTGAACAGATTTGGAGAAATTTAGCATTACTGTACATCACATGGGTGCCGTCAGAAAGTTTGAATCAGTTCTGATGGCACCCATTCACTGCAGAGGATCTGTTATATAATGCTAAATTTCTCCAGAACTGTTCTGACGACTAAACAATTTCATCTACACCTTAAATGGCCAGAGGGTGAGTACATTTTCAGCACATTTAACTTAATTAAACTTTAAAAGGTATATGCCTAATGCTTCTTTCTTTTCTTTTTTCAAGGTGATGGAGTATCTGATTGGTGGAGATGTAAAATCACTTCTTCACATTTATGGATACTTTGATGAAGACATGTCTCTGAAATTCATCTCAGAGGTTGCACTCGCTCTGGATTACCTTCACAGACACAGAATTATTCACAGGTACATTCACAGGAGATTTTTTAGCAACATGTTTTAGTCTTTTGTTCATCAGACTGACGTCCCTTTTTGTTATTTGACTCAGGGACTTAAAACCAGACAACATGCTCATCTCTAATGAGGGTCACATTAAACTCACTGACTTTGGGCTCTCCAAGGTTAAACTTGACAGAGGTATGTTTTTTTTTTATAAATATATATATATATATTTTTATGTAAATATATTTTAACACTCAGAAATGCTCAAATATTTTGTCTTTATTGTGATATTAACAAGCATTTCCTATTCATCCTCCAGAACTAAACTTGATGGACATTTTAACCACACCTTCTTTAGTGAAACCTAAAAAAGATTATTTCAGAACACCTGGTCAAGTCCTGTCACTGATAAGCTCTCTTGGTCTCGTGAGTGCTTTTGTATAATCATTTTATTTGTATAGTGTTACATGGCTTAACAATTAGATTTTTTTATCTGCTGTCCCTAATGATTCTGTTCCTGTTTTATAAGCTTTGGTTTGATTTTAAAATATTGCTGATTATCAGAAATCTGTTGTAGTAGCCCCCCCTTGAAGGTCAAGTTAATTTTATTTTCTCTATAGTGCCAGATCACAACAGAAGTCATTTGAAGTTAAATTTTTATAGAACTGAAAACTAAATAGCCTTATGTTATGCATGTCATTTCTTTCTATATTTTGAAATATAAACTATAAAAAACCTATAAAATCATAAAACTTATCATGCAGCCCAAACCATGAGGCCTAGATACCTACAGCGCAAAAAACTATAGCTCGTAAACCATTTGTCGTAGACTCAAAAATTTCACATCAGTGCAATCCCCTCATATCATGAGGAACTGTAAAGGTGTTCACGGCAAGCCGTCAAAATAAAAGTTCAGTTTAACATTGCGTCAGAAAAATATTAGCATTGTTCAGTAGGATGTACGTAATGGGCTACTGCTAAATTATATTTTTTGAACTTTTAATAAATTCTGGTTAAATTGTTTAAGTTTCCTGATATGAATTAATTTAGACATGCTTTTTGATTAATAACAGTTGATTTAACCATCTACAACATGTTTGTCCAATATCTCATATTTTGAATTTACAGAATACCCCGGTGACAGAAGGCAAGTGTCACAACAGCACGGTGTTGGGCAGTCCCATGTCCTGTGGCAAGGTTAAGCAGATGAATAGTTCTCTGTGTTCACCTCTGCTGAAGAGACGGGCTGACCCTCTGAATTCACCAGTATGTACGACTCGAGCTCTAGGTATGCTTCAGAAAAATGTGCTGAAAGTCAATTGTTGTTTTCGCTGTAGTGGAATATTCGTGAAGTGAAACGTGTGATGCTCTCTAGGATCCAACAGTGTCTTTAGTCCTGGCCTGCTGGCTAGGAGTTTGACACCAAGGCTGATGAAATCAAGAAAGAGATTTGAGAGTGTTGGGAGTGCCCACTCATGCATGTTACCATCCACTACTGATTCTGAAGACTGTGTCAGTCCGATGTGGGAAGATGAGCAGGTTTTGTATATGCATTACTGCATCACAGCATTTTAATGTTCTTGTTTATTTCCTTAAATGTGTGTGTATATAAAAAACAAAAAATCATGTAATCTTGCATTTCTAGAATTTAGAAGATGGTGAGAACCTTCCACCCTTAAACAGAAGAGAAGTGGGAATGTCAAGAAACATTCCTTTGACACCTGTGGAAAGGAGGAAGATGTTTCCAGCACGAGCTCAAGATCACAGCACTGTTTTGACTCAACTCAATAACCAACTGGACAATAGCAGAATTATTAAACCAGATATTTCTGCAAAGCGGCTCCAATTCAGTGCGTCCGACCACTGTGCTACTCCGCTGGATAAGGCTGATTCATGTCAATCATTTGAGAACGGTCTTATGAAAGCGGAGCCACCAACAGAGCCCAAAAACTCTGTCAAGAGAGCTTTTGACGAAGTAGAGAAAAGCCCAGAGCAGGCTGAGATCCATTGCAAGAAAAACGACACCGTGTACAAGAGGTCTTTTCACATTCCTAAAGACAACTCAATGGCCCACACAGGCTTGACTGGAATTTTCTCCACTGTGGGGCTTGGCGATGTTAAAGGTGCACCGATATGTCAACAGATGAGTGAGCGAATGGGCCCAAAGCAATCTAGTCCCATAGCCGTGGCCAAAAATCTCTTCTGTGATCTCGAAGATCAAGGTGAGGAGGTGGCTTTGCCTAAAACAGGGGCCAACTCGAGCTCCCCGGCCTCACCCGGTGATATCAGAAGAAGCCTTAGTTTAGATTCAGACGGCTCAGCCCATGAGGTTAAACAGGAGTCTTTGTCATCCTCTTTTGAGGAGCTGGATGAAAACGAGATTTCTGTAGTCACACCGGCGGCCCGGCCCACCTTGGTTACACCAAAGCACAGCAGTGCAAAGCATCATAGGGTTAAATCTGAGCGTTCTCTTCTGGACCATCCTCGTGGGTTGTCTGACAGTATGGTCAAATCACCTGGCTTCCTCAAACCCAGGAACGTGGTTGCATTTAGGAGCTACTGCAGTTCCATAAACCGCTCTTGTACTTCACACCTCAGCCTGGCCTCTTTGGATGCCATGGATTTGTCTGCGTCAACCTCATTCCACAATGTCCAGACTGCAGTGACTCCAGTTCAGAAGAAAAGGCCCAGTCTGAGCAGCTCACTTTACCAGGTGAGAATATTTTGGAACTCAATTTAAATGCGAGAAAGGGGGTTTGGATTGTAGTTGGAAATTAATAAATGTCTGCTTTTTCTTTCCTAGACTCCACAGCAGATGGTTGTCTCTCACACCCCCTACAGGACACCAAAAAGTGTTCGTAGAGGTCCAGAACGTGTGGAAGGGGCTCCTATTCTGGGAACTCCTGACTACTTGGCACCGGAACTTTTACTAGGCAAAGCTCATGGTAAGAGTGGTCAAAATATAGGCGTCAAATATTTGTTAATGATAACGGTCAACCATTATCATGAGTATATAGTGCTTAAAGACGCAGACCAAATTGTGTACTTTGCCTTCATTAACAGATATTATGTTTTAGTTTCAGGCTTTGTACGTCGTGGTAAGTATGCTAAAAAAGTATTCAGTTGTATTTCACCCAATAGAGATGTTGGTGCATGTGTGGGCAGCTTTACCGCGTTAAGACCTCGATATACTCACAGAAAAGTATTTTTTGTTGTTGTTGTTCGCTTGGGGGCACATTTTTAAAAAAATTTTAAAATACCAGATCAGCGGTATGCTTTCTGACACCGCCATCTGCAATTTGATGAATATGTAAATATGTGCTGTGTGCTTTCCTCTCATTAATAAAATAAACTATAAATAATTGTGTTAATCTTGCTTCCAATTAAAAAAAAAAAAACACGTAGAAAACTGCAAATGTTATGTAATAGCCATGGACCAATGGTAGTTTGAAGATGTTTAGAAATCAAAGTAACATTTTACAGAAAATTAAGATTTCTGAAACAAATGCTAAACAATTTTGTTAGAAATTGTGTCATGCTAGTTTTTCTTACAATTTCGTATATCGGGGCCTTGAGTTATGGACATGGCTGACTAATTCCATTATGGGCTGCAGCTTTTGTGATTGGCATCTCCTGATTCATCCCCCTTAATGCTTCAGTAATGCTGTCTGAACTCTGGGGCTGTTATGAAGGGTTCTTGGGAATTCTGGGGGATTCTAGTCAAATTCTGTGAAAAATATCTTGTGTTATACTAGAGTCAAGTAAAAGTCATTTATGGCTTGACGTCATGAAAAATGTGAACACTAACTTTATAGTACTCTTGAAGCCTGCCTCTTTTTGTTTAAATAAAGCGACATTAATTTCTGACTAAACCGTTGGTGACAGGGCTACCCGTTTGGCGGGAGGACTATGGGTTGGTTTGGGGAAAATTTTGCAGCAGTTATGAAATGAACACTTCAGATATATATATATATATATATATATGTGTATGTATGCATGTGTGTGTGTGTGTGCGCGTGTGTATGTATATATTATATACTCAACTATATTATATTATATAGACAAATTCGTACTAGAAAGTTCCATCTTTATCAGTGTTGATGGTATTTCTTTGTAGGAGTTGAGCGTTAAAGTCTTTATACTTGTTTAAACTTCAAACAAGTGCTTGTCAATTCAGGCATCTATTGTCGTTTTGTAGTTTTTCTTTTTAAAC
>JAUMHR010000086.1:3758310-3773276 GCA_032361145.1 Enteromius fasciolatus
TATATATATATATATATATATATATATATATATATACAGTGAGGTCAATTTGATCACTCTGTAATTCTGGTT
Source organism: Enteromius fasciolatus (assembly GCA_032361145.1). NCBI lineage: Eukaryota > Metazoa > Chordata > Actinopteri > Cypriniformes > Cyprinidae > Enteromius > Enteromius fasciolatus. The sequence continues at coordinate 3,758,383 of JAUMHR010000086.1, forward strand.
GGTTGGTTGGTTGGGCAAACAGGCATTTTCTGTAAGATTCTTCCGAAAGGGCACTGTTCAATTTACCTGTGCTCAAATCTGACACTTGCATTATCTTCTTCTTATCATCAACAAGCTCATAGAATGGTCCAATGACCTGCAGAAGCTCCTCGACCTCATTTGTTACAGGCATACTTTCCAGAATCTATTCAGCAAATTTAAAACAAAGTTACTCAAACCATTACATTAATTCATAGCATATTTTTAAACTAAAACCACGTTTCCAAAACATACCAGTTTCAAATCTTCCACATAGGCCGCCATTGCCTCCTCCTTTGGCATTTCTCCAAGAGAATTCCACGCATCCCTAAACATAAGCAGCATGACGGGTCAGTGAGAACTTTGCTCTCATAAGTTTGTCAACATTGTTTTTGCCATCTCACAATCAAGTGTCTATGTCTATGTCGAGTCTATGTGCAAAACTGACTCATCTGTGTACTCATCTGATCAGTTGCATTAAAGGCTTTCAAAAAGGATTTTAAAAATAGTTTTTGCAGAAGTACAAATACAGAACTTTCAGTGGCGCTAGTTACTAATAATATATACCTGATGTGATACTGATACCGATCTGTTATCTGAATGAACTTTCAACAGACCAACAGTTCACTTTTACTAGGTTAAGGACACTGGAGTTAACTCATTTAAAGGGAAAGTGTGGCTTTTTTGCAGAAATACTGAGTTTTTTTAATCTTATTTTTTTTAAACTGCCATTGGTTAAACAGGTAGTCCTTCCACAAATTTAAATCACTTGTTGAGCCATAAACTAACATGAGAGAGCAAACAGAGCAGCGTTTTGAAAATGCCTGCACTGTTTGCACTAGGGATGTTCATTTTAACTGTTTAACCGTTAACTGACTGATATGAAGTTTGATGATTAATATAGTCATTTTATTTGTTTGTTTCAGTATTTTACCTAATCATTTTAAAAGGTTTGCAGCATTGTTTAAATACTGCTAAAATATGGTTACTGGTAAGGACTTGATTCCCAACGCACATTCATACAGAACTAACTTTGTTTCTTTCGTTTTCTTTATTATTTAGGTAATATATATATAATACATATAGGCCTACTTATCCTTTATAATGTTTATTCTCTGGTCGCAAAGGTGCTGCAGGCGTATGATATGAAATAGATATGATCATGTGAATCTTTGTCTTCTGTTGTCTGTATTCGCATGTACAATGAATCCACTGAAAATAATCGGTGAACGAGAGTCAGTTGTCGGTTACAAGAAAAAAACGAAACAAGCATTCCTAGTTTGCACTCTTTAGATCAGGGGTGCCCAACCCTGCTCCTGTCCTGCGAAATTTAGCTTCAACTCTAATCAAACACACATGCCTTTCATTTTCAAGCGATCCTAATTATTTGCTTCAGGTGTGTTTGATTAGAGTTGGACCTAAACTTTGAAGGACAGTCGATCGCCAGGCGCAGGGTTGGGCAGCCCTGCTTTAGAATGTCAATAGCTTTTAATAGTGGGGGAAAACACACTTCACCTTTAAAGTTCACCCAAAATTGAAAATTCTGTCATCATTTACTCACCCTCCAAACCTGTATGAATTTCTTTGTTCGACTGAGTACAAAGGAAGATATTTTTTTATTCAGTTTTGGGTCACCATTGACTTCTATAGTAGGAAAAAAACATTACAGAAGTCAACAGTGACCCAAAATATTTTCCTTTGTGTTCGGCAGAACAAAGACATTCATACAGGTTTGGAACTGCTTGAGGGTGAGTAAATGACAAAATCATTAATTTTGAGTGAACTATTCCTTTAAAAAACTACTAACACTTAACTAAACTTTATTTTAATAAATTTACTGATCTAGACATTTAGTAGGTTCTATACCATTTGGCTTTGCCAATAGGGTCCCAGAATCCTGGACGGGGAATGTTGCAGGGGCCTTGTGTTGCTTGCTTGTAGTAGCTATAAAATTTTAGCATCATGTCATTGGAAGGCTGAAATGAACCTGAAAAACAAAAATAAATAATCTAAATCAACATATAATATTAGATTGTGGTTAAAAATAAATAAATAAATACTATACACACACACACACATATGTATATATATTTATATATATATATATATATATAGAAGGTTAGTCTGCAAAATCAGTCTGTAATGAACTGAAAAGAATGCACGTCACACCTCTCTTCAGCACTTTGCTACCAATCGCTACTCGCATACAATTTAAGGCATTAATGTTTGCCTTAGTTGATGGGGAGCCCGGTGGGAGTTAGGGAGCGGTTCCCTCTCTGTCTGTTCTGTTCGTCACCGGGCAAGTTACACCTCCCAAAGCACAGCCCTGGACTCTACGCCCCTTTATCTAAATTCACTACTTCAGAATAGAAGCTATAGAAGCTTGTGTTCTGCAAGTGAATGACACATGATTGTGCCATCCCGCATAACATCACTTTTGCAGACTTTGGTGGAATGACCTGCCCAACTTAATACAAGCAGCTAAATCATTTTCAAGAAAACAAATCTCTTCCATCTTTATTTGACCCTCCAACTCTAGCAATCTCTATCCTAATTCTATTTTATCTATTTGTTGTTGGTTTTTTTTATTATTATAAAACACCCTCTAACACTTTGCACGCTCTACTAATTTTCTAACTGCTTGTTTTCTTAAATAAAAAAAGAAAACGGCCTCTAGCTTTCTCTGTTCGTTTCTTTTTTTTTCATCTACTTTCCTTTTATTTATTATAAAAAAGACTTTCTAACACTAGCGTTTCCTATTCTTTTTCCATTTGGTCACACTTTATTAAAGGTGCCCATTGTTACAGGGTAATAATACTGTTAGGTACTTTATTAACTATATGGTTATGGTTAGTATTAGGTTTTGGCTTAGGTTTACTTGCAAGTAATTATATATCATTTATTGTTATTATAAAAGTAAGTACATGTAACAAGGACACCTTAAAATAAAGTGTTACCTTCCACTCTACCTACTAGTTTCCTTGATATTATATATGAAACATGTAGGTACTGCGTTAGGCTAACTGAGATTTGTCAAACTGCAAACTGCAATTGTGCTGTCCTACATATAATGCACACATATACAGTATCAATAAATGTAATCATATTTAATTTAACATCTCATAGTTATTGTATTACTTTATTTAACCTTCAGATTTCTTCCTAAATATTATATTAATTTAAAATCTATCTATTTATCCATCTATCTATAGAGAGAGAGAGAGAGAGAGAGAGAGAGAGAGAGAGAAAGAGAGATTTAATAATTAAGAAGAAATCTTTTATTTATTTAAAAGTTCACTTAAACCAGTAAGTTTTGTTTTGATTATTACAGAATTTGTGTCTAAAACGATCAGGTTTCATTCCACTTTTAGGGAACAATAAACATTAAAATCTAAATACATTTTTGCATTGTTTCAAAGAATTTTAAGGATATAGTAACGCACAAAAATTATTCTTCAAAAACTCTGCTGACATGCTTCTCAAACAATAAATAACAGCATATTTGTTTTGAGGGTAAACAAAGACTAATGATCTTTTTTCTCTCTCTCTCTAGAGTCTACACACAGAAACTTCGTTAGTCTTTAATACATCTTGCATGTTGTCATATGATAAATCTCATGATGCTCTGCCTCCTATCACACCGGACACACACACGGTGCATCTGATCAGGGCTAGTGGCACACGAGCTATTTCCGCTCTTAAGCCCGGCTCAATGTAGGCTAATCGCGTTGGCCATGGAAACCCGTGATAATTTGTTATTTGAAGCTGAAGCGATCAAAAGAAAGTAGGTGAGGGGTCGCGTGCACTGCTGCAATGTAACACACACTAGACAGTGCACTAAAAAAACTGTTACCTTTTTACTCACCGTTTGAAGGTAAACTTTGGATCACTTTGACAGCAGCATTAAACCTCTGCTCATAGACTGGTTTGTTGTCACCCTCCATCATGACAATCTAACCGCTACAGCAAGAACGAGATCAAACCTGCAAGCAAAGTTACATTTCCTATCAATCGATTTATGTCATTCATAATGTTCTTTGCATCCGTCACAATTACAGTAAACCTCACCTGCACCTTACACGTTAATGAGGCTGTTTATTATTCCTGAAGAAGTAAACAAAGCCAAAAACAATCCATTTTGTCTTTACAAATCTTGAAGGACAAGCAAGACATGACTGAAAGTGCAGTGAATACCATTTGATGTAATATTTTTTGGATTAACGCGCATTAGAAACGATCGAAAAGACGTTAAAACAAGCACGAGCATTTGATACTTTACCATTTGCTGCTCTACCTGCTCTGCTTGAGACTACGACCTCATGAATACGTACCTGACAGACAACACACGAAAGCCCACTTCAGGTGTTTCCTGGGAATTGTAGTTCATTAAGAGAACAGCGCTGCCGTTAAGTCTTGCAACAACGACATTTAAATCCTACAAATACCATAATTCTTTGTCTACACGCCTAAAATTCCGGGTAATGTAGTTCCCCGTGGTAAGCTTTCTCAAGGGACTTTATGACATAAAAACCGTCTCTAACTACGAAGTTGGAAGTTGCTTAGCAATATTTTGACGCATATGTCTAAAGACTCATATGCGCTAATTAATTTCCTACGCAGCAGGCGAAGAGACAACATTGTAACACCTAATGGAACGCATTAAAGTGTTCCGTCCGTCGTCACTCAATGTATCGAAACACTACAACTCCCAACGTTCCATTCGCTTCGCAACAATGTATCAGCTGTGCTGATAGGTGACGCTGTGACGAAAAGAATCTGTTGATGAAATCTGGCTCATTTTCCAGAATCGATTCTTTTGAACAGTTCTTTCCACGAAACAATTCTCTGATTCTTTTGCGTCAGTACGCAATGGTGTCATCCTGCGTCACTTGCACCCTGAGATTCCATTAAATACTCAAATGCAGTCACATATTTATTTTTGGTATTTTCTCAAATAATTTAGAGATAAAATGGTTGTATACTTACAGTTAACTAACTCTCATAAGAATCCAAGTACAATATTTAACTAATATTAATGTAAGCTTCATCTCACGCTTGTGCAACTTTTAATATTATTTTAATTATGATGCATGTTAATAAAATGTTCACTCCAAAAACTTGTACTACGTTCCTCAGTAAATAATCCGGCTCAATGCGAGTCGTAGATGTCTCGGTTCAGTGATTCAGTGAGTCTTTGACTCGTGAACAATTGATTCATTTCGATATACGAATCGTTCAGACCGGTTTTGCGAGCCGGTTCAATTGATTCATTACAAAGATTCGACTCAAATGAACGATTCCGACAAACTGGGGCTGAGCTTGAGCTCTCAATCAAATCCAAGAGACGAGGAGTAGGAAGCTCTGTGGAGACATGTAAGATGGCAGAGCTGCAGATGTTACTAGAGGAAGAAATTCCAGCCGGTAAACGAGCTCTCGTGGAGAGTTATCAGAACCTTACGAGGGTCGCGGACTACTGCGAGAATAATTATGTTCAGGTAAGCACACGCGTGTTTCTGTGTTCCGCGCTGATCTCCAGCACTGCTGTGTGGATCGGACAGGAAATATGGTTGTAAAAGGAAAAGCAGGGATAGACTGCTTGTGGGAGATCATTTTGAGCGGATAAAGGGCGATCTTTTGAAAACGCTTGTTTTATTCAAGTGGTTTGTTGATGGCATTTGTGATCGTTACGGGATTTGAGTCGTTTACATTGAGGGTGTGTCTGGATACTGTTTAACTTAACTTAACGTACACATATGAAGTTTTGCTGATATTCACCAGAATCGGCTCAAACTTCAGAAAGGAGGATGTGAGAATTGTCTGACCGTCTCAACGAAATACGTTCGGTTCTCTTAAGCATGAAGAGAGAAATAAATTGTGTCCTATGAGAGAGAAATTATTTGAGCTGAAGTCGTGTTTGAATAAATCACACAGCTTGTCGTGTCTCGTCATATTTGCTTCCTCAAAGCGCTGTTTTGCAAACTCAACTTTTTTTTTTTTTTCTTTTTTTCTTTTTTAAACCAGGGTCAAAAACTCAAATTAAATCAAAATACATATCTTCCACCTTAAATATGAAACAGATGTTACACACAGCTGTTGTTAATGTCAAATATTTATATGTAGTAGTCATTAATTTGATACATAAATGTGAAAAAAATCCACCAATATAAGCTGTTATTGTAATATTAGCCTAATATATATATATATATGTATATGTGTGTGTGTGTGTGTGTGTGTAAATTATTTAATTTCAAGTAATATTTCAATATTTTGTAATACTATAATAATAAATAATAATAATAATGAAAGAATTTGCCCTTATTAAATATTTCAGTAATAATAAATGCTTAAAAATACTGTATTTTATGCTTTAGTATGTTTGTCGTCTGTATATCAGTATAGAATATATATCTGAATGTTTTTGTTTTGTTTAGTTTTTTTGGCTTGCCACAATTTGCAGCGACAGAACTAATGACTAGAAATGATTGACAGTTAAATGACCTCGCTCTCTCAAGACACTTCAGTGCACTCTTGATTTACAGCCTTTAAGGAACATTTCGAAAGAAAGTGAAACGCACTGTAACCAGTGTCAGATGTTTGCATTGTATTTAACCCGTCTCTCTAACCTATATTTCTAAGAAACACCTGTTAGAAGAGCTTAAGATTAAACCGCGGATGAGATCCGCTGCACTGTAATGGCACTATCAAGGTGTGATTACGCTCTAATTCCTTAAGAAGAAAGTTGCTCGACAGGTAGCGCAACATTTGTTTGCAAAGCGGCCCATCAGGTTTGATGTAAAATGGCAACTCTTTCCTCCACATGACCGAGCACGCATTGAGTCACACCGATACTACAGCAACGACCACAGAAGAAGATGACTCAGATGGGAAACCAATCACTACGTCTAGCGTTCAGGTCCCGACTTGACAGTACAGCCTGCAGGCTACCATGTGGCTTTTTCCACCCTGTCTATTCTTCCTCTACATCATGCCTGAGCGCAGGATGAAGGCACTTCCTGTGAATGAGTGTGTCGCTGTGATGATGCAGCAGCAGATGGTGGGAGTGGGTCTGTGTAACCAGGACAGCCACTGCCCCACTTTCTCATGTTCTCTCTATGTGTTTGAGAGAGAGAGAGAGGCATGTGAAGCATGTAAGGAGTGCCGTGAGGTCGATCGTCTCCTCCAGGGGCAGGACAGGTCACACTGCTGTTTCTAGCATACATGTGGATTTTTCTCATTCTGGATTTAATCACCTTTCACATCCAGAGACTCAGCTGCAAAGGAGTAGTTGACTTACTCAATCATCACGCTTTTCCAAACCCTTATGACTTTCTTTTTAAAGTGGAACATGAAAGGAGAAGCTCGGCATTTTCTGTTTTCTATACAACGAAAGTAGACCGTGACCGCTGTCTATTCTAAAGCACCCTATGCATGTCAAAAAGACAAAAATGTACCATAGAAGTGATCAAATCGAACTAAGTGCTTGATTTCAAGTAGAAACCTTAATATGTTACTTTAGGAAGCGTTTATTTTAAACATACTTAATTTTTACTTAAGTGTTCGAGTATATGTACCATGCTGATCATTTTTCTAGCCAGCACTTATCAATACATTTCTATTCACTGTCAAAGTATTCATTGCAAAATGCAAATTTAAAGAGTTAACTCCATGGAGAGAGAACTCGATTTGAACAGATTTTATAAACCAGTTGGGTTGTTTTGATTACTAACACGATACAATAAAAAATGCTAACATTAAAAAAATAGTGTTAAAATATTAAAGGGTTAGTTCACCCAAAAAATTACATTTTGTCAGTAATTACTCACCCTCGTGTCGTTCCAAACCCATAAGACCTCTGTTCATCTTCAAAACACAATTGAAGATATTTGGGATGATATCAGAGAGCTATCTGCCCCTCCATAGACAGCATCACAACTGAAATGATCCCAGATGCAGAAACATAGCAAAACAGTCATGTGACATCAGTACTTTTTTGCACAGATAAAACAAAAATAGCATAATTGACTCTTCTCCCCTGTCTTAAGCCATTTTAGAGAATATTTCAATGCACTGCATATGCACGCTTTAACGTATTTTACGTAATCAGCCTTGTTTACATCCGGGTGAAAGCATGCGCATGTGCGGCTGTTTACGCCTAGAGGAAAGCGTGCGGTTACGGAGTAATATTCTTTAAAATGAGAGAAGTCGTAAGTCATAGGAGAAAAATGCTTGATTATAGGATGTTGTTTTTTCTTTGCGCAAAAAATGTATTCTTGTTGTGTTGCAAAACTGAAGTCGATCCACTGATGTCACATGGACTTTTTTGACTAGTGTTTTAGCATGTTTCTGGATGTGGGATTATTTGAGTTGTATTGCTGTCTATGGAGGGTCGGATGGTTCTCCGATAAAAATAAAAATATCTTATATCTTATAGGTTTGGAACGACACTAGGGTGTACACGGACGGTATATTCATGCGCGTCTAGTCAGTAAAGCAGGTTTCTTGATTAGCGGTCAGCTGTTTTCAAACATAGCTGCCATTAATACACAGAGCCACAGATCATGAACTAGCTACACCATAACGCGTTCAGTTTCGCAAATCAATCGCCTGTGATACTGAACGCAATCATCTTGAAGTCAAGTCATCAAGTAATGAGGAATGGTATGACATAAAAATACATTTTGATTCGTGAGCATATGATTCATGAGCAGTTTTCTAAATTATATAAAGTGTACAAGAGTTTGGATTTGGAATGTCATGAGAATGAGTAAATGTTAGCAACACTTTGGGACACTTATATTTATCGGTTATGGAATTGCAAGATGCATTGTTTTATCCATGCGTGCATTAAAATAAAGGCTCTGGTGTTTTAATGTTTGTTTAAAATACCCCAGAGTCCAATTTGCATGTTTGTCCAGCAACTGTTCCTCTTTTGGAATGCAAGACAGCGTGTTGCTGTAACCTCCGCGGACAGGTTGGCTTCTGACAAGGGTGCATTAATGAACACGAGCCACCTGGCTTAGAGAGGAGGACACAAACGGATAACGCTCGTAAACAGGTGGTGGACCACCATTGCTATGCGCACGAATGTGAAATGGAGACACGAGTTTAGAGAGGAAAGTGTTCTTCTGATAAATGTGTTGATGTTTCTAACAGTCATTATTAGATTTTCTGTCTGCTATCTGGTTTTCTGTTTCATTTTGGTGCCCCGGACTTTTGAGCACGGTGAACTAAGTGGTACTTGTTAGTCTCTGAGCGTTCTTCCCTGCATGACTCTAAGACTGACTTCAGCAAACCAAATGCACTGCAGACTAGGATTTTCCATATAATAGGACAAGTGTGAAGATTGCTGCCCACCGTTCCAGCGTGGCTTCTCTGTGGAGGATGTATTGTGTTCAGAACAATAAGTCTGATTTTATTGTGATATGAAAGGCCTACACCAGAACTTCTGAAAGAGACACTCAGCTCTTGACACTGTATGTAATATATTATATTTGGGATGTGATTGGGCAAAACATTACATTACTGAAGTACAAAATCTGAAATGGTGCATTCTTCTAAAACATACTCCAGTTATATATTGCTCCATTTATTTTTTAACTACTAATATTAGTGATAAAATTACAGTTTTTGATAAGTGGTCAACCACTGAAGTGCATTCAGTCAGCGTGCAAAACCACCCTGTGAGAGTATTCAGAGTTCTCACTGATAACAGTTGTAAAATACTTTATAACCAGACTGAGGTCATGTGTATCTAAGCTTTTCTAATCTAGCTGTTTGTCCTGTGGCCTTCATAGGTGTGGCTTGTTTCTATTTGAATGAGTCAGTGAGTCTGAATAAGGGTGGTTCCATCTTAGGCAGGTTTCTGTATTATGGGCACTGTCCTTCTCAGCCTAGACTTTACTTTTGCAGAGCATAGGTATCTATTTTTAACACTTTTGTCATCTGATACTTGTTAGCAAATGCAAAAGTAAGAAGGAAATGCATTTGCTGAAGCAATCGTGCCATTTCAGCTTGCTTCAGCAAGTTTTTTGTGAACTCTTTTATTGTGACTTTAGTGCTCTTGATCACAAGTGCAGTGCTGTACCAGGTTTACTTTGTTAGGAAAGCCTTACATATGGAGCTGTTTAAGTAATGCAGATGTCAGATGACATAACAAGGAATACATAGCATACTTATTCATCTGTAGTTTCTCCTATAATCAAGATATGTGTGAACTGCCACTAGGGATGAACATTATCTTCAAAATGTATATCACAATATATTTCTTAATTTAGGTGGATATTATACAATTCCGATATCGATACGAACGAATCGTTAAAAACCACCAAGAATGCCCACAACAGTCTGTACTTATAAGCTACTACATAAGTTAATTTATGTCTGAAACCTTCCTATAAAACTATAAAAATAATTTATAGGCTAATATTTTAGATATGAAAATGGTACAGATTAGTATTTATTTATTTTGTATTTAGCCTTCATACAAACAAGAAATCTAAAATCACGGTAGAAAATAAACGTAGAAAAAAAAAGGCTGTTAAAGGTTTTTTGAAGACTTTCATTGAAAGATAAATTCATATAAAACGCACATGCCATGGTTTGATTTCCAAACATGCAATGCTCATGTTTATTCAACGTAGTTATGGTGGGCCGGCACAAATAAACCAATGAATGGAATGCTAGGGATTAGGGTTGGGCGATGTCGACCAATTTGGCATCGTACGATGTCTAATGTGAAACATCGCGATGGACGATGGCATCGTCGTCATAGGCGGCGGTTGTGGGGGGGGGTTAGTTGTAACTAAAACACCAAGCCCCGCCCCACGACTGACAAAAATAACAGTGTTCGCGCAAGCAGGTGAGAGAAAATCGCACAAGTGCATGAATTGTGCGTGGATGACATATCAAGGGCGTGTGAAGGGCCGTTTCTTCGCATGTACATCTGTTTTCCTCTCGCGGAAATGATTTACCGCGCTCGCTTATTAATGTCATAGATTTGCCGCCATAGATTAAGTGTGTTTTTCGCGAGCTGGTTGCTGCTGCTGCTGCTTTTTTAATTTTTTTTTATTTTTTTTATTTCTTCTTTAAGCCAGAAGCTATAAAGAATGAAAGTATACATAAACAAGATGTTTATTTGGCATTTAACAGAACAAACTGTCTTTTGGATATTGAAAACAATAACTGTAGCCAAAAATCTGAAAATTGTTTCAAAATCATGAAATTTTTGGTTTCACTGGTGTTCATTTTAGCTGGAGTAAATAGTTTTTGTAGTATGTTTTTGTAGTTTTCACATTCCCTTGAGCCTAGATTTTTTTTAACATATTTTAGCCACAACCCTGGACAAATGCAATGATTTTCATGCATTTAAATGTGGTTTTACCATCAGACTACTTTTTGGGGCCACTGTTAACTTGTGCATGAATGTCATTGAGTGTCGCCATGGAAATGGACACAATAACCCCCCAGATGTCTCTGTTTACGGAATCGAGGTCAGAGGCTAGCGCAGCTATCCTGGGAGAGACAAGTCTTTACCATCGCTAGCTCAGCTCCGGCTAACATATGTCCTGGAAAGTGGCGTTAGCATTGCTCATGCCAGTACCTAGATTACGCCACAAGACCATAATCCTTCTCTCGCTGGCATCCTCTAGCAAAGCCACGTCAGTAAATCCTACAGATACTCATTATTTGTCCTGGTGGAGATTCTTAGCTGGCCCTTCACCCAAGCAGTGTCGCGAACCAGCATGAGCTTGGGTGGGAAGCGCTCTTGAATGCCCCTTCCTGTGATCAGACACGCCGATTACTACCCAGTGGCTATAACAGATTAAAGAGCCATCAGAGGCCTGTAATTACAACCCTGCTTCTTTGGCCTTGACTTCCATCTGTTCTTTTGCATGAAAGAATTGACACAAAAGACACACACTTTGAACTCTTTATAGGGTTAGAATGGAAATTCTGTTGAGATGTACTCATCACCAAACATTCAAAATGTGTATGACTTCCTTTTACTTTAGAGATATGAGAAGGATAGAGTACAGATGAATGTCAGATAAAAATACATTTTTAAGAAACAAGTGCTGAATTCCTGTCGTGACAAAAATAGTGTTTAACCTTATTTTGATTAATATGGTAGTTTGCAGGCAATGCAAAAAGATGAAGTGTTTTTTTATATTGATTTGTGAGTCTTCGACTTGAACCACCGTATGATTAGATAACAGCAAAGCTTGTCATTTTAACTTGAGAAAAGTCATAAGATGATTAAAAAAAAAAAAAAAATCTTTTTAAGATCTTTTTTTTAAAGAATTGCGCTTACAAATGTCTTATCTAAATTGTTTTATAAGAATTCAGTCAATGTTTTTATTTATTTGCATTGTGCAAAAGGGCAACTTGGACATTTATTCTTCTTTTTTTCTTTTTTTTTCTTTGCTTAATGAGAAAAAAAATAATACTGGCTAAGAACAGTATAGAAATTGTTGACAGCATATTTATTTTTGGACAAACCAAGCCTGTAAAAGGTTACATTTCACTGCATTAGAAAATACTGAATGTGTTGAGTCTGCGTGTTTTAGCCCTGTTGGTGTTTGTCGGTTTGGTGTGAAAATGGCTGTATGTTTCCTGTTGTTCTACCAGAATGTGTGAGGGCCATTTTTTTAGGGCTGCGTGAACCTGCCAGTATTATAAATGCAATCCATAATTTAATTTAAATTATGACTGTTATGTTTATAACACATAAGTACTAGATGGAATTGTAGTCTAGAAAATAGAAATTACAAAACTGAAAAGTATAAATAACATAAAAATAAATAAAATAAAAAGGGTAAAAATGGCAAAAGCACATCATACAATTACTAAAGTATTACTTCATTATTTTACTACAACCTTCTCTGTGTTTTAATAGACTCTAAAGGCACGTTCACACCAATAATGATAACGTTAAATATATATAATTAAAAAAAAAGAAATATTTTACCACAATTATCATAATAAAGGCACATATAAACAATATAATTGGAATCACACATGAACAATAAAAACATTTGAGACCCAATCAGAATCGATCCTGCTATAACAAGCTTTAGAATTTAAAGTGGCAGATGAGAATAAACAGATGATATTTTTCGCTGGTTGCGGACATTAATATAGTTATCTTTTATAGTTATTATTCTTGGTGTGAACGGGCCTTACAAGATGTATTTTCTTCTAATAAAGAAACAAAATAGCAAACTCTTTTGAGTATACTGTCCCTTTAAGAGTCATCCGACTGGTGTCAGCTTCTATTAAAGGATGATTACATAAAGTTTGGTCTTTTATTCTAATATAGACAAACATTATGAATCAGAAGGCGGTGATCTCAAACTATGTTCGTTAGACAAGAGTTTTAAAAGTTCAAACTGTCTAAAATCAAAAGTAGATGCAAGTTTGCAGTTGAATAACTCTTGCTTGCTAAATAAAGCAGTTAGGAAGTGGAATTAAAAATATAGTAGCACTTTAAAGATTCAAATAATTAACCCTAGTAATTAAATAATTATGGCATTTACTAATCTAGGTTATTGCTAAGTTATGTGCCGTTGATTTTTGCTTCATGTTTGTAAACAATACGTTATACAGGTTGTTGAGTGACTGGTGGATTAGTTTAATATAATGGTGAACTAGTCTCAAAGCTGAGCTCTTTACAAACGCTAGAATGCCATCTCACCCACAAACACAAAAATGTGTCATATCCCTTTACCTCTTCCTGTCAGAAGAGCAAAGCAGTGAGGTCGTCTTCACAAGGCTTACGCCGTGTTAATAAGGGACATTCCTAGCATTTTTTTCTCCTGATATTCCGAGTGCATTTCCCTCAGGATATGTACTAGAGCGAAGTGAGCTTGGCTGTCATCACTACAGGAAATCCAAACAAATCCAACATTCTGCTCTCGAAGAGGAGAGTGTTTTGACTTGTTCTCCAGCATGGAGATGAATTCAATGTAAACAGAACTTTTCTTTTTTTTGGTTTAGTTTTTTTTCTGTTGTTCAAGGCCTGAAAGAAATGAAATCTGAGTGCCAAAATGCTTAGCGGCCCCATCCAAGGAAGTGCTGCCTCAGACCCTCACGTCCAACAAAAGTGTCCAAGAGAGCTACCGTTCCTTCCTGTGGTTGGTCTCCTGCATCTCTCCAGTCTGCAGGGTGGAGTGTCCCTTCTGATACTCTTCTCTAGGGAGGAAACGTAGGCTTTTCCTTCCTGTGCACTTAGGACCAGGAACAGCCGACCTACCCTATGCCTCATTTCATGGAAATTGTGGAGATGAATGTTGCTTAAAGGGATAGTTCACACAAAAATCAGTCACACTGGACAGGATGTTACCTTGGAATTTCAGCAATTTGTTGCTGGGAATTTGCATTTAATGCGTTTCTATAAAAACGTTTTATTGCTGGTAATGGTGTTACTCTTTGTTCAACAAGAGAGTGTTGCGTTTATCCCCTCCACCTTTTGCCTTTTCTTATCTCTGGGTTTTTGTGTCTGTAACCGTAGAACAGATAATAAGAGATTGATACTCTTGTCTTCTGGGAACTTGTCCTTCATGGGAAGTTTCTGAAGACACCAATCAAACATTGTTTCTGTGTGAAATATCCTTCAGATAAAGCTGTTTTTCTAAAGATCTGCTTGCCTTGATGTGTGAGAATGGTGCTGTATGGGTCCAACAAAAAGGGCAAAAGGTTGTTTTTGTAAGAGCACATATGGAAAGAAATTTAACAGCATGACCAGAACGAATGACTTGTGTTATTGACATGGCCATTTCTGTTACCTTAACACACATTTCAATAGACCCTTTTACAGCCCACGTGATCAATTAGTTGCGCGCGCATTTTGGCAACGGAAGTGGTGTTGTTCCCCACTG
>JAUMHR010000086.1:3783015-3793206 GCA_032361145.1 Enteromius fasciolatus
AACCCCAATAGAGTTCAGAATATCTAAGAAAGCAGATCCTAACGCATCTTTTTCTTTATCAACATGGATATTAAAATTGTCATGTATACATTAGTCAGTACAAACATCACAGGGGATTCATAACTATCACATGTTTCTCTAAATAATGTTACATGCAGCACCATAACTTCAAACAAGCTATACTTAAAGCCTGCCTTCCGAGAAATACTGAGAATATTGCTATTAATTGTAGCAACACCACCTCCTTTGCCTCTGATATGCTGGTTTACTCAAGTGAAACGGTAAAATGCACGTCAAGTGACTCTCAGAGCAGTTCTGGGGATGTTGTTTATGTGTTTATGTCCTCATAGAGACGGCAGATGCTAAAATCATTGCCAGCGTCACACGCTTGTAGTAAGCAAAACTGCACGTCTCTGCCATCCATTTTTTTAACACAGACTCACAGAACATACAGGATTCATTTTTGAATCGACTTTTGCGACTTAGTATTTACAGATGCTAGTTCATATAGCAAACTGTAGGCTACATTCAGTTTTTACTGGGTTCCAGGATTTCGTCCGCATTTTCTGCATCGCAGAAATCATTAGGGGGTACTAGGGCTGGGCGATATGGCTAACAACTGTATCACGATATCAGTGTTTCATATTGGTCGATATCGATAATTATTTATATTTTTTATGACCAATTTAAAATAAGGACCAGGAGAAAAATATATTACATTTTAAACATTTTTATTTTAAACTTAACATTCCTCTGTTCATAATCTCCTCAGTTATTAAGACAGAAATGTCAACAACCATGGAAAACTCAAATAATTAATATGTAAACACAATGCCACTGCCGCCCTTATATCTTTGTACCATTTAGATTCTTTGTCATAAGACACTGATGCAGAGTACCTCTCCACGGTTGTCTGCTGATCTACAGTGCCACAATCTACAGATGTTGTTGGTTGAATACAGCTGTGCTCCGAAGGGTGAGCGCAGCTAAGGTGGTGCATCAAGTTCGTGGTACCAGTCTTGGCGGGGTCGACGGTCTTGCATAATTTGCAGATGTTGCAGAATTATAATAGCCAAGAAACTGCCATACTGGCGAGCTGACTTTTCCTCTTTTATTTAGAGTTTCCTTGGAATCCAGCAGAACAGCGTGAGACAACGATATGGCCCAACCAAACGTGATACTGTTACATGATTGGCTGTTAGCGTATCACACCCTACGTTGCTAGTTCTACCAGAGAGCGAGTGCCTTTGTTAATGCAACCAAACTAGCTTCCGCAGCCTCTGTTTTCTTCCGAAGAAGAATAAAAAATATCGAAAGTTTTATCAAACACATTTTTTTATTTATATCGATCACGTGTCTATCGTGATACATATCGTTATCATTTTATCGCCCAGCCCTAGGGCGTACACATCAAGAACCACATTGACCGGGTACGCGTTACAACCAATACTTAAAAAATACTGGTACCATGACGTTTACATTTTTTTAGTACTTTTAATACGACTTGATAGCGAAGTACCGGGTCTTTTGACAACACTATATATATATATATATTTTTTTTTTTTTACCTTTTTTTTATTTTTTATAATTCTAGTTTCTAATTCAAAA
This sequence comes from Enteromius fasciolatus, assembly GCA_032361145.1. Taxonomy (NCBI): domain Eukaryota; kingdom Metazoa; phylum Chordata; class Actinopteri; order Cypriniformes; family Cyprinidae; genus Enteromius; species Enteromius fasciolatus. The sequence goes on from JAUMHR010000086.1 coordinate 3,784,624, forward strand.
ATATTTTAGAAGTTTGTAAAACTAGAAAAAAATTATAAAATAAGAATATAAAATGTATATGTAGTTTTGTTTGTTTGTTTGTTTGTTTGTTTTCTGGCCCCAACCCCTTGGTTGCAAATGACTGGAAAGTAGAAAACTGTAAATATCTGTACATTTTTTACATTACTATATCTGTCCACCAGCCTTACTGGAAATACTGCAGCAGCAGGTTAATAAACAAAAATGTAGCATGTGAGAAAGGAAATTTGACACTTTCAAACTATGTTTATAAATATGTGAAATTGATTCCGATATGTACCAACGTGGCCCTGAACACAACACCTATTTTACAGCTTTGATTGATTATTTAGTTTTCTTGTGACCTACACAAGTTGCTAATTTATCAAATACACTGACTTGACAGAATTGTCTAATTTAAAACCTCTAGCTCCTAGAAGTTACGTTTAAACCAGGCAGATAGGAATGATTTCAGATCAAGTTTTTTTATGTATGAGACAGTGCGTGGGCGGTTTGTAGGAGGTAGCACTTTGTGAGACTGTTGAAATAAACGCTGTTGTTGTGAAAATGTGCATTAAGGTGTTTTTCTGACCTTGACCTGCAGGCACAGGATAAGAGGAAAGCCTTGGAGGAGACCAAAGCCTACACCACCCAGTCTCTGGCAAGCGTGGCCTATCAGATCAATGCCTTAGCCAACAATGTCCTGCAGTTGTTGGATATCCAGGCCTCGCAGCTGCGCAGGATGGAGTCCTCCATCAACCACATATCTCAGGTCAGACACATTTGCTTTTTAATCTCTCTCTCCATGTCATTTCCCTTGCTTTGTCCTTGTTTGTCTAGAGATTTCATTAGTTGGTTCTTTTTTTTAGGAACTGTCTCCATGTGAATGAATGTCTGTCTCTCACAGTGACTGACTAGTTAATATCGGTCTTGTTTTCAGGTCACCTCTTTTGTCCCCCGTTTCTCTGTCCTCCTTGCATATGCGTCTCTGTTTAATTTGGTCTTCATGGAGATGTAAAACTCTCCTATGGCGTTCTTGTGCAAACCTTACCACTTTCTTCAGTCAAACCCACTAGTTGCTGGTGCCATTAAACTTATAGCCATAAGTCAGATGTGCTAAGTGACACTAGGTAACTGTAATTTTTTTCTTTTGCTATTGGAAAAGTTTTGCTTTTGTCTGCTTTCTCTGAGATGCAGGTAATTTATCATATATGAAAATGTATATATTCTTCTTTTTTTTGACACATGGGTTGCAATCGGTGCTCTATTCGCATATGTTTTATGCAATATTCCAGTTTTGCACATAAGTTTAATCTTAATCTTTGCATGGAAACCTTGCTATTTTGAACAATACCTTCAACCATTCTAAGAATTAGATCCCTTATTCAACGAAGTTCTGTCTTTCTTACCCTTATAGGACAAATACTTCCCTCAGTGAAGCAATAACCTCAGAATTACAAGACCTGATATAATCTGCCAATCACATTAGAGCTTTAATCGGCAGATGTTGATGGGATTAATCGGCGTACAGTGGAACGTATTTTGAAGTCTCGTCTCCATTCATATGCGTGTCTGGGAATGACAGTGGGCTTTATGAATGGCTCTAAGACGGGCTCATTAAGATGTTCAACAGAGGTCTGTTCTCTCTTCTCTCAGCCTCTACTTAGTGTCAATCATGATTCTCTCCAAAGATGGAGATGTAGGACGGAATAATAGGATGGTTATGTTAAAGACAGGGTGCTGGCTGTGAGCTGGATTTCTGTAATAGGATGTTGTACTAAAGGTGGGGGAAAAAGTTATTCACTGATGCATCAGTATTCTGAATCACTCCACACACAAAAAAAAACAGAGGTTGAGTGCCATGCTTTGCTTGCTGCCAATTCCATGCCCAAAAAACCCTCAAGCAAGTATCTAAACTTTCACAAAGTTTGGAAAAGATGAATCGAAGTACTAAATTGCAGGGGTTTTTTTGCACAGGATTTGTGCCCCATTCCATCATGCATCATTGTCCATTACTACTGCACGCTATGTAACTGGCAGATTGCATTTTGTGTATCTTTAGTTGAGCAAAATGCAGGTGTCCAGTTGTGTTGCTAGAGGTCCACCTTCCAGCAGAGTTTAGTTATGTCCTCAGACACACCTGAACCAGCCAAACAAGGTCTTCAAAATAACTAGACGCATCTGGGTAGGACAGTGAGTCATGAGCAGAATTGTCTTGGTTTAAGAAACCCAATTTAAGACCAAATGTTTCTCAAAAAGACTCTGTCTGTAAGAAACATCTAGTCATCTCCGTAAATAGTGGTAGCTCCTTAAACAAACGTTAAACGTAGCTTTTGCCGCAGATCAGTCATGACTGCTCTATTCCACTGGAAGGTGACTAATGGCTATAAAGTGGCTCTAATCTTTCGGCAGAGGCACACCCAGAGCTTTGCTGACAGAGGATGTTCCCATCTTTACAGCATTTCTCGCTGTTCCCTCTTCCTCCTACTGCCTATTAGACAGATCGCACTGCCAGCATGTGGCCAAATTAAATTAGAACATCAGTGCAGCAGACTAATGGGCCAGCACCCAGGCCTGGAGTTCACTGTTTTTATCACAGCTCCCAACTGGATGTTTTGAGTCATGTTATCACGGATATGTTGTGTTGGATCTGGTCCTGACCCTGAGCGTGGGAGGCTGAAGCTACCTAGACCATTGCACGAAGTGGCTGCTAAGAGACTGCGAACAGTCAGCGCTTTGTCTGGCTGGCTGAAGACTTGGCAGAGCGTGAGGAGTCTCGTTTTGCTGTTTTCCCTCTTCATAGCTTCGAGTAAATCCGTGTCTGTCTGTTGCATCTCTGATGAGCTACAAAGGTAATTAATTAAAGGCAGCCCTAAGTGCAGCATGCTTGGAAATGATTCTATGCATATCCCATCAGCGTCTATGGTCTCCCGTTAACTTACAATGATAGGTTCCTCTCAGGGCACATGAAGCCGACATGACATCCAAATTGACCCCTGTCTTAATGCATGTTCCCTGTTTGCACGATTAATAAGTAACAATCTTTCTGAAGGAAAAAGTTGCCTCATTGTAATGTTTCATCAGAAATAGTTACATGCTCATTGTCTGCACAACCGATTTCAGTCTCAAAGAGTTTCTGTTATGCTGCATTCCAGACCAGCTTATTTGAGTCCAAGACCAGGCTGATTCCAAGTCGAGACCTGAAGAGGGTCTGACTGATTCAGACAGTGCAAACATGCTTTCCTTTGGGGTGAATGAAGTTTGGTTTTACATCAGTGTCAAGCTAACCTCCACAGACCATAAAACTTATCTGCAGCATCTCAAGTCTAAATCCAAATGCTCTCAAATCCATGACAACTCCAAAACCATAAATATATGGTCTTGGACTCAAGACCTGTGTCCAGTATCGAGGATTACTCAACTTCTACCATTTCCTGTTTTCCATTAAAGTTGGGTTGGATTGATCTTTCCCACCTTTAAAAGTTTTATGTCTATCCATGAGTATTTGTCAATCACTAAGTGTGATAATTCCATGTTCTGTATTCCTTGTTACGCTGTGGAGTAATGAGCTTAAAGAGTTTTGTGCAATGTCTTTATTTACTTTTACAAGTTGCAAGTTGAATTAATGTGACTACACACAGGGAGGTTCTGTGCTCTTGGATGGTGCATGTAAAATGCATATAGTTAGCCTTGCACTTTGAGTTGGCAAGTCAGACTCCAAATTCTTTCTGTCTCTGTCTTCATCTCTCCTGACGTCTCGCTTGGTGTGATCTTGGCAGATGAGTTTCACACAAACAGGAAATGGAGCTCTAGATATAAGATTGTAGGAAAGACCTGCCTCCTCTGTGTTTCCTGACCATCAAGTATGGTCAAAATGTGTCATTTTGGAATGGGAAGATGTGAACGGTGACAATTAATAGGTTACACAGTGGACATCGTTCATGTGAGTTTTTAATTGTTTTTGCCCAGACTCATGACCGACTGCATCTCCATTGGAACATGTTTCCCACACATCCTACAAGTCTCTGAAACTTCTTATCTTAATCATTAGAGATACAGAGAGCAATTCTATAACTGTCCAATGCTGTTCCCAGTGGACTGACTCCAATCCATTTGGCAAACCAAGCACATAAAAAGTTCCATGCATTGGGGTGCTTTTTATACATCCACATAAATTGATGTTGACCGCAGTGATTTGATTCTGGAATGGAACCCTCTCGTGCAATTTAGCAGACAAATCATAAGACTATTGCAAAATAGAAGAAAAGAGAGCGATAGCTTATAGCTCTCTCTCTGTGCGGAGTGTGAGTCGATGTGCGAGAGTGCTGCTTAGTGAGTGAGTTTTCTTTTTGCTGGTCAACAAAGGCAGTTTTGAGCAGCTTTCTCGCAGGCACAGTATTAAAAGAAGGCCACACTAGACGCTCTTGTCCGGAGCGGGTGGACGTTTCTGACTCTGAACTTGACAGTGTATGAGCTGAAGTAATCGAGGGGTCTACTGTTGAAAATATAGGAACTGATGCGAGTGACACTGTGGCAGAGTCAATATTGAAAGGGATGGAAACTGAACAAGTGAGTGATGAAGCACTTTTTAAAGCACCTTCAACTAAAAGAAAGAGGCCTAAATCATGTGCCGTAAAAGACACAGCTGAGCAGGTGGCAGATATAGAGCTTGAATGAATGCAGCACGGTTGAAGACTCGGATAGTGATGGGGCTGACGTTAAAAGTAGGCAAAATCAACGTAGTGCCTACAACTTTGACAAGATGCTGTCTTTTTTGCAAAAGACCAAGAACATGAAAAATGTCCCGATTGTGAATTATTTTCCTGAATGTGGGATGTTTCTTGAGTCTGCTGTGGCACTTATGAGAGGCGAAGAACAGTTCACAGCACAGAAAACCTATAGAATTAAGAAATTAGTTTCAGAATTGAGACTTGAACTGTGAACTGATGATGGCTGTGGGCACCCTTAATGTAAATCTCTTTTGAAGTTAAGCGTGTCATACCTGGACGGTTTAGTGTTGTACAGGCACAATTTAAGAAATTTACACTTGTTGTTTTAATGTTACGCTTCAAGTAATGGTGCTGAAAGAGATGGTTTCTTCAAGAATGTAAATGTAGCCATTCAGAATTGAACTTTTGGGCGGTGATTTTCAACTGCGCTCAAAATATGTTATGGACAGGAATCACATGGAACCTCGTGTTACATCTAGTCATGTTATACGAGAATTCATACAAGAGAAAATATGATTTCTTTGGAAATACTTGATAGGTTTTATTGTTTTGAACACCATTTTGATATTGTCAAGAAATGTGTTATTGCTCCTGTTGGTTTTACTGATCATTGTCTTGTCAATTTTTTTTATAGCAAATTTAAAGGTTAGGAGTGCATATTAGCACTACAATACTTAGTCCAGCGATGACAATTTTAAGGATGCCTTTGCTTTTTTTTGGGAATACCTGTAACTTTAAGTTGAGGAAGCAATGTTTTGAAAATCTACGACAATGGTGGGACTATGGAAAGATTGAAACAAAGTCACTGTGCCAGCAATACACTTTCAGTGTCTCCCGGAATACCACTCAGTCTGTGAGAAAGCTTGAGTTGGACATATTGAAGTTACAGGAATGAACTAATTCTACTGGAGAACAACATTCTGAAATCATTGCCTCTTAAGAAATCTCAACTTGACTTGTTAGGCATCATGGCACTGGTACTATCGCATTTTCAAAACTTAATGCATATGGATGTGCCATCAAATTTTTCTTTGGCCTAGAAATAAAAAATGATCAGTGTCGTTTTATCCACTCCTTGCGTTCTGAAAATGGGCAGGAGTTGAGGACTCCAAGGTAGAACTGGAGAGACCATTGTCTTTATGCTGCTCTTCAGGAGGTGGAGAGTGGCAGGGCACCTAATATCGATGGGCTTCTGGTCGAATTTTATAAGGCCTTTTAGGCAGTAGTGGGTGAAGACCTGCTAGCTGTTCTAAACATGAGCTTGGCTGAAGGTTCATTGCCTTTGAGCTGCAGAAGAGCTGTGATCACCCGGTTACAAAAGGGCACTTGAGATTTAAATAGAACCCAAAAATGACTTTCTTAATTGCTGTTCGCTGTCTTATTCTGCTTAAAGGGCATTGCTTGGTGGCTGCTAGTCAGCTGGTCAGTGAAAAGTCAGTCACTATCGATGGTTCTGACTTTTTGTGTGCAGTTATTTCTGTCAGTCAATCTCTTTTAGCCTCTGTTGATTCCTTAACCTCACTCATGTTATTCAATTCATTGTGTCCGATCTGGACACGTTAACCTTGTGCATTTGAATTATTTTCACACTGAAGCAACAAGAGATTACATTTGTCTCAGCAGATTACACACGTCTTAGCTCTTCACTGTTGGAAAGCTCTAATCCTTCTTATTAGAATATTACGTAAAATCATTTTTATTTTTATAATTTTTAAAAAATATAGTAACCAGAGTTTAGATTTATATAGCCCATATGAAGTCCCTTTTTATTACACCTGATACGATTATTATTTTTTTTTCTTTTGATGATATGTAACCATATATTTTTTCGATTGATCTCTGCAAGGGCTCCGTTTTGAAGAGGCTGGCTGCTCATTCGTATTACTTACGGCAAGCGTTCATCTGGCTCGCTGTAGAGATAGCAGCCCTCAGATGCTCGCGGTCACCCTGTCGGAGAGAAGCCAAAGCCAGATGGATCATAACACAGCCGTAAATCTGTGAAGGGAGCGCCTGTCCTCACCCTTCAGCTGTGCTTGTTGTTAGTGAGCTGCAGTCTAAACTAACCAAACTGCGTCCTCACTTTTAATCACCAAGTGTTTCCGTTTAGTGCTGGATATGTGACAAAAGCCTTATTCGGACGGGACTAGTTTTACAGAAATTTTTGTTTTACAGACGTACTTAGAGATTTTAATCCCATCCAAATCTGCCATGTCTGTGTTTTTCCTCTCACAACCTCTGGGTTAATTCTAGAGCAAGTTACTTGCTGTTTTTCAACAAATACTGATCTTCTGAGAAAACTAATCTCGTCCGAATGCGATGTCGGTGATTATTATTATAATTTTTTTTTACAACGCGTTTCCTTGTGTGTTCTGGCCAACACGATATGCCGTAGATGCTCTTACCGCACCCACGTTTGATATATTTTGAAATAGAAAAAAATAAACACAAATAAAGAGCCAGATCACGTAAACCGTTAAGACTGACTATTGTAATGTCAGTATCAGGTAAGATTACTCATGTTTATTTCTGCGCTCGGTTACATAGGTTTTAATTACACATTAACATGTTTTTTTCTGTACTAGACATTTAGCTTCACCATGGTACTTGTGATTATACTAATTGTAATCGATCTGAATGACAATAGCAATGCACGCATACAGAGATCTCTGTGACGCCCAGATGTACAGTCACAGACCCTCTCACCTCTGTAATAAACACGAAACTCAAACATAGTTTAGAAAACTAGTCCCGTCTAAATAGGGCTAAAGAGCAGTGCCACATGGGTTTTCTCCTGCTTTAAATTGGTTCTTTGCTACAAATGATGAATCGCGTGTTATTTAGCCTGTTGGGGAAGGCTTTAATTGTTACAGTAAAGAATAATAATTAAAAAATTAAAAAACATCAGGGTGTGGTCTGTTTTTCATTTCAGAAAAAAATTGTGTGGTTTTGTGCTATTATTAAATACGGGCATAGAAGTCGTATTGACATAACCACATGAAGTGTTTTTTGTGTGTGTGTGTGTGTTGTTCAGGGGCTGTGCGCTCGCATAAATATGTGTGCAACACTTCTGTCTGTTAGTGCATAGCTGGCTTTTCCGGAAGCCATGCCACTCCTGGGTTTGCTTCGTTAAACTGCTGAAACAGCTGGGTGTCAAATGCTGAAGTGAAACTGTCTGTCTGATCTGTTTTAATGCATCTCTCATCTTCCTGAATATTTTCCACAGTGCAATTGGAAAATTCACTGAATTAAATTTTCTCCTCCTTTTTAACACACTTTTTTCCCCCCTTGAAGTCACATTAAACAAATATGAGTACAAAAAGATTCTACAATTTTTTTTTTTTATTTTTTTTTTTTGTCAGAAAAGCAATTGAGTCTTCAGTAGAACCTAGTACTGACTGAAGTGTTGACAGCGGCTGCTTAAAATGCTCATATATGCTTGCTGTTAATAGCACAAAGCCATGATATTACTGCATGTACTATGTCAGGTCAAATGTTCTGAATGCTCAGTTATTAATGTCAGCACAGTCTTATTTAGAAGTGCTTCACATATATTCTGTCATGAAACACAGAACAGTTTCCATTTCAGCGTCTTTATATAGTACGGAAAGTATTCAGACCCCATTCAATTTTACATTTTTTTTGTTGTAGTGCTGCACAATTAATCGTATCACAATCACGATGTCAGCCTATGCGATTACATTACAGCAAATGTTGTGATTATATTAAATAAACAAATGCATTTTCCTTGATAACAAGCAAGTTGAGTCAAACCACTTGTTTATCGTATCGCAATCGCAAATCACAATTTTGACCTTAATAATCGCAATGTGACATTTTTCCCAAATCGTGCAGCCCT
>JAUMHR010000086.1:3793306-3814792 GCA_032361145.1 Enteromius fasciolatus
ACTAAGACTGGCGGAAAATGCAAAGTTGTGATTTTCTAGGCTGATATGACTAGGAACTATTCTCTCATTCCGGCGTAGTAATCAAGGAATTTTGTTGCCGTACCATGAGTGAAGCAGGCGCAATGATATTACGCAGCGGAATGAGAGTATGACACAAGCATGCTCAGAGAGAAAAAGATAGAAGTCACACATACATATAATTACATACATATATATATATATATATTTTTTTTATATGTATGTGTGACTTCTATCTTTTTCTCTCTGAGCATGCTTGTGTCTGTGAGAAAGACAAAAATGTGATTAAAAAAAACTTTGAATACTTGGTCTATAGTCCATTGTTTAAAGTGTTTGTTCACCCAAAAATGAATGTTTTGTCTTTAATTACACGCCCCCATGTCATTCCAAATCTGTTGGATTCTTCTTCATCTTTTGAAGCAAAAATTAAGATATTTTATGAATAGCAGTGGAAACAGACAGGGTAGAGATGATGAAATCTGTTTTGTTTTCTTTGTACAAATTATTTTAATGATGACCTTACACCTACCTTTCACACACTTTTGCCTCAGGCCTGTAGAGAAAAGCAAGTTTGGTGAGAACTGTTTCCCACATTTACAGTGATGTTTAATTATTTTACTGTTGAGCGGTTTGAGAATGCGATCTAAGTAGAAGCATCTTCTTTTTACCCTGTGATGGTGGTGAAAGACCCTTGAGCAAGACATTGTCCCTGTAGAAACTGGGAAATGAGTTTCTTAAGATGGGAAATGATCTAGTAAATAGCAAATAACACAGTGAAGGCCCTTTCACATGATCCCCTCAAGGTCATGATTCATCTTGATGCATCCTGTTGGCCCAAGGCATAATTACATTAGGAATTCAGTGTGAACTGTAAAATGTAGGGCTGCATAATTAATCCAAACATAAAATCACAATCCGGTTTCTGCTGAGTTCAGATTGCACGAGTAGTCGCGTCACAGATCTTTTCACACTTAATGACTATCTTGCCATACAAATTGCATGTGCAATCTTGTGCAGCGAAAAGAAGAAAAAGAAAATAAGATTACGGAGGAGGCTATTTACCTTCTATACCTTTGTAACTCCTCCCCCAACATCCTGCTGGCTGGCGTTCATTGGCTGTAGGTAATCACTGATGTTATTTTTAGTCAGAACACATTCACACAGCACGATTTTGACTTGTCTGTGATTCTCTCAGATCGCATCCTTGATAGTTCACACTGTGTTATTGTCACTCGCGTGAACAAGCACCGATTTGCCTGTGATTTTGGGAATTTGTCTGTGATTTCTCAAAACCTGTCGGCGAGTCGGGGCTAAAATCGTGCAGTCTGTAGTGGCATTAGTGTGAAAATGCATCTGCTTTGAGTTTAAGTCTGTACAAAATGTGCCAATAAACTATGATGTGAAGCACTTTAGTTTAACATTTTAAAATTTAATTTATTCTGAAATATTAGTATTTCAATATTATAGTTTTCATTTAACTTGTTCTTTCCCCTAAAAATTATATATATATATATATATATATAATTTTTTTTTACAGTCAAGCACAGCAAAACCTTTAATTGTTTCATTCAAGTAAGTATTAAGTAAGTATTAAGTAAGTATTAAGTAAGTATTAAGTAAGTATTAAGTAAGTATTAAGTAAGTTTTAAGTATTAAGTAAGTATATATTCCCCCAGTTTCACAGACAAGGCTTAAGCTAGTTCCAGACTAAATTGTATGTTTGAGCTGTTTCAGATGCAAATATCTTGCTCTGACATATCTTAAAACATGTCAGTGTCATTGTTCTGTGTTAAGATGCTCACCTGTAATACTTTCTAATAAGGCATTTTTGTAAAAAATGCTTAAATATCTTAATTTAACTAATGCCTAGTCCTGGCTTAAGCTAAGCCCTGTTTGTGAAACCGGGCCTTAAAGTATGTATTAAGTAAGTATGTATTAAGTAAGTAAGTATTAAGTAAAAAGTAAGTAAAAAGTAATTAAGTAAAAAGTAAGTAAAAAGTAATTAAGTAAAAAGTAAGTATTAAGTAAAAAGTAATTAAGTAAAAAGTAAGTATTAAGTAAAAAGTAATTAAGTAAAAAGTAAGTATTAAGTAAGTAAGTAAGTATTAAGTAATTAAGTATTAAGTAATTAAGTATTAAGTAAGTAAGTATTAAGTAAGTAAGTATTAAGTAAGTATTAAGTAAGTATTAAGTATGTATTAAGTATGTATTAAGTATGTAAGTAAGTAAGTATTAAGTATTAAGTAAGTATTAAGTAAAAAGTAATTAAGTATTAAGTAAAAAGTAATTAAGTATTAAGTAAAAAGTAATTAAGTATTAAGTAAAAAGTAATTAAGTAAAAAGTAAGTAAAAAAGTAAAAATCAAGTAAAAATAAAGTAAGTAAAATGTCCTAAATCGATCAGTCCTTCAAAAATGTTATGCTTCCAAAGATTATGACATTTAGCAACTTCTTGTGAGGTTTACTCTCTACGCTTGTGTTGTGTAGTCACATACAGACTGTCTGAGGCTTACTGCAGAAAACATAAAGCACTTTCGTAGAACGCTCAATTCTGATTGGCTGGCTGTGTAAAGTGTGCTGGAGTCTTGTGCAACGAAGAGAATTTTCTCCAGAAAAAGATTTACACAGAAATGTATCTGCCCGGATTTGAGGCCCAACAAACACTTCAATAGAAGAAATGACTGAAAGATTTTCCAGAGTTCTAAGAACAAAGTAAACTAGATGTTGATGGCATTTTGCTGTTGTAGTTATATTTGGTTCCAGATTTAAATATAAAGTAAAAAAAAAAAAAAAAAAAGTACTTTGGTTGGTCCTTTCACACATTAATCAGCGTCAGTGGTTATTGGCCTGAATACTCTGTAATGTGGACCAGACTTCATGCCAACTCTTAAAAATCTGGCTTCAAAAGACTATAGAGCAGATGCAGTCTTACCAAACTCGGATGACCTGCTGTGATTTGTAATTAGTTAGATTCACATGCTGATTAGCAATGTGTGAAAGCCATTTAAGGCTCAGGGGATGACTGAGAATGTGATTGAGTGTACATGTGATCTGTTTTGGCAGCAGAGTTGGCCTTCAACATATGATGTTGAAATACTCCCAGTTTGAAACCAGATGAGGCATTCCGCTCAACCCTAACCCTCGACAATCAGGAGAAAGCTCTTGCATCCAAAACAATGGCACACATCATTGAATTTTTTTTGAGGGCATTTGATAAAGTTGGACTGGCACGCATTGTGCAATTTGTAGCAACTCATTTCAGCACGTCTATTTTTCAGCTCACAGGAAGGAGATGAAGTCAGTTTGCGCTGCCCTCCCACTTCCCCAACACCAGCTGCACTGCTGATTGTGAGAGTTCAGCTCGCTCCCAAAATGAGCTGCTGCTTTTCACTAACAGCACTTCTCTACAGTCTACATCTTTTTTTTTTATTTGTCCATCCACACATAAACTAGGGGAAACTCACTTATTTTTCTATTACAGTGTACTCCAGTCAATGTACACTAAATTTTCAAGTGGATGTATAAATACTGGATAGCTTTTATGATTCTTCTTAGGTTTTCTATTTTATCATCAGTATCTTTATCGTATTATCAGTTAAAAAACTGAAGACAGTATAAAACGTTCTAATCTAGTGCTGTAAAAATGCATTGATAAATACAAAATACATACAAATGCCGGTGAATTTTTTTATTTTTTTTATTATGATACAGCACATACTGAGATTTACTATAACTCATTTAACCTTAACGTTTAATGTAAAATACTAACGACATTGAATAATAAAATAGGATTATGTTAACCTGTTCTTTTTTTTATTGGTAGTATCATTTGTAGTTTGAATTTTCTAAACGGGAATTGTTTGATTTTGTTTTTTTGCGCGAAATTATAAACCAGGCTTCAGATGCTTTCACTTTCAAACTTGCGATCTTGTCGTCATGTTTTACAAGATAAGATAATTGTCTGGAAAGAGAGAAAGAACGAACTATACTGGCTGTCGGTGCATGACAGGACTTGCATGTTTTCCCATAAGATTACCAACATTACCAAAAAAATAAAAATATTCTATTTATTACGCAAGTGAAAGTACTTTTCACTACATTTTAGTTTTCGTGGCAATTAAGTTTTTTTGTTCGTGTGTAAATCAAGGGCTTCTGTATCAAATATTACATCAGTAGTGCATCAGTGTGCCAGCGTCTTTTGAGATGACTAAGGCGAAAGATTCATCTGCTTTAAAAGAAGAGCGCAGTGCAGAAGTTAAATAGGAGCCGGAGCTGCTCTGACTCCACATCTCTAAGAAATGAATGGGATCCTCTGTGTGTCTGTGCCGCAGACACTGCTTTCCTTTCATCTCTGACAGGAGGTCTGCCGCATCTGCTCTGAGTCTCTCGTGTGCCAGATAGAGTACTGTTCGCTTTGACAGCACTGCATAGAAAGAGAGGCTTCAGATCAGGCGGATGGCAGTAAACATTTTAATTGGGGCTGTATGGTGTGTTACTGGGAAACTTGTTGCCCATGAAGCCTAATTGAGGAATCAGTAAAACTGAGTCTTTATGGGAGGTAGAAACCTCAGTACTAGTGAGTGCAAGTTATGCAGAGCCATTCAGAGTTCACTGTGTCAGCCTTTTGTTCCAGTGATTTTGGCCTTTGGATAGATTTCACTAAAAAAAAAAAAAAAGCTAATCTGCATATTTTTTTTTCAGATATTCTTATAGTGTAAGGGCATAATTCCATTACGATGGAATTGTTTAATATTCTTCTGATAGCTATATGTGATCAGTTTCCACTGTGTTTTTTATGTTAAAGATGACAGATGTGTTTTTAGAGTAGATCATTTAGGACAGAATATCTGTCAGAGGGTGCAAGGAAAATACCTGAATTGTGAACAAAACAGGTCTGTGACATTGGCAGTGTGTAAAACACATACATAATCACAAAATCTATAGTCCTGAGAGAATGAGGTTTACTGTGTAACATGTAAGTCACACAAAATTAACTAGTGTCTGTGATGAATACACTCAGAAACTCAAAGGTCTTCACTACAAACCAAAAAAGTTTCAGTTTTGAAGATACTGCCAAATATTAGTATTTTATAGTATGTACTTAAAGTACTATTATTGCTACTAATTTATTATTAATTATTTATTTATTTTATTTTTTATGTATTGGGAATAAAACAAGTACAAGTAAAACTGTGAAACAAAATTTGACAATAAATATAATAATAATAATAATAATGTATGAAATTCAGTTTTAGTCATGCATTATGTTGTAGAAATATGTCCCGAAATGGCTGCAGAGGCTGAGAGTTTGAGGCTCAGCAATTTGTATTGAGCCTAAAATAATGATTTTATCACTTTATAGTGCATCCTAATACTGGGGTGCCTTTAAGGTGTAGTACAAGTAGACAAAATGATACACAGCATATGATTGCTGTGCCTATTTGTCTGAGAAATAGTAGCAGCCTGCTGTTTTATGCACCATTTATGTTTTGTTTTTGTTTTGTTTTTTCTCAATTTTAATGGTGCCTCTTTAAGGTCAAAAGTGTTTCACTTCTTCACAGTCTCCTTAAGAAACACATGGAGTTGTCTCACCCAGCAGGGTACAGACACTGCAGTGAATCACATCGCCAAAAAGTGTGCTTCAATAGCTGACATTAAAACTGCACACCGCTTTCAACACTTATTTCACATTACGGGTCTGGTTAAAAACAGCTGTGCCACTCCATTGTTTTTTTCTTTCTTTGAAATAACTAGTTGTTTCTTAGTTTTTTTCTCGTCAGTTATGTTTATTAAGGTTGTACTGTATGTTACACGTAATTTGGGACTTTTTTGGGACCGATTTCAGTACTTATATAATGTTAACATATAAACCTATTTCAGTTAATGAAATTATGATGAACATTATATCAGTTAATGGCAATTATTGCCACGTTTTGAAAAGATATCCCTTAGTTCACAAAAGTGGCTCGGTTTAGGTGGTGCACAAGTAATTAGAGAGGAAACTCATTTTGCAAAGAAATTCTGCGTGAGCGTTCGAACAATGCCATATGACTTTGCTTTATGGGACGGCAACACCAGTCTAAGCAATGGACCGAGTTTGTTGCACAGCATCTGAAATGTTGTTATGGTAATTCTGAAATGTTTGAGAAAAGACTGCCATCAAAATATTTCTTTATAATTGCCTCCTAAAATGGCCAATCACAAACCGCTTTATTGTGTTTCATCTGCTGTTATATTTGAATATTATTACAATCAGTGGCCCTCCCTACTTTTCTTAAAATGTAATATTTTGTGTTATTTTATCAGTAAGTGACGATTTCGTTCTTTCTGACTCAATTAATGGAAACGGTGCTAGTTTGTAAATGTTTTAAGTGATTTTCCAATTTTTGCGTAATTATTAGTAGTTAAATTCGCAACTTATGATGGAAACCCGGCTACTCTTTCATTTTGGATTTGTCTTTTCTTGCATGTTCAATAGACGGTAGACATCCATAAAGAGAAGGTCGCCCGACGAGAGATTGGCATCCTGACAACGAATAAAAACACATCAAGGACTCATAAGATCATCGCTCCGGGCAACATTGAGCGACCGGTGAGGTACATCAGGAAACCCATCGACTACACAGTACTGGATGATGTGGGCCATGGAGTTAAGGTAAATAAGTTGCAGCATATTAATTGTTTCTAACTCTACAAACAGGATAGCTTGCTTCTCAGTGTTTTCAAATGTGGCCATATATCTCAGTAAGAGTAGATGCCAAGTTTAGTTTGATTCTCGAGTCTGTTTAATTTGTCTGACTGTGGTGTACCTGGACTAAATGAACGCTTTGGCACAAATGACGCCTCTTTCTGTTATAGTTTATAGGGGGAGGCAGTGAGTTTTAAACAACCTCCTATTTTAAAAGGAAACAATCTAGCAATGCAGTACACATTTCAGCCCTTACAGTGCGTTGACGGCATGCATCCGTGTTATCTGAAGTGCTGAAATGTTAAAACATCTGACCTAGTGACAGCATCACCCTCCATCTGTGGTTGATCTGGCAGAATTGTGAGTGTGATGGGCATTCACAAAGGATTAGGGTTGTAATGACGCCTGTGAGCCAACAGCGATACATTATGAGTGTTTATAAGATGCACGCATAATCAATATTAGTGTATGTGCTGTTTAACTGGAGTTAAAGCTAACTGCTGTTTGTTTGTAGCTTCAGAAATGGTTGCCACTGACAGTAAATCCCTATTAGTGTACTTTTCGTTGACACAAACATGCCATTACTGCCTCTTGTGCTTGCCAAAGCTGCATTGATTTGATTGATCAGCTGCATTGATTCAGCACTAAAACTAGTGCTGCACGATTAAACATATCGCAGTCGCGATGTCAGCCAATGTGATTACGTTCGCACCAGACGCGAATGAAGCGTTAAGCGCAAGTTAGGTCAATGCAAAGATGCGATTCGTGAATGACACGAATTGATTGTTTCGTGCATATCGTGTGATTCTTGCTGCGTCATTTGCGCCACGTTAACCAATCATGAGCTTGCTCTAGTAGTGACGTGATTACAAGCAAACAGAGGCAGAATTTCGAAACTATGGAGGAGGTTTGTCTGTTAGATATACCAAAAACAAATTTTACCTGATGTTTAACCACTACAGAGACTGGAACCGCCTGGCAGAAGTCCCTCCCATGGCGCAAATTCGTGTTTGTTGTGAAGGGAATTTCACGCGCAAATGAAGCGAGTAAACTCTGTTCAAGCATCCAACTACGTGCTAATAGTGCAATTTATTCGCGCAAGTCGTGTCTGGTGTGAACGCACTATTAGCAAAGACGGATTTGAGAAAATAATTGGCACACTGGACAAGAGATACCAAAAGTAATATACAGAGTATATGTTACATTCTGCTTAAATGTCCCTGTTTTGGGACAACATGTAAAAATATTTGATTTATTTATCTGTACATTTGACTTTTTAATTTTAGTTTAAAGTTAATTTAATGTAACTTTATTCAGTAATGTAAAGATGTTATTTAATCTGAAAACAGTAATTCATAGTTGTTGCTAGATTGCACTGTATAATGCATCTTACGTAGTTGAGAGTAAGTCTGTAATCTGCGTGTGCATTTTCCTTCACAACAAGTTGAGTCATACCACTTGTTTATCAATCGTAAATTGCAATTTTGACCTTAATAAACTCAATGTGACATTTTTCCCAAATCGTGCAGCCCTGACTAAAACACTAATATTGTGAGATGATTACAGTTTTTAAACAACTGTATTTGAATATTTATTAAAATGCTATTTATTGATCTCATTAATAAACTGCATTTTCAAGTGTTTCAAATGTGCTTTTCTTTTTTGTTAAAAAGAATTTATTTCAAATAGAAATATTTTCACCATCATACATTTCGCCTGGTCTGGTGGTCCCAAAATTAGCGTAGCTTAGCATAAATCATTGAATCCGATTAGACCATTAGCGTCGCACTATAAAATGACTAAAGAGTTTAGATATTTTTACATTTATTTAAACCCATTTAAAACTTGACTCTTCTGTAGTCGCATCGTGTACTAAGACTGGCGGAAAATTTACAATTGTTATATATTACTACCTTTTAAAAAGGTACCATTCCAGTGACTGAGTTTGACCTTTTTCCTGATAGTGTACATTGTGTTCCGCTGTCACAGAATATCCTGGCAGTGTTTAATTTCACCTTTTCACTGTTGCTTTGCTGTCGTTCAGTAAGAGAAGCCATTACCTTGGGTCACCTGACAGGGGGATTACAGCATCTTCTGCCAAATTTACTGTGTTTGCAAAAGATGAGATTTATTTCCGATGTCAGTTGACACTTAATCTAGTCAGCGGCCACAGGAATGCGGGAGTCCTGTTTTCAAAAGGGTTTTTTACTTGTATTCTTTTACTTCCTTCCCCTGTTCAGGAAAAATATTAGAATCCTTTTCTTTGCCTGCTCGTGTATCTGTTTCAGTGAACATTAAGCGCTTTCGCAGTCTTAAGTGGGGAGGTTTTTGGCGCTATCAGAGTGTGATATATTAAGCCGTATTTCTGTCTGGCTGAGGAAGGATTTTGCTCTCTACTGATTCCACTGAGATCTAAATGAACACCGCATGTACGCTTGAGTATCTGGTCATGGAGCTGGCGTCGTGTAAGATTCAGTCCACCCAGAATCAATTTGAACCCCAAAACCATTCTATCGGCTGAAAGCAATTCTTAATGGTTACTCTGTTCAGTGTTTAATTTAGAAATTTGTCTGTTTTGGATATTTATTGTGATATCTATTAAATTTAATAATATATGTCGGAAATATATTGCACAATATATTCATGCCAAGCTACACAATATCACGCTCTGTTTTGCAGGTGATTCATTTGCTAATCAAGGAACCGGCATTACTGACGAGATGCATGTGAATTTATTGTGCAATATATTGCCAAGCCCTAAATTAATTTATATAATTCATATGTAGATATGCTGTAACATGTTGTGTGTGATGTGTAAATATATGTATATAAAGAAATAATAATTATATGTTATTCTGATATAAAACCAAACTAGCAATGGTCATATTGAACAATATGTTCGGCTGACATTGGTTAACCAACTGGCTTTAGATTTGTCTACAATAGAATACACAAGTTGCTACACTAATATAGGACCCTATAAAATACAATTTATTTTTGTCCTAAATTCCATTTTATTTATTTATTTCAAATTCTTAGTATTTATGTTTTAATTTAAGGATTGTTTTTAAATTAAATTAATCTAAAAGCATATCTAATAAATTAAATTCTGTGACATTCCACATTTATTCAGTAAATTTAAATTTTTATGACTGGATTTTGCTATGCGTTTCCCGCTAATGGAAATTATTTATGTATAGATTATTATCACTTACATTCTATCTGTTTTACTTTAGGTTGTTTATTTGTTTATAGTTGATTTAATATTTAGTTTCTGTATTTTGTTATTTAGTTTCTTTGTTTATTATTTGATTTCTTTATTTGGTTGGTCTAATTTATTTCAAGTTTTAAGGTTATTTCTTCTTATATGTTTATAAATGTATGCATGTATTTATTTTACAATTACACTTCATGTCCTGTTTTATTGGTTTATATATTTTTATTTATTTATTTTATGTTTAATTGCATTAAAATAATTTAATTTTTTCATATGTGTGTGTGCGCTGTGTGTATGTGTGTGTGTATATATATATATATATATATGTGTGTGTGTGTGTGTGTGTGTGTGTATACTGTATGTATGTATATGTGTGTGTATGTGTGTGTATATATGTGTATGTATGTGTATGTGTATATATATGTGTATATATATATACATATATACGTATACATATGTGTATACGCATGTATATATGTGTATGTATATATATATATGTGTGTGTGTGTGTATATAAATGCACGCACAGTATATATTTTGAAAATATTTACATGTTTATAAGTAAATATTTATATTCATACAGTATTATTTATATTTAAAATATAAGCATGTTTTTCTTAAATATATACATGCATGTGTGTGTCTGTATCTCTACATAGTAAATATGCACAGTACACGCACACATATTTAGAAAACAAAAACTTTGAATGCAATTAATCTCAATTAATTGTTTGTCAACACTAGCTTGCTTATTACTTTGTTTTTTATTATGCTTCTAATTTAATTTACACTTTACTTACAGTATTACTGTAATTATAATTGAATTACTTTATTTGTGATACTCTCTTGTTAGCTCTGGTTTACACTGCTGTATATAGTTTCTATTTTCTGCCTACTTAAGTTATGAGCATTGCCCTGGTTACCTTCACTCTCATTACTCATACGGGACAGGGCATTAATAAAGCCACAATTTGCATGTGTTGCAGAACAGTCACTGTACACACAGCCATGGTTATGATAAGAGACCTTTGTCTCTACAGGTTGTGGTTGTTTTCACAGAGAAGCTTGTGTTATTTTTGCCATGTGTCCTGTGTGCGGCAGACAAAAGCAAGTGCGTTTTGTAATTATTAATTTATTGCCAATCACATAGATTGCGCAAACACACTACAGGTCGGACCCAAATAATCGTCTAAAAAGAGACCTGATATGAATGTCTGCTTCAGACCACTCAATCAACACAAGTGTGAAAACGGCCACATTGTCAGGAAAAGCATTTTAACATCAGCGCTCTCAGCTTTAGTGAAATGTAGGTTTAGAGATTTTGAAGTGCTTTTATCCTGCTTCAAGAGCTCTGAACTGAGCCCGTCTCTCTCTTTCTCTCCCTCTTTTTGTCTTTCTCTTTTATTCTACAAATCTCTCTTATTCTTCTGCCCACGTTAGTGGCTTAAAGCCAAGGTAAGTGTATTTGTCCCATGACCCCTCCATTACTGATCAACTGATTCAGTCTTCCCTACATATTCATATCCCTGTGTTCATTCCTCCCTCATAACCTCATCATGTGCAGTAGTTGTAGATCAATCCCTTTGCAAAGTGATCTGTAATAGCCTTATTATTGAAAGATTATTACACGTTTTAACACTAAATCAAGTACTGTACATATGCAACTGAACCTATATATTGTGTAAAATTATCATTTAATAATTATCATCAATGGTCCTTATTCATGAAACATTAGCAGAAATTAATTAATAATTTGTAAAGTATTGTTAACTTTTATATTTACGTAAATGTTTGTATTGTCAACAGTTCTCCACCATGCTTAAACTGTCCTTTAAACATCTGTTCTTTGAAAAAAACTAAACAAACAGTTACATAATTACATGGTAATAACAGCCTTGATGTGCATACTATTTGTGATTTGATTGATTGGAATTCTTATTCATACGTTCACAAACGTTTCATGAATGAAGCCCATTCTTTGCCGTAGCAAACTGAACCTTTGGTTGAAGTGTATAGTTGTGTCTGATAAAGCCCTCTTCTCATCTCTCATGTGTTTAGTTGTATTGATATAATCTGATAGCTGGGCTCTGTTCAAATAATTAAACCGATGTTTTGCTTGTCCTATCAGCAACACGGCAACAATCAGTCAGTCAGAGGAGGAACTCTCTCCAGGACCAATCCCCCAACGCAGAAACCTCCCAGCCCACCCTTGGCAGGACGAGGCACTCTTGGGTAAGACAGGATTTTTATAGTCTACTTCAGAAAATAGTATGTACACTGTAGAAGTTTTTTTAGTACTAATTTTCTAATCTAAGTTTTTTTTTTAATGCATATACAGTCGTAACACTCCTTACAAAACACTTGAGCCGGTCAAACCTCCAACAGTGCCCAACGATTACATGACAAGTCCAGCTCGCTTGGGCAGCCAACACAGTCCAGGACGCACTGCGTCTCTCAGCCAGAGACCGAGAACCCACAGGTAACCGAAGAATAACATTTAAGTTTAATTAATTTATTTAAAGATTGCTTTAGTACAATTATTATTTAGTACTATTATACAGTCTATTATTATTAATATTATTATTTATTGTTTATTTATTTTTAATGGTTTGGTATGGTTTAGCAATATTATGTATTATTATTACTGTTATTGTTATTAAAAATTTATTCATTTTTATCCATATTTTTATGGTTTAGTACAGTTTAGTAAAACTGCGTAGTATTATTATTATTATTATTATTATTATAGTACAACATTAATTTTTGCATTTTAGATCATATTTGTTACAATATGTATGCATCTAATGTTGTGGTAAATTGGTAATACTTTGTCATTTATATTATGATTATTACTATTAATAAATAAATACAATAAAATAAACAACAAACGTTTTGGTATAATATAATAATAATAATAATGATAATAATAGTAGTAGTAGTACTATTACTAATAATAATACTATTATATAATGATTAGTGCTGTTAATAATAAAATTTGTTTCATTTTGTGTGCATTATTTGTCATTGTGTCCACATACATGAAACATTGCATATGTTAAACATGCACCGTATTTACTAATGAATCGGATGCTATTTTCTCTCTTAATTTGGTCTTTTACCACTTCTTTTCTCCCACACTTTTCCATCAGCCTCCACAGTTTTGTTTCTTAATGTCACAGCATGTTTGAAATCGTCTGGGGGGGATCTAATAGTTTCACTTACGCTCTTTGTGCTGTCTAAATGACAGACCTGAATGTTCCCAGCCTGCTGTTTGTACTGTTCACACCCACACATCTAACATCTGTAAATAATGTCATCACACCAACCCACTCTAGACCAGAGGGAATAACCCTTATCCAGGCCTACTAAACACAATCAGGACTGCAGTGCTATATACAGAAAATGACTGAATGGCCTTATTAGTTAATGCTGGATATGATGTCATAAATAATACAAAACAGTGTAAATAGTGGCACCACACGCCAGCTCTTGTGAGAGTGACCTGCTGAATCCATACTGCTAGTCTTACAAGAGAAATGAGAACGTCATTCCAAACCTTTCTTTGTCGAACACAGCACAAGTAGGCTTGAGAATTTGGAAGCTTTCTAGCTATCAAAGAATCCTGAAAAAAATGGAAATGTTAAGATAATCATAAAAATAAAAGATATCATTTATTGCCAAAGCGTTCAACATGGATAATGATAATAAGTCTTTCTTGAGCAGCAAATTGGCATATTAGAATAATTTCTGAAAGGTCATGTGACACGGAAGCCTTAGTAAGTGATACTGATTTAAATATATTAAAAAATATAAAGGTTCTTTTAAGTTGTAGTATTTCACAATATTTCTATTTCACTGTTTTTAGACAAATAAATGCAGCCTAGTAAGCTTCAAAATATTAAAAACATTATTTAAAAGAATAATAAACCTCATGACAACCTCAGTTTATAGTTTTTATGAAAAATAATGGCGTAATAGAAGAGAGATTCATTGTTTTAACATTTTGTAAAAGCTGCTCTTGAGTACTGACATGTAGCTGACGGTCTTTATCAGCCGCATCAGGTCTAGCAGCGTCAGCGATTTGAAAATGCGCTTCTTATGTGTAATTAAGATGAAGTATGGTTCCATGTCTGCACCTGAGCCATTATCTGCTTTCCAGAAGCGTTCTCTGCTGCTTATTCAGCTCTTTTTATGCTGTCTTCATCTGAACCATCTTGAGCTCTTTAGGTGTACGATGGTTATGGCAGTGTCAATGAACCATTTTTGTTTCTTTAAGGTTAAATTTATTGTTGGGTTTAGCGATTTGGGTCTGGTTGCTTAAAAGGTTAAGAATAGAGTTAAAAGTTAGTCAACTAGATGTTTCTTTAAGACTGGTCACAGTTTTTTTTTATTCAGTTACATAAAAATGTAGATTAGGCTAAGTTGAATCCAAGAAACAAAACCGATTAATCTTGGCTAACCGCTATTTGGTCCGACTAGCTCTTAAGACACTGTCTTAACATGAAGGGTAAGTTTATGCAACTAGCCCCTGGTTAGTGAGGTTGCCTCACATATATTGGTCATACAAGGTTCAATTCCCTTCCTCGTTTGAAGCATTTGGTTTCCTTTACAGTAGCTCATAAACAAATGACTGTGTGACTATGTGAGAATATGCTGATTATGGATAGACTTAAAATTTGGGACTGTAGTGTCTCATAGCATTAGCATACCATTTTAAATGACCCTATTTTACCAACATCTTTTGGAGTGTGTCCAACATTTTAGCCATGGATGACTGAATGATGAAAATCTTAAGTAAATTAAATTTGAATGAAATAAAATTTGATTAAAATGTAAATTTATAAAATGCATATTAAAAAAGTTAAATTGATCAAAATAAAATAATTAAAATAAAAATAGAAGAAATATAAAATAAATAAAATGTTAAAATAAAAAGAAATTGAGGGTGGGAGGGCAAATTATTAAAATATTAATAAAAAATTTGTTTAATAAAACATGTTTAAAAAAAATAGTAATTAAGTTTATCAGTTTTTTAGGTGACCCACAGAACTGCTAGGTTTGAAAAGATCCAAGTTAAAATCGCATCATTCTTGCGATCCCAGAGTTCAGACAATGAAACGAGAAAGACTAAGAGCTGTAATAATGAGATCTGTTGCAGTGCAGCGTTATGACTCCCTGCTGCTCGGGTTTCTGGGGAACCGTGGAGCTGCATGGACACACAGCAGACAGAGAATCGGCTGATTTCTAAAGCTGTGCCCATGTGGGGGTGTAACACTGATGCAATGATGCTCACAGCGCCATAGTGTTGAATAATCCATCAATTGATCTGTGTTGAACATACGCATAACCACATATGGATATAGTAGTACCACGTGTCTCAAAGGCAAGTGTATATCTAGGTCACCTTACCATGTTAGTCTGTGATATTCCGAACGGAAAAGATAGCTTACTACTTACTGACTGCTACACTATGTACTGCTTGCTTGCATTGTGTAAAACAGTATGTATAATGATAAAAGTTTCAGAAAGGAGTATGCTTTATCATGACCTCTTTGTGGCAACTTCGGCACAGATAGGCTAATTGAAGTAAAACCAAAATCGGGATATGGCTTAGGTAATATAATTAGTAGTAGTAGTTTCTATCAGGCCACACTTTGGATTATATTTATTTATAAGACAGATCCCTAAAAACATCTAAAAATGTAAAAAGAGTTTTTATTTTTTAGAAATAATAATAATTTATTTGTTTATTTTGCAGCACAATCCTAAAAACACATAAATAATAATAATAATGATGATGATAAATATATGAATCTATGGATTTTACAGCACAATTAAAAAGTATTTTTATTATCAGATTTTATCAGGGCACAATTTAATTTAATTAATTGGATTTATTTACTTATACAAATGTATCACAATTGATATATATATTTTTGTACACACATATATACATGTACACACACACATTTATATAATTTAAAGGCAATCAAATTAATACTAATATTGCCACACACACACAAATATACAGAACATATATATACACACACACACACAATTGTAGTGTGGCCAAATCGTGCATTTTTACCAACAAGTGCAGCTGACCTGGAGTTATAAATATAATTAATAAATAATATTTAATCTTCCCTAAACCAAACTGCGCTGCTAATATGGTTATTTTGCATGTTCATTTTGTGTAATAGTAATAATGTGCTGTCTTCTGTCAGTGCCGTCAAAAGAGTTGAGAAAATATCACCGTTAATATTGCTTTCACATTGGAAGCCAAATTTCATTGTGGGTTACAGCATTCTGTTTTGCATAAACGTAGTAGGTCAGCCGGGCTTTCCATGTGTGGAAAATCGGAATACTACATAAACGGTATGATTATGTACTATGCTATACTGATAAGTTCCTGTCTTTCTCCTTAGTGGCAGCAGCGGGGGCAGCGGCAGTCGAGAAAACAGCGGCAGCAGCAGCATCGGGATTCCCATCGCCGTACCCACTCCCTCCATTCCCAACTCAGTCCCAGGTGAGCCACAGCCCACAGATACAGCTGCTGCAAAAACACACTCTCTGAAGCACAGTGTCCTACAGGTTAGAGCCAGCTTGAGAATTAGACATACTCTCCACATGTGGGTACTTAACGCTGCAGTATATCCTGTTCTCCAGAGTGAGAAACGGAGCAGGATTAGCTGTTCACTGTATGCCTACAGCATTCGTGGCCTGATTTTTCCAGCTGAAGGTTTGTTAAAGTAGGCCACTACACTGCACAAGGACAGGTAGAAATAGAGAGGAAGTGCGAAACTCTAAAGGGTGGTCTGCCTGCAGAGAACAAGAAAAGAGAATGAAGTTTAGTAAGAAAAGAGGTCACAGTCCTGTTCTCCTCCGAGATACCTGCTGGAGCCAAGAGGAACAGAACCCCCCCTCCATCTCTCCTGAATCATTGAGTCGCCATAGCAACACTGCATCAGCACAACTGATTTCCTTTTCCTGGATTAATGTTATTTAATTCTGACAGGACCTTCGAATGTAGCGTTTATGTCTGTTTGTGTATTTGCATAATAAAATGTAAGGGGTTTTTTTCTACGCTGTGATGAATTTGACATCCAAAACCTAGTGAGCTACCTACCTAGGCAACATTTTAAGGCATCTTCAATGCACTGCAAGGGATATTCCTAAAGTTTAGAGAGATGCTGAGATATCACATCAAGTCAAGGGTCAGATGTCGGTCATTGTTGAGTGTATGTCAGCTCAGTTTTCACAGCGTGTTGATTAGTAATGTACTTGATTCAGAGAACTTACATAATAATGCATTTAATGTTAAAGTTAATGGCCATTTCTTTATAAAAGATGACTCCACCATGTTTGTAGTTTTACCACTTAGTTTGTTTGTAGTTCTAAACCAAATCTTCATCCAAAGTGAAGATTTGTAAATATAAATACGTGCATACATCAGTCAGTTATCAGTCAATTGTCAGTTGAGTCTTCCTTGCACTTCACCCACTGCTTCCCATGTTTCCAGTTAGTCACCTGCCAGGTGTGTTTAGGATACAGATTTAGACATTAAGTAACCTCACTGGGTTTTGGAACAAGGCTTAGAGGTCTGTGTGATATTAAAGAATGAATCGTTTTCTCTTGTATGCCGGTTCTGACCCTGCAGTCACACCCTCATGGGCTGCTCCTCCCCCAGCCCCTCCTCCTCCACCCCCCCTCCCTGGCCAGGGCCCACCAATGCCAGCTGCTGCTATAGGTGAGCCCCTCCCCCAATCCCGTCGGCACCTGTGCTAATCCGTCCTGGACAACACCAGCGTTCCCGTCCCACCGCCCACCTGTCTGTCTGTGGGGCTTCATCATGGGTCACAAGATGGTGGTGGTGGTGGTCTTTATTTTGGGTGGTGGGTTTGTGGTGCTTCAGATTGAATCAATGTATTGTGGAGAAGTCTCTGAACTGCCTGAGAATATTTCCTGTAGTTCATAAAGAGAATATAGGAAGATTGTTAGTAACACTATTATTAGTAGTGTTTGATGACAACAAAAATCTAGTAGAATCTATTATGATAGAAAAAAAAAAAATACTATGGAAGTCATTCAATAGTCAAGTTTCCATCCAAGGCATTTTTGCGAAAAAATATTTAGTGCTTCAAATATTTTACCAAATTCTCTTTGTCGATAACAAAACAGCGTAAAACCCGGATGGAAACTTGGCTAATGCTGACCCAAAACAGCCTGGTTACAAACTTTCTTTAAAATATCTGCTTTTGTGTTCAGCAGAACAAAGAAACGTATCTACTTGCACTAAGGACAATAGCTATACCGACTTGCTTTAATAATCACTTTAATTATATAAGAATAAAGATGTCCAACTTTAATGACACGGTAGAACTATGTGACTATTACTTCATTACTAAAAAGCCAATGAGAATCTAACAAAAGATCTTGAGCATTTAAAGCAGTAGATGACAAAACTGTCGAAAACAACATTTTATCATGAGTTGATATGTATGCTAATATAGACTTTTAATTATTTATCTTTGTGTAAACGGCCTTTTAACTTGCGATCACATTTCCTGTTTGTTGATTAAATTCAGCTGGTACTGTAATTGCTCGAAATCAGAGCAATTGGGAATTTAGTTTTTTTTTGCATTGGATTTAAGTTTTTAAGTATGTACATTCATTAGGTACTATAGAAAAGTATGCGAGCCATGTTTTTTTGTGGCGGAATAACATTAATAATGATAATAATTTCAACTTTATATCTTATAAGTCAATGTTTTTTTTTCCTCTAAACTGTGAAATATAGTCGCATTAGTGAACAAAACTAATATTTTACATAAAAAAACAACATTTTCATACAGTTGTGACTTTATTTCTTAAAATTTTGAGTTTGTTTACATTTTTTTTGGATTTGCGACTTCATATACAATTCTGACTTTATAACAATTCTGAGAAGAAAAAAAGGCACATTTTCAACTTTATATCATTTCTGAGAAAAAAAATCAGAACTGTGAGATTAAAAGTGTTTTTGTTTTTTTTTTACTTTTTTTCGGTGGGGGGAAACAAGGTCCTTTCTGTGTTTTATGCCTTATTGACAATAGACACTGAATTTTTTCTGTAAAATGACTATTCCTTGACATGAAGAAACCAACAGGTCATAGAAATGTGAGGTTGGGCTTGAATAATGCAGTATGTCTTTAAAAATCTAGCTCCGTGTTGGCGAGTCGGAGACTTCCTCACTACAGGTTCTTTAGTAAGAGCTACTGTTTTCCTTCTGCTTTGCATCTTTCCAGTGTTATGCAACCCAGTGTATTTATGTGATGATATACAGTATTAATCAACATTCAATCCCATAACTGTGTGGTTTCACTGGTTCCATCAGGACACATCTGGAATGAGATGTCGGTGTTGTGTTTATATCATATGTCACTGGTAAAGGCTTGTGATGCCACAGCGATGTTTGTACAGTGTGTTTGTTGTCCACTTGGTTCCGGCCATCACTATCAGGGAGACCGTGTCTCTCTAGGGCTTCCCAGTTATCTGCCACTGTCAACAGGAAATCTCCTTATAGAGGAAATACCATCTGCCCTGGCAGTGTAAACAAACGCAGGACTATACTCCAACTCGCAATAAACAAAAAACCTGGTACTTTTTTCTCAGGGTCTTTTCTAACTTTGTGAATTTTATTTGCAGGTAGTGTTGTTTTCATCGAGGTTGGGATTCTCTTTGTGAATCTGGTAAAACATTTCCAGTTCATATTTGTACTGGGAAACAAATAAGTGGCTTATCACCCAGTACCCCATTCTCTGTTTACATCTCACATTAATATTATATAATAATTAATCAATAAATGTGTGTGTATATACAGGTGTGTATATATATATACAGGTATATACTATGCATCAAGTATGCATGAAGTATGATCTGGAAATGTGCTTGACATGTTTTGCTAGATTCACTCGTAGTTGGCCTATTTGTAAAACTTAAATCTTGAGAAGCTTTCCTTGCTTGTAAGTGATTCACTGTCCTCTTCTGGATTTTCTCTTGTCTCTGTACCTTCTTCTCTGGTACTAACAGCTGTGGCTGCTGGGCCAGGTCTTGGACCCATCCCCATGTCGCAGTTCGGCACGATATCTCGGCAGATCTCCCGACACAACTCCACCACCTCCTCCTCCGTCTCCATGGTTTCTGCCACGGGCACATACCGTCGGGCGCCGTCCGTCTCTTCCCAGTTCTCCCTGCAGCAGCCGCACATTAACGGGGGCACAAACGCAAGTAAGAGACGGAGATCGACGCACGAGTATACAGACACGTACAAACTCACAGCCAGTTTAATCACATGTAGACTCCTCTGCGACAGTTTCATTCCTTTAAATGCAGCCCGTTTGGTGAAAGCCATATCTAAGCGTCATAATACCCGGGTATTTTTAGGCGCATCCTGTCTGCGATGAAGGGAACAGCTTGTCTCTTCCCACAGGTGTGCGGTCATACACACTAATGTTGTTAAGACCGCAAAAGCCTCAGATTTATGAGTAGTGAGAGCACCGGGACGGTGACCACCTGCTTATGAATTGAGATTTATTGTCATCTACGCATTAAGAATGAGATTTTGAATCTCGCTGTCAGATGCCAGAAGCATTAATGTGAACGAGCATCATATCAGCAACAGAATGGAAGAGCACACGTGAAACATTCATGAAAAGACATCCTATTGAACAAACTGGCCGTGTGATCTTTCACAAATCTAATCAAAATCGTCTGTCACACTGTCGAATGAGGTCAAATTAGGAGTGGGTGATGTATACATACTGTATATAATTAATGCAATTCAAAATTGCTTTATTGGCATGACTGCAAAGATACAATATTGCCAAAATATATGTGGAGACGTATTATACATATACATGTATGTGCATATATAAACACATTTTATTTTAATTGATGGTGGTGTTTAAAAGCTTGATGTCAGTATGATTTTCTTTTTCTCTTGTATTTAACTTATATAATTTAATCTTTTTAGAAAGAATCAAAACGAATCAAAAAGACAGTAAATATTTATAATGCTATATTTTTTGCACAATCATTCAGTTATCTATTTTTATTTATTTTACTTTCTGGTCATCAAAGTGTATAAAAAAGCATTAGTTTCTACAAAAATCTACATATTAGAATGATAAAATATATTACAATGCAAAACAATTATTATTACTATTGTTATTATTATTATTTATAATAAAAATGCTTAAATGTTTTTTTTTTTTCCTATTATATTCTCTTTCTATAATTAATAATTTTTAAAAATACCATCATGCTTAACTACAATATTTAATCTGCCAGGGATTATTATAATTAATTAAAACTAAAACAAGAATTAATATAGTTAACAAATATACACTGCTCAAAAAAATAAAGGGAACACTAAAATAACACATCCTAGATCTGAATTACCGGCACCGGCATATGGTCTCACAAGGGGTCTGAGGATCTCATCTCAGTACCTAGTGGTAGTCAGGCTACCTCTGGCAAGCACATGGAGGGCTGTACGGCCCTCCAAAGAAAAGCCCCCCCAC